>CM038672.1:177943865-178351365 GCA_021605145.1 Aegilops bicornis
CTCGATGGAGAAAGCCGAAACCGACTGTCTCAATAAGCGTAAACTGGTCACGATCCGATGGCGGTGTTAAGCGACGGGCCATTCATAACAATGGCGAAGAGTTCTGACTTGACCTCGATTGTCGCCCGAACACTACCGGGGCTATTAACTAGCCTCCCAAACTAAATCCTCGATATTTTGCTCTTACATTGGAGCTGAGGTTTCATGATCATGCTTAGCATGACAACCCAAAAGAAAGGAACCGATAAGCGGGACTATTTTCTTTGGAAGACATTTCTTACATTAAGCGATAATATAACATATCTCTCTACGTACCTTTGTTTATAAAATTGTATGACCAGATTGCCTTGTTTGTTGTAAATCTTTGCCCTTATAAAGGCTTTATAAAGTAGGACAAACACTCCTCGGCTATTGGCCGAGGAGGTGGAAGCCAATGGTCGATCAACAAAGTTTTGTACAATGCGGATCCGAGCATTAATGACGTAAAGTACTTGGATACATAGAGTCATTACACATAATTTGTGATTTTACTATGGATATCAATCCTTAATTGGCCACCCGTGCCGCATTAAGGCTCGAGAACTCTTGGGCTTGGGCTTATTATTTACAAATATTAAAGGGCACATCGATCCTCGATGCGGTGTTGCCACCCGACCGGTGTCTCGGGGCTCTTGCATTGCATGTCCAATGCAAAAAATTAAGTGTAATACATCTCGAGGAGATTTTGATCCTCGGGTTGGTCGGCCGCACTAAACCTGAATCTTGAGGGCCCAGCACGCCGCTTTTTGTGTCCCAAGTATTACGCCGAGCTAGGACTTGATCCTCGAACGATTTTGCAAATCAACTTTGAGTCTCGTGACTCTGAGGATCAGCGGTCTTTTGTCATCATTCATGTGCATCTCGGTTTTTAGACCAATACCCACCTTGAGGGCTACTGGCTATATATCTCGGCAGAGAATAAATTGCACCAATAAAAAATATTGACAAAAATCGGCCCACATTCGGGGTGGTGCACCACCTCGAAAGCGGTCCGGCATAAAGCTCGGGCGCTAGTGGCTGGCTCCATAGAGGGCATTTCCGGCATTAAGCTCGGCTAAACTCCTTCAAACTTCTTTGAACCAAGGTGATTCTGACACCTCGGATCTGATCCGGCGTTGGATCTCGGATACATAGTCTGGCATTGGAGCTCGGATACAGTCCAGCGTTGGAGCTCGGATACATAGTCCGGCGTTGGAGCTCGGATACAGTCCGGCGTTGGAGCTCGGATACATAGTCCAGCGTTGGAGCTCGGATATATTCCGGCGTTAGAGCTGGGAAGCGGTCCAGCGTTGGTGCTCGGCTGCAAAAGATACCTCAAATGCAGTCTGACGTTGGAGCTCGGACTCAAGAGGACGCTGCCGCCCGGGAACAACTTCAAACCCGAGGTGTGGCATAAAAATAACAAGGCATTGATAAAGGCCGGAAACTTAATGGGGCTCCTCGGATACCTGACGTGTAAACTCGTCGAATGCATTTTGGCGATCCTCAAGATCGAAGATGAGAAGATTTGTTGAACCAGTTTTCAAGACCGACGACTGAAGATGAAGAACGGTTCGAAAGAATCAAGGAGCGTCCCTAACTTGAAGACCGGTTTAGGGGGCTACTGACGGTGTCCTGGACTAGGGGGTACTAACCACGTCATCTCCCGATCTGTTAAATTGGGCGGAGGACCCCCATGGCCGTATACTCATGGGCCAGTCCGGATAGCTGCCGCATACAAGGAAGATTCCGCAAGACTTGGCGATCAAGACAAGGACTCCTCCCCCACCGGCGTATTCGGCTAGGACTCTTGTTATCCTAGGCCTCTGGTGCATTATATAAACTGAGGCCAGGCTAGTCGATAGAAATATATACAACAATCATATCATAGGCTAGCTTCTAGGGTTTAGCCTCTACGATCTCGTGGTAGATCAACTCCTGTAATACTCATATCATCAAGATCAATCAAGCAAGAAGTAGGGTATTACCTCCATAGAGAGGGCCCTAACCTGGGTAAAAATCGTGTCCCCTATCTCCTGTTACCATCCGCCTTAGGCGCACAGTTCGGGACCCCCTACCCGAGATCCGCCGGTTTTGACACTGACACACCCACCAGGATTTCCAGTCCCATGGATGTTCAGTCCATACGATTTGTCACGACCTTTGGACTATCCTGCTTGTGGGAGTAGGCGGGCGCCCTGCATGCCACACGTAGTTGGACGACCAATCTTCTATTCAGTACTTCAACATAGTGATTTCCTAGTAAGGATTCACTCGTGTCACATCAAGTAAATCTTATTGATTTACTGTCTAAATCTTATTGATTTAATGTCATGTTTTATTTTTTTGCTGCAATTTTACGATGTAGGTTTTGCCATGTGACATTTATCACAGAATAAACCATTGGTTTGCTCTATGATGGATATTTTTGCAGGTTTCACTTATTATGTCGTGTCAATACTTGAAGGCCTTTGTCCATCACTTATATTCTTTGGAAAAATTGGATCGATCATTATGCGAGTACAAGCGGAATCCCTATGATGAACTGCAGTTTGGTTTAACAAACACGCCACAATTAGTCCTTCTCGCGTTTAAAAGAAATAAAGAAAAAGACTGGATCACGGTCACAGAGCCTAGTCAATTTAGAAAGCTGATCATAGCAGACCAGACACGACCGCCGTTGTCTCGCACATCGGTACCACCTTCAGCAAAGGATTGAGCACCGGCAGTTGCTCTTGCACACGGCAGCAGCTCAGTCTGATCCAGCTGAGGATTGGGCACCGACCGCGTCAGCGGATTAGGCTGATCTGCCGGAGGATCGGGCATCGGCACCGGCACCTGCTCCGACACCGACACTAGTTCTACAAGGAGCACCATCTCTGGCAGCAGCGGCGGCACTACCAGTCGCACCGACACGAGCACCAGCAACGGCTTCGGCACCTGCACCAACACTTGCACTTGCATCTGCTCCAGCTCGTGCAGCGGCAACGGAACCAGCAGTTGCACCGGCAACAGACTGGGCTGCAGTTCGCACTTCATATACTAAAGTCCTTACAAAAACTGACATGTCCACCTTCTTGGTAAGCATTGGCCGCCCAAGTGCTTCATTCTTTTTTCTTTCCATGTTGTTTCACATGATTCACTGTGTTCATCTAACTGTTTGTGTATGTCTTCTTGTTTGCAAATAGAGAATTCCTAGAGCAACGAGGGAGTCGTTCAACAATCCGGGCGACCGTGACCAAGTTTCTCTTACCATGCGCAGCCTTGGTGTGAATGAACCTGCTCAATATACCGTAAGTACAAAGGATGGTCGCATGATGATTGATGCTAGAGGATGGTCAAGGTTCAAATCTAAATCATATCTTGCGGTAGGGGATGATGTCAAAATTGAACTTTCTCGGCAAGGAGAGCTAGTCCAAATCAACTTAGAAATTCTTGATGAGCGACGCATATCGCCGAACTGATCTATCCTCTGAGAGATTTTGATGTAATACTCTGGCATGGTGAAACAAGTGTCTTGTGTGTATAAGTAGTACGACAGTATCGTTGATAGAATTGCAACTCTGATTGCTTGTTAGGAACTGTCGTTTGATTTTATTCCAACAGATGTCGTGCTTTATTCAATTTTGTGCATTCGCCTCGTACATCTAAAATCAGCGCCATACCGACCGCTTGCAATATGAAAAGCGTTGAGGTAGTACACATGGGCCCCCAAACATGCAGGCCCACCGGCCTGTGGCCCAAAGTCCAGAACCGTGAGCCTGTCTGAGTATTTCTCAACCGAACCCCCATAATGCCCGTGCATTGCACATAACATCAAGATGCATTTGTATGAGTATTTTATCTTGTGAGAGATAAGGATGAACGAGGGAAGGCCTTATTTGCAAATGTGGAGAGGTGTGTGGGTACCTTTTTGCAAAATAGCCATAGTTTCCTTCCTATGTGTCAGATATAAATCGGACGACCTATATTGCAGGATGGCAGGCACACCGTCATCACCAACTCGTCTATACCGTGTTAAAAAAACTCTGGCTTTTATAATTATATATGTTATATATATTCCCCTTGATTTTTCTTATGTATAAAGTTGTGATATAAAAGATCTTTATATTTCTTTCTGGAGGAGTATCTCTCTGTCAAAAATATATTTATTTGTAACTAGTTACTCATGTCTTTCTAAATACTTTCGCTAATATGTGTGGCATACGGCAACGGGGTCCACATGCCATATGCACCAAATTAGAGTGCACAAGCTGCAGTAGACACACCCAGTCGTGGCGCGCGATAATGCCCAATGAGCCGTCAAATCACAAAGCCCCCACCTTTCCAGCTTTAGCGATGGCGGAGACAGACGAAGCGGCAATATTTCACTGGGCTGAATCCCTTCTCCCTCGCTCGCTTGTTCGAGAGAAAACCCCGCTCGATGATTGCATAGGGTTCTCTCATGGAGAACCTAGTACAAATTCTTCATCCATCCCGATAAATCCAAGTCCCTTGGTCATGGTACTCCTAGGATGGCAGCCGCATGGGTTGATGCATTTTTCTTCCTAGTGAATCTAGAGTGTTTCATTTGCACTGCCCAAAGTTCGAGGACCCTACAGGTTTCTGCACCCTCGGCGAGACGCCACACTTGTTCCTTCTCATCCTAACACAGGATTTTAAAACGCGCATAGTATGTTCCTAGAATCCTCTTTTCTATCCGGGAGGGTGGGGTTTTTGAACATGCTGTCGACTAATTTGGAAATTTGGATTGCTATATTTGGATAAAAGGTAATAGTACCATGGTCAACATTGACGTGAAGGAGGAAATTGTTTCTAGATTTGGATATAGGGAATACATTGTGTTCTCATGTTATTTTTCCTGCAGTGCATTCCTTGCTCTGCCAGACATGTACTCAAGATGCTCGGCCTTGCCATAACTGAATACACCAGTTTAATGGTCACAGTGAAGACAAGCCATGGATATAAGTTTAGATTTGGGTTCATGAACCGAGAAGATCACTGCTTTTTTATGGCCGAACTTGGATAAACTTTCTCAAGCGTTACGGACTGAAAGTTGGCGCACGAATGTTGATGGAAATAGCAGAACCTGGTCTCATCTTCACTGTGATCTTCAACCCCGACGTCATTCCAATTGTTCATCCATGTTAGTTTTGTATCTGGTTCTTGCTTCTTGCCTCGATTACTTCTTAATCCACCTATTTTGTCTAACTAATAACAATTTAACTTTAGAAGTAGCAACTCATCTCTCACGAAGATGCTACTTCTAACTAATATTTTCTTATAATTGGTGGCACGTGTAGGTTTTTTCATAGTTAAGCAGGCTACTCGTTTGTTATTCTATAAGAACTCGGCTGTTACTCATGGCACTGAAGTTGACATGGACGACATCCACAAGTTCCTACACTTTATTAATCGTCTTGAGGTCCTTGTGGGGCGTTTCAATGGTGGAAGGCCACGTGGGATATGTGTGCCACTGCTGCACTCGTTGAACAGGTCCAACTGTGTTGAGAAACTTACGGCACGAGCTGTTTTCTGTTATATATGTTGTTAATAAACTCTTGCTTATGCACAGTTTTACAACTGTGATCTTCTTGAAACAGGAACTGCCCAGGTCTATTGTTCCTATCTGAGATGCACGACCATGGTCGGTCGGACTTGCGCTTGGTCACAACATGATGTTTATGTCGACCTACTCCATTCCCCTTGTAGGTGAAAAGATACTTATTCATGGGTGGTCTCAAATAATGAAGGCCCGTCCATCTTGGAGAATAGGACAGGAGATTATGTTCCTACTTTTCCATGGCTCTAAAGCGAATATCCTGTTAATTGACCACATTGCGAGATGAAGCCGCTTTCAGAAGGTTGTGTATGCGCGGGGTGGCGCCTGGGCCTTGTCCTGGGGCTTGGCGGCCTCACCCTTTGGTTAACTGTAGGCAAAGTAGCACTGTTCGAGGCATGCTTTGTACGGTTGAACCTGTATAAGTACTCATACTGCTTTGAGCTATGGTTGTTAAGTTCCCCTGCTGGTTCCAGTTAAGGTTCTTAAATACTCATGCTGCTTTTATAGTCTATCGTGTTTATTTACTCCTGTCTTCCTCCAGCCGCCAAAACCAAACCAGCGCCGGTGGGGCCGCATGTTTCCGCCTCCCACGGCTGGCTACGCCTCAGCGCACGCATCGTCGCCCCACCGTCTCCTAAATCATTAACGCCAACCTCCGAGGCCTCGCCGTTGTCCTCTGCGCACTTTGCTGCGCTCGCCCCGGCGCCGCCCTCTCGCATTGTCAACATGGTCAACAAACAAGAGGAATTGGCAGAGGACTGTATGTAGAGAGGATGACAGTAGGGGCCCACCATGTCCATGGCCGGACGTAAGGAAGTTCCTCATTTTTTGTTATATATATATACTCCATTGTCAGCGTATGGAAAAAGAAAATGCTTCCTGCTAGTGGTTTCCTGACTTCTGGGACCCACGACATTGTCAACGTATATAGTCAATAGACAAGAGAACAACACAAGATCAGCTGACACCTAGGACGTAGCTATTCGAGCAGTATTTTTTTTGTTATTGTTGAGACGGAGCAGGGTTTCAATTGGGTTGTGGCCCGTCTAGCCCAGGCTTATATTTTATGTTCACCACATGACCAGCCCATCTATTTTTTGTTTGTGAAAATGAGCCCAGTTTATTTTTTCTGAAGAATACCCAATCCAGGCCTACTTATTTTTCTACGCCCTAATGGGCCGCAACTCTTTCAAGATGCCTGCAAATCTTGAAAGTAATATGAATGGGCTGTAAATATAAAAAACAGATGACAAATTGGCAATTACTTTATAATTTCTGATTTTTTTTCACATTTTCAGATTCCAATTTCACTGGGCTTTAACCTAATTCAAATATATATTAAAAGTAATTTAAATGTGGCTCGACTTTTCGGTATTAAAAATAGTTTGGAACCCACAGAAATATGCGAAATTTGGTTTAAATTTTTAACCCTAATACAGCCAACAAAAATGGACTGCAATAAATTGCATAAGAAGTTGCAATGAGCTATATATAAATTATTAAAAAATAGGGAATGGTGCGACTTGTGGGCCTATTAAGTTGACGTATATGCAAGATTTTTTACTTATTATATACGATAATAAGCGATTCTAGCAGACGTAACCGTTGGATGTCAATCCAACGACCGTAAATCATTTCTTCAATCTCGATCTTCTTGCTCCGACCACCAAATCCAAAGACCGGCGGGACCGCTTGCTCCTGCCTCCGTGGCGGTGTCTTTGCCGTGACCCCTCACCACCCCTACTACTCCCACATTTGGCAGGCCATCCATCTACTCACCCACATCCCTCCATCGTTGCGCTTCGCCGCCTGGTCATTCCCTTCACAGGTCTCGCCGTCGTCCATTTATTTGGCGTTCTCGGCACGACGTGGTCAACATTGTCAACAAACGACAACATCGGAAGAGGGACGTACATGGAGAGGCTGACAGTTGGAACCCACATGGTCCATGGCCGCACGCAAGCAAGTACCTCCTTATTACGCCAAAAAGAATGAATACTCCCGCTGACAGCTCGGATCCACCAGCTATATCTTCACATGCAAGGAAGTGCCTCCTTATTATGCACAAAAAAATGAATACTCCCCTGCTAGCTAGGATCCACCATAGTGGGAGGCTAACTTGTGGGCCTACTAAGTTGACGCGGACGGAGGGCTTTGTCAACTTAGTCAGCAAACGATTCTATCACCAGTGACCATTGGATTGTTAACATCCAATGGTCGTCCTGCTTCTTCAACCTCTGATTTTCTTACTCCAGTCGTCCAAACCACCGCGTGCTCTTGCCTCCTGTGGCCGGCGGTGCTACCGTGGAGGCCTCACCGCCCCCTACTACTCCCACCGCTGGCCAGTCCCTGCAGCAACGACAGCCTCACACCGCAGCCGAACCAGTGAACTCTCGTACTCCTCTCCACGTGGGCATCCACTGCCGCGTCTTCCCCGGCTCCGCGTCATTCCCTTCCTAGGCCTCGCCATCGTCCACCACCTTGGTGCTCTCTGCGCGGCGTGGTCAATGTGGTCAACGAACGACTTCCATCGGAAGAAATCTGCGTTGAGAGGTCGACAGTGGGTCCACGACGCGACAAGGAAGTGCCTCCTTATTATGCACAAAATAATTATTCCTCCACCTGACAGCAGGGACCCACCAGACGGGCCACCATATTTCACACAAAAAAATGTTTCCCCCTGACTGCTGGGACCCACCAGCTACATCTTCGCACGCAAGGAAGTGCGTCCATATTACGGGAAAAAATAATTCGCCCCCCTGACTGTTGGAACCCACCAGCTACATCTTTGCACGCAAGGAAGTGCACGGCGATCGGGACCCACCGTCAAAGCGTCGTAGCATTGTCATTACGGTGCGTGAGCGATATGCGTACATACCGGTCGATGTAGAGGCGCGCACGTGTCGTAGTAGAGGCGCGCACGTAGCTTATACCCGTATGTACATCGGCCAGGGTGCTAGAAAGAAAATACGGCCACGTACGTACATACGGGCGGAGTCTCAAACGCCTACTCGCGCATACGTACGACCAAGGCTTGTGTACATGGCTGGGTCGGAGCGGAGAAGCTGCGCCGTCGTCGTGTTCATGGGGAGGCAACCACCTGGATCGGAATGGAATGCGTCGTTGTGTTCATCGGGAGCCAAACGGCTTGGAAGGAACACCCAATGGAAACGAGGCGTGGCGTACCGCATAATGGAGGAAACGGCCTTGTTTTCGACCGTCCACGGTCGAAACGGGATCCTGTTCATCAGGAGGGGTCTGGCGTACCGCAAAACGGAGCAAACGGACCTCCTACGATGGAAACGGGGTCCTGTTGATCGGGAGGGGTGTGGCATACCGCAAAAAGGAGGAAACGGACTTGTGTTGGAGTGCTACGGTTGAAACGGGGGTCCTGTTCATCGGGAGGGGTGTGGCGTACGGCAAAACTGGACTCCACGAGATACTGTTCATCTCCACCGTTGACTGCCTCCACGGTCTACTGTTCATCCACCGTCGACTGCCTCCATGGGCTCTTGTTCACCCACCGTCGACCTCCTCCAGCCTCCACATGTGACTGTTCATCCACGGGCTCCTGTTCATCCAGCCTCCACCGCTCCTCCACCGGCTACTATTCAGCCAGCCCTCTCCACGGGGTCCTGTTCAACCACCCCTCCACGGGCTACTGTTCATCCATCCCTCCACCGGCTACTGTTTAACCAGCCAACCACCGGCTACTGTACAACCAGCCGTCCATGGGGTCCTGTTCATCCAGCCCTCCACGGGGTCCTGTTCATCCACCGGCTCGATCGATCGAGTATCTTGTTCATCCAGCGGCAACGGCCTCTACTACCACGGGTCCTATTCATCCAACCCCCACCGAACTGTTCATTCAAACCCCTCAACAACGCTCCTTTGTTCATCACAGGAAGAAGGCAGCGATGTTCGATCGGCTTCGATTAGCGGCGATGGCGAAGGAATCGCCGGGTTCGATTAACATCAAGGGATCGATCGATCGCTCGGGTTCGAGAACGCGTGGCTGCGGTCTGTCGCTCCGGGTTCGATTCGAGCCCAACACCTCGCCGGGTTCGATTATAGCACAACGCCTACACACGCCAGCGTCGTCACGAGAGAAAGCAGCGCATCGCTCGGCCCCCGACCACCCATCGTAACCGGGAACTCCCCGATATTTTCCGCGCCCTTGCTTCTACCACGGATTTTTCCATCATGGACGGCCCAAAGAATGTCATGCAGCTGCGTCTCCGGCCCACCCAGGATGAAAAGCCCATTTTCTGTCATGATTTTTTGTCACGGAAGTAGGACCCCACCACATCTATGATGATACCGGGTTTTGTCACAATTATTGTCATAGAAGTGTCATAAGTATGACCGAAATTTTTTCGTTCAGCCCAAAATGTCATGGATGTGTCTTTTTTTTGTAGTGTCAGGCCTCTCTCGCACACATTGCCCCCCCCAGACACACCTCTCTCTTAGTAGTTGGCAGATATTATTCCATTAGATCATTCAGTAGGATATCCCTGACTGTTAGGCTGGATGGTAATACGAGGCAAAGTTTTACCAAAGTTTGGGCCCTTGTAGTTGAGGAAAAAGCCTACTCCTGGTACTGTATATTAGTGATAGGGGTGTGTACAAAGTACACGTGAATACCAGGCATTGTGCATGTGTGTATACTGTCGACGAACTAGCCCCGAGGCTTCTATAACATACTCGGAGCCTAGGGTTACGAATCATATATAGTCGGCTTATCACTAGCGGGGATAGAGTCCTCCACGACTCTGGTAGCCTCGTGTTGTACGTTGAGTCCTCCACATGGGTCTTCCTATAATGCGTCTCGGTCCAACCTATGTGACGCAGAATGGAACCGACCCATGAGTCCTCATGTTGACCCACCACAACTAGAAATGATGTGCCCACCCCAACTAGAAATGATGTGCCCACCACACCACACACGCAATCGGCTACTAGGAAAATAAGCATATACAATAGTACAATGTTATACATGCAAGTTAATTGCATGGTGCATACAAAAATATTTGTTCTGCATTGTGAATGTTTATATTTTCTCCTAAAAAATTAGTCATGGGAAAGAGAAACGAAGGGCATATCTCTCCTAGTCTCCACGAGACACCCCCCCTCTTTCTACACCACTTTCACGTACGCACACAAACTATCTCTCGACCCTCTAAAAGTATGCATGCCCATGACACATTCACGCGTGACGGTCACTTTATTTCAAGTGAAAGCACTATACGGTCGGTGGACTTCAGAATATGCTCAGTATGGTCACCATATATATTCTCGTGGTGATCATACGGTATCTAGCTCACGATACGTCTCCGTATTTTGTTGATGACACTGACGGACATTGTATTTGATGCGTGCTCCGTATTTTGTTGACGACACTTACGGTCATTGTATTTGAAGCGAAAGCACGATATGGTCACTAGACTTCAGAATAAGCTCATCACGTTCAGCACATACATTTTGTGGTGCTAACCAACCTGTGGTTGGATGGTTAGGAGGACAGTGGTTTCTCGAGCCCACCAGGGTTAAAGCCCTGGTGCTCGCATTTATCCTGGGTTAATTTTAGTATTTTTCCGATGATGTGCGTTCAGTGGGAGGAGACATTCCACTAGACTACGAGGCACCTATGGTGACTTCGTAAAATCTCAAGATCATATGTTGGCTCACTCTCTCGATGGTGCTCATAGGGGTAGGGTCTGCGTGTGTGTGCTTATAGCGGTGAGTGCTTGCGCCTATATATGAGTGCTTGCGTCTATGCCGTGTTAAAAAAATACATGTCGTTATTATACGGTCACTGGCTCACTCGTACAACTCCATATTTTGTTGATGACACAGTCAATTGACCAGTCAAACATTCCACGTGGCGCAACTAGTGTTGCACCATCGGGGCGCGTTACCGTGGGGCCCACCTGTTAGCGTGTATATGAATGAAAGAAATGGTAGTTTGAGTCTATACAGTGTTAATAAAATACATTTTAGGGTGATCATACGGTCATTGGCTCACCATACAACTCCGTAATTTGTTTATGACACGATCAATTGACCAGTCAAACGGTCCACATTCAGCAGCTCACATTACCATAGGGCCCACCCGTCAGCGCGTATATGAAGGACATAAATGGTAATAATTAGTGGTCGGTGGGGATTCGAAGTCGTGAGACCTTTGGTTGGCAGTCACCGGTGGTGGGGGGCGCGGTGATTGGGCGGTGGTGTGGGGATCGCCGGAGAAAAAGCTCGGCGTGGGGGGTGGGGGCTAGAGAGATGGCTGGGGCGGCGGTGGACCGGCGGTGGGGAGTGCTTTCAGGGCGGGCGGGGCGGCATGGCCGCGCGGGCCGGCCGTGGGTGGTGGCGGCCGTTGGTTCGTCTAGCGGTGACTGGCGGCTCAGGGGGTCGAGGTTGAAAATAAACTGCAGGCCCTTGATTTCGTACCCAATGGGTGGAAAATCTACTAACCAGAGATGAAAAAGTCAGTCGACTTATGTGTAGCCTCACCCCGCACGTACACATGCACGCACGCAACACTCGCATGAACACACGCACACATGCAGGTGTGGAACACTGACACGTACACATAACGAACATACACACGCATGCAGGCGTGCAACACTGACACGTACACATGCACTCACGAACACACGCACGTACACACACATGCATGCAACACTGAAACGTACACATGCACGCACGCAACACTCGCACGCCTGCATGCACACCGCACACGACGCAAGACACACACTCAACCTATACATGCATGCACCCTTTGTTAAGGACATGGATTGTTACGGGTATTAATCAATCTAATCATTTTTTGCAAGGTATAATCAATCTTATCTGTGACAAGCAGAACATTGATGTTTGCAGCAGTCTTTATGAATCACAACGTATTGAACGGGCTATCAACGTATATACCAATATTTTAAAATTCTGTTACATTATATAGTAGGCTTATCTAGATGAAATAGATGACGTCACACTCAATGAACAATCATCGGTTTATGAAATGACCGCTTCTGACCGCCCTGGCCCACCAAAAGTTCCTCTGCCATGCGCTGCCTGCGTTGGGTCACTAACATGCAGACCATGTACCCAAAGAGCCCACACGTCAGTGGAAGAACAGCGCGGTGTCGTACGTCAGAGTCGAGGGCGACACTCGATGCACGCCCGGCTGAACACACCTCCTTGCTGCATTCAAACACCTCCATGAAACCCGTGTGGAAGCCGAGAAACCCACTCTGGACACATGTCCGTTCATGACCGGGCTGGCATTAAACGCAACACCAGACGAGCTCCTCCCGTCTGCCGTCTATTTAATCTCCTATTTAAACGAGGCCAAACGCTGGCCAAGAATTGCACCGCTCCGCCGCTCCCCTATCTCCTCCTTCA
Organism: Aegilops bicornis; assembly: GCA_021605145.1. Lineage (NCBI taxonomy): Eukaryota > Viridiplantae > Streptophyta > Magnoliopsida > Poales > Poaceae > Aegilops > Aegilops bicornis. Next base: position 177,956,851 of record CM038672.1, read on the forward strand.
CCATTTTGTCCACTCTTATAATGGCTTACGAAGAGTAGTTATCCCACATATAAGCCGGCTGGGTGGCCCGCCGAGCCCGCCAGATACGAGCTATGCAGCTCACTGATCCACCTCCCTCCCCTCGCCCGACGAAGCCAGTTGCCGCCCCAAGCCGACGCGTAGTTCAGCAACTCGCCGCTCCAGGCCAGCTCGACGAGGAGCAGCGCACGGGCGTCGTCGCTGCCGTCCACGCCGCCGCCTCGTACCGCGCCTCCCGTGTCTTCGACCGCTTCTCCCATTTTTGTGGCCGAGACTCCCATGCCGGCGGCCGCGCCATGCAATCAGAGGCAGAAGCCGGGTGCGCGGAGAGCGACGAGTCGGTGGCCAGCGCCTCTGCGTCCCCCGCCATCATCGAGGAGAAGTAGAACACGGGAGGCCGCCGCCTCTTGTGTCCCATGAAGGCCACTGCGGAGGCGACGGCGGCGTACACAGCAGGTGTCTTGTCGGATCCTTTTGTTGTGAGGACCTTCATCGACCCTGCGTGGGCTCCACGGAAGCGGAGAAGCCCCCTTCCACCATCATCTTGGGCACCAGCCAACCATATCAGTTGGGCAGCGGGGAAGCGAGTCGTCCTTTGCGCTGAAGCATATACCTCCGAGGCTCAGTCCGGTGATCATGCTGCCGGACATGAGGAACACAAATGGATCGGTGGCGTTGTTGCCGGGGAGGCTAGGTAAACGGCACTCACACCCCGTCAACTAAGCAGTTTCTGGCACCGTTGTCGGGGAGGTGAGTGCTTGAAGGTATATCTTTAGATCTTGCAATCGAATCTTTTTGTTTCTTGTTTTAGCACTAGTTTAGTTTATAAAAGAAAACTAAAAAAATGGAATTGAGTTTATCTCATACGCTTCATCTTTTTAATATCTTTCGTGAGTATGATGGAAAGGAAAATTGTGCCAAAGTGTTAGAAGAAGAATGTATTAAAATGTTTGGCACTAAATGTTTTTAGTATGAACTCCTTGAATATCCATGGTACTAATGATGATTGCACTAGTTATGATGAAAATGTCTCCTATAAACATGTCGATTTTTGTGGAGTGCATTGGGTTTGCAAGTACACACCAAATAGGGAAGATAGATATTGCAAGAGGCATAAGCACTTAGAAACTAAATTGTTGCAAGAAAATCTAGATGTTTGTGATGAAGATTTAAATTTTCTTGGCCGTACTTGTGGACTTTGCAATGAATAGGGTCATTTAGCTATCTGATGCAAATTGTTTCATGATCTAACCGTGTCCAAAAATTGTGATGACTTGATTTCGCTTGCACATTATAATGAACTTAGTTTGCTTATGGGCTATGAAGAAATGAAACGTATAACTAATTATCTTCCAGAATTTGCCCGTTATAAACTCCTTGAATTTGATCTAGAGGAAATTTATATGTATTGTGCGGTGAATTGCATTGAAAATCCTTATATTGCCAATTACATAAAGAAAAGAAAACAAATAGAGGATGAAGAGAATACTAACGAAAGGTAAGAGACTTCCCAATATCCTCCTATTATTTCTTATGATGAATAAGGTAACGAGGAGGAGCCTTCTATTCAACCAATATCATTAATAAGGAGCTCCAAAAAGAGGATTGAACCCACACATGATGTGGTGAAGAAGAAGAAAAGAAAAAGTAAGAGAGGTAAAAAGATATCTCTCCCAAATAATGTTGCTCCTATTATTATTGTGCCTCATGAAAATGAATCAAAAATAATTGTGGAAGATGATGCACTTGATGATGATCTAGTTATGCCTATTGCTTGTTGTGATGATTATGATTGGGAAGATAATGATACTTCTTATGATCTTGAAAATCTTTTTGGCACTTGCTTGGAATATGATAATTGCTATACTATTGGTGCTATCCATACTATTAATGATGAGAGTGATTATGCTTATGATATGAAAAGGCCCAAGATTGGGGATGCTATGTTTGATGAAGATGATGTTTTTGAGAATATATTTGCTGAAATTAATGTTTGTCCCAAGCTTGGGGATGCTATGTTTAATAATGATGATAGCATGCCTCTTACTTATGATGATTATATTTATGAAAGTGGGTTTGGAAGAGTGTCAAGTTCAGGTAGTAATGATCCCTCTATTTTGGAGGATGTTGAATCTTATAATATTTATGAAAGTGGATTTGGAGAGGTCATGACTTTATTTAGTGATGTATCCACTATTTCGGAAGAGGTTTCAATTGATTATGATGAGAACAAAGTTGCTACTTATGATGATTATTGTGATGAAACTTATGCTATAAAAAGTAGTGATGATTATACTTATAAAACTTGTCATGATTATGATTCCCCTTTTTCTGAACATTAATCTTTTAATGTGGAAACAATTTATAGTATTCAAGTCTCTTATGATACTCCCACTATTCCGAATGAGAAGAATTTTGCCTATGTGGAGAGTAATAAAATTTCTATGCTAGTAGATCATGAAAAGAATGCTTTAGGTGCTGGTTATATTTTTGAATTCATTCATGATGCTACTGAAAATTATTATGAGGAAGGAATATATGCTTGTAGGAATTGCAATAATGTCAAGTTTCCTCTCTATGTGCTTAAAATCTTGAAGTTATGCTTGTTTGACCTTCCTATGCAAGATGACTCTTGTTCCTATAAGTTGTTTGCTCACAAAATCCCTATGCAGAGGAAGTGGGTTAGACTTAAATGTGCTAGTCATATTCTTCATGATGCTCTCTTTATGTTTCAATTCTTATCTTTTTGTGAGCATCATTGAAATCATCATGCCTAGCTAGGGGGGTTAAACGATAGCGCTTGTTGGGAGGCAACCCAATTTTATTTTAGTTTCTTGCTTTTTTGGTTCTGTTTAGTAATAATTAATGCATCTAGCTTATGTTTAGATGTGTTTTTGTGTTTTAATTAGTGTTTGTGCCAAGTAGAACCTTTGGGAAGACTTGGGTGAAGTCTTTATGATCATGCTGTAAAAAACAGAAACTTTAGCGCTCACGAGATTTGCTTCAACGTTTTACTGGAGAGTGCTATTTAGTTGATTCTTTTTGCAGATGATTACTAGACAAATTCCTCAGGTCCACCAATTTATTTTAGAATTTTTGGAGTTCCATAAGTATACGTTTGATACAGATTACTACAGACTATTCTGTTTTTGACAGATTCTGTTTTTCGTGTGTTGTTTGCTTATTTTGATGACTCTATGGCTAGTAAAATAGTTTATAAACCATAGAGAAGTTGGAATACAGTAGGTTTAACACCAATATAAATAAAGAATGAGTTCATTACAGTACCTTGAAGTGGTGTTTTGTTTTGTTTCGCTAACGGAGCTCACGAGTTTTCTGTTAAGTTTTGTGTTGTGAAGTTTTCAAGTTTTGGGTAAAGATTCGATGGACTATGGAATAAGGAGTGGCAGGAGACTAAGCTTGGGTATGCCCAAGGCACCCCAAGGTAATATTCAAGGATAACCAAGAGCCTAAGCTTGGGGGTGCCCCGGAAGGCATCCCCTCTTTCGTTTTCATTCATCGGTAACTTTACTTGGAGCTATATTTTTATTCACCACATGATATGTGTTTTGCTTGAAGCGTCATTTTATTTTATTTTATTTTGCTTTTCTTTCTGTTTGAATAAAATACTAAGATCTGAAATTATTAATTGGGAGAGTCTTCACATAGTTTCATAATTATCTGACTACTCATTGATCTTCACTTATATCTTTCGGAGTAGTTTGTTTTTGCTCTAGTACTTCACTTATATCTTTTAGAGCACGGTGGTGGTTTTGTTTTATAGAAACTATTATTCTCTCATGCTTCACTTAGATTATTTTGAGAGTCTTAAATAGCATCGTAATTTGCTTAAACAATCCTAATATGCTTGGTATTCAAGATTAGTAAAAACTTTCTTATGAGTGTTGAATACTAAGAAAAGTTTGATGCTTGATAATTGTTTTGAGATATGGAGATGGTGATATTAGAGTCATGCTAGTTGAGTAGTTGTGAATTTGAGAAATACTTGTGTTAAAGTTTGTGATTCCCGTAGCATGCACGTATGGTGAACCGTTATGTGATGAAGTCGGAGCATGATTTATTTATTGATTGTCTTCCTTATGAGTGGCGGTCGGGGACGGCGATAGTCTTTTCCTACCAATCTATCCCCTAGGAGCATGCGCGTAATACTTTGCTTTGATAACTTGTAGATTTTTGCAATAAGTATATGAGTTCTTCATGACTAATGTTGAGTCCATGGATTATACGCACTTTTCTCCCTTCCAGCATTGCTAGCCTCTCTAATACCGCGCACCTTTCGTCGGTATCATACACCCACCATATACCTTCCTCAGAACAGCCACCATACCTACCTATCATGGCATTTCCATAGCCATTCCGAGATATACTGACATGCAACTTTCCACCATTCCGTTTATTATGACACGCTCCATCATTGTCATATTGCTTAGCATGATCATGTAGTTGACATCGTATTTGTGGCAAAGCCACCGTTCATAATTCTTTCATACATGTCACTCTTGATTCATTGCATATCCCGGTACACCGCCGAAGGCATTCATATAGAGTCATATTTTGTTCTAAGTATTGAGTTGTAATTCTTGAGTTGTAAGTAAATAAGAGTGTGATGATCATCATTATTAGAGCATTGTCCCAGTGAGGAAAGGATGATGGAGACTATGATTCCCCCACAAGTCGGGATTAGACTCCGGACGAAATAAATAAATAAAAGAGGCCAAAGAAGCCCAATTAAAAAAAGAGAAAAAAAGAGGCCATAAAAAAAGAGAAGGCCCAAACAAAAAATAAAAAAATAAAAAAAATGAGAGAAAAAGAGATAAGGGGCAATGCTACTATCCTTTTCCCACACTTGTGCTTCAGAGTAGCACCATGATCTTCATGATAGAGAGTCTCCTATGTTGTCACTTCCATATACTAGTGGGGATTTTTCATTATATAACTTGGCTTGTATATTCCAATGATGGGCTTCCTCAAAATGCCCTAGGTCTTCGTGAGCAAGCAAGTTGGATGCACACCCACTTAGTTTCTTTTGTTGAGCTTTCATATACTTATAGCTCTAGTGCATCCGTTGCATGGCAATCCCTACTCACTCACATTGATATCTATTGATGAGCATCTCCATAGCCCGTTGATACGCCTAGTTGATGTGAGACTATCTTCTCCCTTTTTGTCTTCTCCACAACCACCATTCTATTCCACATATAGTGCTATGTCCATGGCTCACACTCATGTATTGCGTGAAGATTGAAAAAGTTTGAGAATGTCTAAAGTATGAAACAATTGCTTGGCTTGTCATCGGGGTTGTGAATGATTTAAATACTTTGTGTGGTGAAGATAGAGCATAGCCAGACTATATGATTTTGTAGGGATAACTTTCTTTGGCCATGTTATTTTGAGAAGACATAATTGCTTTCTTAGTATGCTTGAAGTATTATTACTTTTATGTCAATATGAACTTTTGTCTTGAATCTTTCAGATCTGAATATTCATACCACAATTAAGAAGAATTACATTGAAATTATGCCAAGTAGCATTCCACATCAAAAATTCTGTTTTTATCATTTACCTACTCGAGGACGAGCAGGAATTAAGCTTGGGGATGCTGATACGGCTCCAACGTATCTATAATTTTTTATTGTTCCATGCTATTATATTACCAATTTTGGATGTTTATGGGCTTTATTAAACACTTTTATATTATTTTTGGGACTAACCTATTGACATAGAGCCCAGTGCCAGTTCCTGTTTTTCCCTTGTTTTAGTGTTTCGAAGAAAAGGAATATCAAACGGAGTCAAAACGGAATGAAACCTTCTGGAGAAGTTATTTTTGGAAGGAATGCTACCCGATAGACTTGGAGTGCACGTCAGGAAAGAAACAAGGGGGCCACGAGGTAGGGGGCGCGCCCTCCACCCTCGCGGGCCCCTCGTGGTTCCCCTGACGTATTTGTTTCACCTATATATATACATATACCCTAAAACGATCGGGGAACAGAATAGATCAGGAGTTCCGCCGCCGCAAGCCTCTGTAGCCACCAAAAACCAATTGGGACCCTGTTTCGGCACCCTGCCGGAGGGGGGAACCCTCACCGGTGGCCATCTTCATCATCCCGGCGCTCTCCATGACGAGGAGGGAGTAGTTCACCCTCGGGGTTGAGGATATGTACCAGTAGCTATGTAGTTCATACCGACATGTGGGACATATAGCAACCGGGTCAACGTGTCATGCACCAAATAATAGTGCAGAACAGCAGGGGGACGCACCCCAGTCGTACCGTCCCAGTAGTAGTAATGAGGAATGATACGTCAAATCACAATGCCGCACCTTCCCAGACGGACGAAGCAACCATTATTTCACATTTGCTTCACCATCATCTCCTTCAAGAAAACCACGTAGTATTGCTTCTGCCATTGTTCTGCCTCAAGAGGGACACGCGCATCGCCTTGGTACATCATGACACGTGGGACCGCATGACAGGCCATGCTCCCCCGCCCATCGCTCAGTAAAATCACCTCATTTTTACTACTTCCTCCGTATCGGTTTACAGGGCATGCACGTCGTTCTAGGTTGAGAATTTAACTGGCTATATATGTGATGAACAGTATATGTTTAGAAACTACATCCGCTTAAGAATCGAATGATATACTTTTTGTGACATAGTAACTCATATTAGTTAGTCAAATGGATGACCGAGAACTACGTGCGCGCCCTATAAACCGAGACGGAGAGGGTAGCACAGTACATAACTTTTCTCTACTCCTATAACAAACTTCGGTTGGTGATGATGGTGTATACGCCATCCGTCATTTCTGACCATCAGATCTGCATCTAACAACTATGATGTAAGTCGTGGCATTTTTGCAACAAGACCCCACTCCTCTGCTCCAATTTGCAGAAACCCCTTAGTATCTTGAAACCAACCACATCTCTCCCCCACCTCATCAAAACAACCACAAGGAATATATTTTGAGTGAAACCTAATACGATTATATTTTTAGTGATATATACACCAAACTATAGTGTTTTTCTTTCAAGTTTGTGAACATGTATTATTCTATTTTGGATCCGTTGCAACGCATGAGCACATTGCTAGTTAGATCAACATAGTCGGGATTCACCAAGGAGCAAAACCAAGTGGTAGGCCGCTCCTGTCATGTTGGTGTAGCAAATTAGGGCTCATTCGGTATGGAGGAAGTCAGAATGTAGGAATTAGGAGTAGTATAGGAATTTGATAGGATGGCACTTGCCATCCTAAGGAATAGACTTGCCTCGTTCCTAGGCGCAAAATACGCTTTGAGTGGATGTATAGTTTCCTCCAAAAACACAGGAAATGAGTAGTATTCCTACGAAATTCCTATATGCATTTCCTATAAACCGAATGCATATATAGGAAATTTTCCTTCGGAATCCTTGTTCCTATCACTACTGCAGGATGCTGCTAACGCGACACTACGATCAGAGACCCTTCGACGAAACTGTGTGCTATGCAATAATCGCAAACGGTGGTGTAAAAGAACCGTCAAAAAAGGTGCAAAACGTTTGCGATGGCGGAGACATTAAACACGGTTCAGATTTTAGTTGCGAGTGCGATCCAGGGCATACGGTTCAGTCCAATGAACTATTTGCAATGAGGCGGAACAAAAGAAACGGGCAGCCTAATGAAGGCATGTGCGATATAGAGCATACAGTTCACTTGGATGAACTGTTTGTGATTAGGCAACACAAAAGAAACGGTCAGCCAGATCAAGGTGTGTGTGATTGAGGGCATACGCTTCAGAAGGATTAACTGCTTTGCGATTAGGCAGCGTAAGCGTAAACTGGTCAGCCAGATCAAAGTGTCTGCGATTGATGGCATACACTTTACATGGATGAACTGTTTGCGATTAGCCACAACAACTGAAACAATTAGATAGATCAACGTGTGTGCGCTAGACGGGCACGCACATCTATTATATATAAAAAGTATTTGACGTGTTAACCAATAAAAAGAGAAATAAGCTAGAAATTACCACAATAATTATAATGGCTCTGGTTTGTAAGAAGATTGTACCAAAACTTGACCCAAATTGGACTAGTTTTTTACCACAACATGTTGGTGCTATGAAATAACACCATGCCAAGTTTCATGATTTTGAGGCGAGTTTTGGATTTACAGTAATTTTAAAACCAGGTTTATCAATGTTTACTGTCGAGTCGGCACCGCCCTGGATAGGCTTTTTCCTTGTGGGTCCCAAATGATAAATTCAAATATGTGACTACCATGCAGCTTTTCTTATTAAGAATTACAGCCCTTGGTGTGCAAGCTGAAAATAAGTTTGTGGGTGCTTGTGGGCACTAAAAACTTATGGTTCTGTAATGAACAAAGATCTCAAGGATCCCGCGAGAGTGATGTTATTTGCCTATGTTGTGAATGCTTATAATATTTATGTCTTAATTAAAGAAATGGCAAGCCATTGGCCAGTATGAAAGAAAATATGGGTCAAAGCCGAGTTGAGAAGGGCAACAATATCTAACTCCAGCTAACAAACAATACAAAAACACAAGGATTAATTGCTCATCAGGTTTAGACAAAATCTAGATTGAACAGGACAATGACATCTAACTCAACCAAAGTTTTCGGCAGTCACAATCAAATGGATCGGTCTGATCCATAAAATCAAGATCAGCGACCAGAAATTCTACTGGTCCATGATGACAAGTTGTTGTAAATAGAAGCCGAGCACGATCAGAAGCCCTTAGGTCCACATGAAACTTCTTCTTATGTTGTTCAACACGTGCAGCCGTAAGAAATTTCTTGTTGAAAATCTTAATCCTCACGGACAATAGTGCCCTCGCATTCAACATGAAGAATGTGACAAAGCTAGTGTTTGCATTATTGGATGAATATCCTTCCAGTGTTACTGTCTTCAAACGAATGCCGTGAGATTTGAGAAAATCCCGGTGCTTCTTGAACCATCGATTGGTTATACCTTTTTTCCCATGTGTTAGTGCCTAAATAGAGATGATGATTGAAACAGTTAATGTCTAAAAAAGATTATGTTGAAAGAGTGATAGCTGAACGGTTAATTATAATACATTATATTTGGGCTTTCAACGTGCGTGAAATCATCACCTTCATATACAAATTCTCCAGACATGGAAAGCATTGTAGCAAGGCAATAATGATGTTGAGATCAAAACACCACATAGTGATATATAAGGTCTTGACAGAATCCACCACCACTGATAGGATGGAAAAGCGCTTCATTGAGCATAGAACATAATATTAGCACTGAAAGTGTACTCCAAGATGATACTTAACTTATGCGCAGAAATGAAAAATGCAAATTACAGAAGTGTACGTGAATAATATACAATACCTCAATTGGTGTGGAGGCAAATACCATCTCGAACCATTCAAACGGATCACTAATTGCACCCAAGGTCTCCAGTTTAGGCGCAGAGACCACAATTATTTGTGATGGTTTATAACAACAATTAAGGAGCAACCTTTGAAGTGAAGGGGCGTCTTCGATGATGAGCTCCTGTCCTTCAAAATGAATTCCAATGCTTACAAGGTGAGATGACTTTATTTTGAGACAAGGGATATGGATTCCTATTCCAAAAACAGGCACCAAATGCTGCAGTGCAGGGAAGCTAGAGTCGATGATGCTGTGAAGTGAGGCCACCGACAGATCAACCAACACAAGCGCAAGTTTTTCAGCACTGGCAGTCGAAGCATTTGTACCAGATAGTCTGCTAGATGGCACCGTGTCAAGGTGGCGGTGTGGAGAGAGGAGGAAAACCATGAGATGGGCATCAGTGGTGAGGGCACATATGCATCTCTTGGTGGAAACCTATCACTGTAATGGTATAACTCAAGCTGCTGGAGTTTATCAAATTGAAGGGATGTCGACGGTGACCACCATGCAGGTATATGTAGGGATGCAGATGCGTTGAACGGAGCCCCCGTGGGAGGAGATGATGGCTCCGGGGATTTCAGAATCATCATCGACAGATAGCTGACGACAATCGAGATTAAGAGGTGCGGTGCGCCACAGAGTGCGCCACCGAGATGCGAGGACTTGTGTGCGGTAGCCATCCTTGGTGGGGAGAAGGGAGATGATCTCCCCAAGGATTCCGTCCGGGAGATCGCTGATGCGGTCCGTCGGAGATTCTACTGGTTCCTCAGGTCCATGGGCGCTTCGCCGCCTGTACCGGTCGAAGATCTACATCCGTCGGCGGCGCTGGTCGGAGCCTCATCTGTGTTCATACCAATCTGAAAGAAAAAATGGCATAACATGTAGGACATTCGAAATCAATTCCCAAGATCAGGAAGAAAAAAGGCACAAACATATATGTAGGTGACTAACCGGTTTTCCGTCGGAGTCGCAGTTGTTGCCGGAGTTGTTGTTGACCTCTGGCTCCAGCTGGGGGGGGCACGACGGCACCGACGAATTCAAGGTCGTGCTACTACTGGCGCGAGACCTCGTCGGCGGCGACAGAAACCTCTGTGGCCAGGTTGACGCGTTGTGCGGGTGCTTCACCAGCCCCGGCGTCGCCACTCCCTCCGATGGTGCGCTTCAGCGGCATCGTCATACACTCTGGAGTCCAGACGTTGGTGACCACTGTGCACCGGGGCTGCGGCCGCCTATTATGGCCGGCGGCTTGGGCACGCAATTAATACAGATGAGTGGCAGCGAGGCAGGCTGCGGTCAAAAGTTGTCTCGCCTCCCGGTGAGCTTGGCGGTGACGTCCCGCCATTCCTACCACACAGCTACTCGCCGCCTCCCCATCAATACACACACTGCACGCATGCCTCTCGGTATGCTGCTGGCGGGACTGCTCGCATGCGTCCGTCAACTCACGCCGCCGCATGACACACAGGGCTGTGGCAAGACGTATATTCTTTGGTTTATTTTCTGCTGCTTTACTGCTTCACTGAACCGTTTGCATTGAAGAGATGCACAAATCCTGCGTTGAACATCTCGCACGCTTCCCGGTGAACCTGCGCACCATACGAGTTTTGGATTTACTAGAATATAAAAATCAGGCATCTAAATGTTTTGCCGGCAATCAACAGTGCCCTGGTGTTTGAAATTCATTCTCATTTCTTGCATGGGACCTAAGCATGCACATAAGGACCTGATTTGATTTTTCGACCAATTTATAGTCCTTTGGAGCATGCGCATGTAGTTCAAATTTGAATTATGCACATAAATGCATTGAAAACTCAGTTAATGCATAAAATGTCCAAACGAACCCGAAAAATCATAAAAATTGACACAAAGACTCCTGTTGTTCTATGTTGACACGAGAAAAAATTGAAAGCAATAAGAGCAATGGATATCGTTTCATCCCAAAGGTGGGACGTTCCCTACCGAAAACCATCATGCTTGTTGTGAGAAGCTCCAGTTTGTGAGAAGCATATACCCAAACCTGCCCCAAATGGGGCAAAATTTGTACCACGGCATACGGGTGCCCTTCCATGATAGCATGCCAAGTTTCATGAATTTCATACGAGTTTTGGATTTAGTTGAATTTAAAAACCAGGCATCTCAATGTTTTGCCGGCAATCAACGGTGCCCTGGTGTTTGAAATTCATTCCCATTTCTTGCATGGGACCTAAGCATGCACCCAAGGACACAGATTTGATTTTTCAACCAATTTATATGCCTTTGGAGCATGCGCATGTAGTTCAAATTTGAATTATGCACATAAATGCATTGAAAACTTAGTTAATGCATAAAAATGTCCAAACGAACCCCGAAAAATCACAAAAATTCACACAACACTCCTGTTGTTCTATGTTGACACGAGAAAAAAACTTGAAAGCAATAAGAGGCTATGGATATCGTTTCGTCCCCAAAGGTGGGACGTTCCCTACCGAAAACCATCATGCTTGTTGTGAGAAGCTCCGGTTGTGAGAAGCATATACCCAAACCTGCCCCAAATGGGACAAAATTTGTACCACGACATGTTGATGCCGCTCCATGATAGCATGCCAAGTTTCATGAATTTCAGACGAGTTTTGGATTTACTAGAATTCAAAAACCAGGCATCTCAATGTTTTGCCGGCAATCAACGGTGCCATGGTGTTTGAAATTCATTCCCACTTCTTGCTTGGGACCTAAGCATGCACCCAAGGAAAAAGATTTGATTTTTCAACGAATTTATATGCACTGGAGCATGTGCATGTAGTTCAAATTTGAATTATGCACATAAATGCATCGAAAACTCACTTAATGCATAAAAATGTCCAAACGAACCCTGCATAATTCCAATTCTTTTATGATCACTGCAGATAAAAGGTCTAGCAATTCAAACATCGTCCATGGCCGCTGTGATCCCATTATGTAATTCAAATCAAGACCAAAAATCAAGTAGATCCCACACAATTTATTATAACCAACCATATGAGATGCAACACAAAATATCTTTGGACCGTGTCTGAATAAGGGACCATGTCTGATGACACTTTGCACGCCAGTTTTTTGGCTGAAGCGATTCCAAATGTTCGGCTTCCGCAGAAATATCTACCTCCCCGCCCCCTCCCCCTTACCAAAAGCCACATTTCCCCCCTTTCCGCCTTCCTTTCCAAGTTGAAACCTTCACTCCTTGCTTGCAGCGCCACCACCTCCTCGTTGGTGACCCTCCTTCACGCTGCTCGGCCTCGCCTATCCAGGCAGGTAATCCACACCCGACGCCCATCCTCCTCCTCCTTCCACATCCCACATGCCCCGACCGTCGGTGTGAGCGCGACACCTTCCACCCAAATCACCAACCCCTCCACCAAATAAGTGCCAGCCTAAGCCATGGTGCATGCAGTATAGCCAAGACCTCAAGGAGCATTTGGCAGCGGAGAAGCAAATTGCGGCCGCACACGCGAATGAGGTCGTGATCGCTGCCATTCGTGCTGACCCCCAGATCTTGGAGGAGCACCTCGCCATCGAGGCCACCGTTGACGCCTCGCGCGCTGATGCCGCAACGCAGTTGGCTGCTTTAAACGACAGTTCGTGGCATTTTCTCGAGGCCACCGTCGGTGCCTTCGACGAAGACTACGAGGTGTTTTCTCAGCATGCACGTGCTTACCTCATCTCGAGAGCCAGCAGGTTGGTGCCCGGAGCGGCTCAGGCAACTCACCACTACAACTAGGGCACCCACGATGCAGAGCCTCGCCCTCTTCCATATCCATGGAGCCAATTGTCATCGATATCTCCGACAATAAGGAGTAGCTTGTCTTATTAGCTCACTATAAGGACCCATGTTCAGTTTGCTAGATACTGCCTTTTCTTAACAAATTCTAGTGAATTGTGCTATATACTTTCACCATGCAATCTTCTGCTATAGTGTATATGTTCTGTATGTCTTGCAATGTGGTGTTCAATTAACTGCTTGGTTCAATTCTGCAAATGTGATATTCAATTCTTCAGGGTGCAATATGTCCAAGTTGTTAAGCATGCTTGGTTTGGTTAACTGTCTGATCTTCTATTAGGTGTATGTTATATTGTTCAATTGGTGTTTAGTTAACTGATTGGTTCATTTGTTGTGGCTTGGTTCACTTGTTGTGGTGTTTAGTTAACTGCTTGGTTCAATTATGCAATGCGATGTTCAATTGTTGTGGCTGCCTTCTCTTATTGTATACCATGTGAGGAATAAATCGAATTTGGCTGTACTAAATACATGAGAAACAAATACAATTGCTATATTTCCAAGTTGTTAAGCATGCTTGGTTTGGTTAACTATCGATCTTCTATTAGGAGTATGTTATATTGTGCAATGTGGTGCTGATTAACGTTTGGTTCATTTGTTGTGGTGTTTAGTTAACTGCTTGGTTCAATTCTGCGATGCGATGTTCAATTGTTGTGGCTGCATTCTCTTATTGTATACCATGTGAGGAATAAATCAAATTTGGTTATACTAAATACATGAGAAACAAATACAAATGCTATATTTCCAAGTTGTTAAGCATGCTTGGTTTGGTTAAATGCCTGATCTTCTATTAGGAGTATGTTATATTGTGCAATGTGGTGCTCAATTAACGTTTGGTTCATTTGTTGTGGTGTTTAGTTAACTGCTTGGTTCAATTCTGCAATGCGATGTTCAATTGTTGTGGCTGCATTCTCTTATTGTATACCATGTGAGAAATAAATCGAATTTGGCTGCACTTAATACATGAGAAACATATACAAGTGCTATATTTCCTAGTTCTTAATCATGCTTGGTTTGGATAAATGAGTTTTCCATGTGGCTTGAATTAATCTGATGAATCTGCGATGTGCTTATTTTTCATCAACGTATTTTACTGATAGCATGCGAACCCTTACTTAACCTAATGACTAACTACCTTATATGTGTTGCAAGGAAACAATGGGAAGCACTGAGGTTTACAAGATGGTACTAACTATTATACCTTGCCTTTTTTATTCCTTTGCCTCATTTCCAATATAGAGAAGATATTTATGCACATCCTTGTTTCAGGGTTCACTGATGATTACCTATCAAACCACCTCTGTGGTCAGGAGGCGAGGAAAGTTTTGATACAACACCCACGGTTCAATATTGAAGTGTTCCTGAAGAGGTCAAAGGATGGACGATCAATCATCCATTGGCACTGGCCTAAAGTTGCAAAGACCTTCAACATGAATGAAGGCTCAATATTTGCCTTCCGCTTCAACAGTTTTCCAGATGAGATGCATCTCTCCATGTACCTTCTATGATGCTAATTTTGAAAGGTTCTAGATGTTGCATGTGAAACTTGTTGCTGGTGCAATTGTGTAATGGGGTAGCTGAGTGCTGAAGCTATATCATGTTGTATTCTGATGTATTTCAATTATGAAATCCTGCTTCCTTAATATGGAAATGGAATATATTATGTGCTTAATATGAATGTCAATAAAATTAGTAAATGGATTATTAATAATAGGGCAATTTTCCCGCTAATTGGCCAATTAGCTTGCTAATTGGGTTTCCTATTGCAAACGGTTAATGAGAAACCATCGTGGGCGATGACCTCAGGCAACACACATAGTTTCTAGGAATAAACCGTGTTGGATCAATGAACAATCACACACGACATTCTCTTCAAACATGTTTGCGTTACGCCACCTTGTGCAAACGTTTTCCTTGTGGTGACTGTGTGGGATATATATACGAACGGAAACGTTTAGTGGCGACTGACTGTGTGGGATGTACTTATGATCGGAAATGATTTCGCATGTATAATTGTATTTTTTGAGCACTACTATATGTATTTCTGTATTTGAGTGCTCGTCGGTCGCACACGATCTCATTTTGCCGAGTGTGTGTGCTAGGAGGGCATATCCCCAACGGTTTCTGGGTCGTGTGGGAAGGACCCCCCTATCACCCACACTCACTTGGTGACGGTTCCGAATGCCGTCACGGGAAGGGGTTAAAAACCGTTTGTTTAGGACCGACGCGCACCAGTGTATGTTATTCCTATGAAAATCCTCCAAACCGAATGAGGCCTCAAGCAGGGTCAGTCTGCACACGAAATGGTGACACACTTAACAGGACCCCTTTGGCCGACATGTGGCTCATCCACCGTCTTGTTCCATGTGCGACGCACCAAATTACAGTTCGGAGCAGCGATTGGACTTGGAGGCACCCCGGTCGTAGCGCCGCAGTAGTAGTAAATGAGCGATGAGGGGTCAAATCACAAAGCCCCACCTTTCCCGCATTAAGCTCGATGGACGAAGCAACCATCATTTCACTCTAGGGCGCAAGAGCATAAAGAAAAGAGCAAACCAGTGATGCGTGCGGCAGCTACCTAGGGCACCCTAGGGTAGGGGCCTCCACTACAAATCCATTTTTCTGAAAGCGCCTCCACTACAAATCCGCTTCTCCCTCGTCCTCTTGAAGAAAACCGATGATGCGTGCGGCGTTAGGGTTTGTAGGAGTACTACGGCATGCGGGGCCACGTCGTAGTAAATGGGAGAGGGATTGAGTTCGAGTCGACGCCTTAATATGTGTGGGCCGCTTGGTTTTACGGGAATGAGGCAACATTTTGGGTTCGGGGACCAGTGGAGATATACGTACAAAGAATTGTGGACGTAGGTTCGACCGAAAGGCAATGATGCATGGGCCCTGCATTTTGATATACCCGCGGCCACGTGAAATTTGCTACTCTACCTAAAACTAGTAAGGTACACATGCATTGAACGCATGAGATTTGGAAACCAAATTATGAATAAATACACACTATAGCATGTAAAGCTTTGAGTCATATATGCATGATGTAGATGTTCGTTTAGTTCTGATAGTTAATCTCATTCAAAATCCATTAGTTTTATAAAAAGGTTAAGATTCATGGGATTTTGCATTGTAAAGCATAAAGTCAAAAACAAATAATGGCAATTCATTTAGAAAATAAATTGGGCAATTGTGATACGGAAGATTCTCGAACAATGGAGAAGTGCTTGTGTTTTGGGAAAGCATGCACGGCCCACATCTCTTATTGGTTGACATGTCACGAAACAAGAAACGAGGAGGGGTACCGTGCCAAAGCGTTTTGGGATTATTTGGTTTCCAGAAGATGACTTACACACCTAGACGGAGGGAGTACAAAGAGAAAAAAATGAATTGCAGTTAAAAGAATGACATTTCTAACAAAAATGTGAATGTGAACTATATATGTGTGCACGTGACCAGCACATACATTGTCAATGCAAAATTTAATGCAAGAAATAACTTATGAGTAACATGCACGAATTGATGATGTGGTGCTTGCATGCATAGAGTAGAAAAAACAATGTGATTTATGACTTGCATGCATGACGTGTTCTTGTGCCATAGTTGCATGTCTAGGGAAAAAAAGCTACTAATGGGTTGTACTAGCTATTTAGGAATAGAAGATGTATACATGGAAGTTGTAGGGAAAGAGATGACATGTATCTCAATTCCCATGAGTAGGGATTGGAAAAGAGATGTCACTTGGTTCACATCATAGGAACTTTTCTATTGAATCTAGAGATGACATGTATCTCAATTCCTATGAGGAGGGATTAGAAAAGAGATGTCATTTGGTTCACATCATAGGAACTTTTCTATTGAATATACGCTAATGTTTATTTTCCTTTGAAATTATGGGAGTATAGGAATCCATTCATATGAACCAAGTGGCTCTAAAGCTATAAAAATGATATCATGTTTATTTCCTTTGAAGTGTGGGGTATATGAATCTATTCCTATGAACCAATTGGCTCTAAAGAAAAAATCCTATAAAAATCATATCATATAGAATTCCTATGATATTCCTCCACACCAAAGGTTGGTTGAAATTACTGCAGGTGATACGATGGTATTTCTTTGTAGACTCCTCCCCCATCTTTATAGTTACCTCTCGAAGATGAATGAAATGATATATACTGGGTATTCTATATGTGCATTGTAACATCCCAAAATTCTAAATTTTGGAATGTTATAATAAATAAATAACTATGGTTGTTGTCTGATTGTTTGACTGATTGATTGAATGGAATTGAGTGGAAATTGAAACTTTTGAAAGTTGAATGAGAGGGAATGAAATGACTTTCCCAAACTTTCCATTTTGCATTTTTGGATCCCAATTGAACTCAAGTTCATTGCAACACCAAAACCTAGAGTGAAGATGACATGACTTCTTCCATTTTGAAATGAATAGGGTTTTGGAAAAAGAATTGAATTTCATTTGGGAAGTTTTCAAATTCAAAGCTTTATGCAACTCAATGATTTTCATGAGGGAAGATAAAATGACTTCTTCAATTATATGAAATAGGAGTTGGAAGTTATAATGAATCAAGTTGAAAATCATTTGAAGGTGCTTTGGAACCCTCTTTCAAATTTTGAGTTTTGAATTTGAATTTCAAACTTTGGCATGTGGGAAACATTTCAAAAACTATGCACGATAAATACTTGATCAAAAGTATGAGAGGAGCAAACATGACACTCCAAAAATATCAGAGGAAACAATGCCAAAAGATTTGGATTCAAACCTGAAATTTATTTGAATTTGAAAAAATGAATTTTTATAAAGTTTGGATTTTGCCTTTGGAAAAATGTTCAAATGATAGGGAATATTCCCTGATCATTTTGGTATATATATACCCTATATAAAATATTTATAGATTCTGTTTTATTTCTGTTTTGTTTTATTAAAAAATAAATTCAAAAAATAGAAACCCCCCAGCGCCAGCCAGCCCCCTGGCCCGGCGAAGCCACCCACCGGCCAGGGCCCACCGAGCCGGCCCAGAGGCCAGCCCAATGAGCCAACCGGCCGGCCTCACCTCCCTCGAAAACCTTTGGCCGGTCGCCCGCTCGCCCACCCTCTCTCTCACCGACAGGTGGGCCACCACCTCCCTCAACCCCTCGCCCACGCCAACCACCGCCGCCACGGAGATCCCGAGATCTCCGGGATCTCACCGATCTCCCCCGATCCGCCCCCTCCCGCAAGGCTTCGCCCCCGCCCTATAAATACCGAGCCCCCGCACCCCATTTCCCCCCCTAGCCCCTCGCCGGAACCCCTCCTCTCCCCTCACGCCGTCGCCGGAGCCCGAGCTCATCTCCGCCGCCATTCGCCTCGCCGCCGTCGCTCTAGACCCCCCCGAGCCTCGTCGACTCCACCAAGACCCCCCCCCCGCGGCGCCCCGCCCCCGCCGGGCGCCGCCGCCGCCCTCCCCGCCGACCGGAGCCGGCGGCACACGCGCCCCCGCGCCGCCGCCGCCCGCCAAACTCCGGTGAGACACCGAGCTCTTCTCCCCGTCCGATGTGTTTTATGCGGTTAGGATTAGAACACCCAAGGGGTATGCTCTTTATAAAAAACGCAGTTCGCTCGGTTTAGTTCGGTTTAGTTTTAGTTTAGGTTTTTTTTTGGCGGTTCGTTTAGTTTAAACCTAGGGCCCGTTTAGGCTATCTAACGCATGAGGCGTGATATAGGCCCATTAGGCCTTTTTCTTTTATTTTGATTTTCTGTTTCTGAGAATAGTTTCTGTTTTCAAAATGTATATCTTTTATTC
Source organism: Aegilops bicornis (assembly GCA_021605145.1). NCBI lineage: Eukaryota > Viridiplantae > Streptophyta > Magnoliopsida > Poales > Poaceae > Aegilops > Aegilops bicornis. The sequence goes on from CM038672.1 coordinate 177,975,877, forward strand.
TGTTTAATATTTTTGATGATTCTTTTTTTGTTGGATTGCAAATTTTGTGTAGTTTCTGTAGATTATATATTTAGCCATGTTAAAATAATTAAAAATGCCTTAATATTGTTTTAGCCAGAATAGTAAATCTGCTATAACTTTAGTTAGAAAAATTATTTTTGCATGATTCTTTTGTCACCACTTTATTTTGACAGTGCCAAACCCTAGAAATTAATTTGGGTATTTTAGGATTAATAAATAATTAGTTTTAGACAGAATCCTATTAATCCTAATTAATTAACTAGTTCTGTTTTCCTAATTAATTAATTAGTAAATTAATTTATTCTTAACTTGTGATTAGTTATTCTAGGTTAGTTTCTGTCATTCTAGTAGATGAACTTTTATTTATAATTAATAAAAGTTTTAAATTATTTTCTTAATAGAAATTGGATTAGGCCTAAAATGAGTTTTATAATAGCTTTTTAATTAATTCTTTTTGCTCCTAGTTGCTTAGTGAAACCTTTTACGTTAAGTTAACCTAAAACCATGATTAGGTTATATTAAGAAATTTTATTATATAAAACTATTTTTGTTATTGTTTGAAGTAGGGAAAACTTTGAGTGGCCTTTATTTGAGTTTTTCTTTTGGATTTGGTTTGGTTGTTTTGTTGTGTTATGTTGCTATTGTTATGTTATTGTGTTAAGTGATGTTATGCTATGTGCTTATTATAGCTATTGTTTGCCTCGGTAGAATTTCCGGAGTGCGAAGATTGCTACTCTGAAACCCTAGTTTTTCAAGATCGTCCAACCGTGCAAGTTCACTTTGACCATTGCTTTCATACCTATGTTTTTATTGCATTTAGTGGCATCCTTGCAACCACACCTCAGTAGTGTTATTGAATCCTTGTAGTTGAGTAGTATGCATGAGGTAGGAACCCATCACCTGTTACCAAGCCCGGACGCTTTTATTTAAATGCTACTGTTTGTAGTAGACGGGGTTTGGTATGAGTGTTCGGAGTGGTGTGAGAAAGGAGGACTCTACGTCAATGACGACAACTCCATGATGGCATCTGCAAGGACTGCATCTTCAAGGCCTCAAGACTTCAAGACTCGAGACAAGAATTCAATACACACTCTTTGGGTGAAGGGCGGTTGTGACGGCACCTGGAGAAACCAGTGGTTGGCCGGGATGCATGGAGAAGCGCCATGACATCTTGCGGAAAGCTTCACCCAGACTCAAAGAGACGGAAGAATACTTCACGCGGAAGCTTACTGTGCAACCGCAAGTCATTATGGGCTCTGGCTTGGTTGACCTTAGTTGTGACTCTGGCTGGGACGGTACTAGCAGATGTAGAATGACGGTAGGATTGGATGGAGTACCGGACGGTGGTCGAGGAACTCTTTGGAAGACCATGTTTCGGTCATCTTGTTCTCAAACACCACGAAGTGCGAGAACGTAAAGAGAGGGATCGAATCTTGCGGGTAAAGTGTACAAACCTCTGCAGAGGGTTTATAACCTAATCGATTAGCCGTGTCCCCGATTACGGACAATTTGAGCCTCACGGACTTGGATCTATCTCGGAACTCTCAACACCGGATTGATAACTTAATTGTGGGCAACATATGATGAATTTTGGGCTATGAGACATCGGTTGGCGGAACCATGTCATGATAGAAAACTCCTTAGTACAGACTTCATTCTATTCCTTTGATGTAGGTAAAATAAAATCAGCTTTTACGCAAACAAAACTGGAATCTGAGCCATAAAGCCATATTGCATATAGTATAGTTTTATCATCTGCTTTTCTCATATTGTGATCTTGCGGTACATTCAATGTCTTGACCTACACGGCTGCAACGTATCATGTTGCGTATATTTCCTCGACAGTAAGAGTTACGATCTGAGGTTACGGTCTACACTCAACTGCCGATGGCGTTGATGGGACTCCACACCCGTTTGATTGTTTCCGCTGAGTATTATGAGGTATATATCATTTTACGTTATTTATACATGTGATTGCACTTTGATATATACATTGATGTACTGTGTGTGCCAAAGATCTTGATCCGTGGATGGCACAAAGAATACGTAGGCTTGACCGTCTGAGGTCGGGTCGCTACAGAAAATGGTATCAGAGCACATGTTGACTGTAGGACGTGACCCTAGAAATCGGAAAGCCCTAGGACAGGATATCTCTAAAACTTTATTTTCAAAAAGACTATTACTTCTCATCTCTTTCTGATTTTATCGAATAGACACTCTCACCTCAAAATAGTTAGGATATACCCCTTTTCACTTTTGACCACATGAAGGATCAAGCTGAAGCCACTCCAAGAAAGATATCGGAGGATGATGACCTCTTCCAAGTAAAGAGGATTTCACCATGTATTAGAAGCTACAACAGTTGAAGACTCAAGATTTGAAGTTCCTAAAGAAATATTTGACCTTTAGAAGACCAAACCTCACATACACACTTACGTTAGATGCGACGATGTGTGAGCTGTCATTTGTTTGATGTTTTTCCGACAGCCACAAAGTAAAACTTGTTTCATCAAAAAACTATTGTTTGTATTGTGTGTATATCCCTCCCACCTCTCTCTCTCATCTCACCTTAAAACCCTTGAACCCCATAGATGATAAATGAAGTTGGTGATATTCTGCGGATCAAGACTTCGGTAGGAGGCGGAGCTATGGATGCGTAACATGGAGAATCACTGGGAACAATTTGGTTTCAAGGAAGTATGAGGTCCAATACGCTCTTGATTACTTTACGTAAAGTGCTGCAACCTGGTGGAGAATGCATCAATCCATACAAGGATTTAAAGGAGCAAGAACTTGGGAGGAATTCAAGAAGACCACGATGAGATCACGTCTTATCCTAAGCACAATGATACACCAAGAAGAAAACCTTGTGCCTGCAAGATTTGCGGAGAAATAGGACACACCAGGAGGAACACAAAGATGGATGCCCTCATTGTGAGGAGAAACACCCAGTGAGGAATGCCCAACTAGCTGTGTGACTTGCTTCTGTGTGAAGGAACCACCCACTACCGGTGCAGTGTCACACTTACTCCACGGTGCAACAAACTATTCAAGGTGAAGATGGAATGAAAGAAGCCCTCAAGGAAGACCTAGAAGAACCAGTAATGAATGAAAGTGTTGAAGACCTGGATGGAGAAGGTCTCAACAGATTTTACTCAATGCACGCTATTCATGTGGAGAAGAAGGACATTATTCACAATATTGCCCCAAGGGAAGAAAAGAGTATCCAGGATATTTCCTACCCAATGAAGTGAAGTTTGACCCTCTGGAGATAGAAACTCGATCATTACAGAGAATTCCAGGAAGAAAAAGAAGGCAACCCGAGAACAACGCAATTTTTGCAGAGAAGGACCTAAGTCATATCACTTGTTACAGGTGCAAGGATTTAGGTCATTACGCTAGTAAATGTCCAGAAAAGAAGCCAAGAATCCAAGGAGCCCGCATAATCACAAAGAAGCCCCGAGACATGTCGGAAGTCATTTGTTTTCGCTGCAAGGAGGCAGGACATTATGCTATTAAATGTCCCGACAATATGAAAGCTGGAGTTGAGTAGTTGGAATTTTGATATGGATAATAAGAGTAGTAGAAAGCAATTTCATTTTCATGAGCTCAATGAGTTGAGTTATGTAATGGGTGCTCGAGTTTGTAATGGATTCATGAAATCAATAAAGTTAAGGTGACATGTTTTCATATGTTTAATTGTATGAGTTGTTACTCTATGAACACGGATTTTGACCATTTTCGAGGATATGGGAAAAATATGGTCTATGGATGGATTTGTGAATTTCATTTTTAGGGTGGTAGTACCTGTGAAGAAGACTAGACTAATGGATAAGAAAATATATATTCCACGGACTGTAGTTGAAGGGAAAAAAAAGTTGGAATTTTGCTTTTGATATGATGGTATGAAGAAAGCAGTACTCTGGATTTAAAAGATGTGTAATATGGAACAAGAGAGTTACCCCAAGGATGAGTTAAAGCTGCACTAGTGTTGAAGTGGGCCATAACCCACAGGCCCAAGAATTAATAAGGATCAAGTACCTTTGGAGAAAGAAATTTTGGGAATAGACTACGATTTGATCAACCGAAGCGATTCTATAGGAGTTCACTTAAAACACGAGAGTTGTTAAGGAACGATAGATGTTTGTTTGGCTGCAGAATCAATGGATTTTTCGAACTTGGTTCACCGACAAGAGAAATTCTGCAATGCTTGTGAGGATGACCGAGTGTTAGAATGCGAGATTCGCTAAACCATGTACAAGGTAATGATTTGGAGTGCGGGATGGATTGATCACCATACCGACTTACTCTTATTATTCGCTTTGCTATATGGGATGGTAAAATCGAGTGACTTACCTATACTAGAGAGACGACGATCAAAACCTTGTTTAAACCTTAGAAAGGTATAGGTATTTTTTCCCTTGTACACGGCAGTTGTTGCCAACCGTAGGTTATATGGTGAGGTTCAATCCAGACCCGTTTCTGCAGGGGAAACCATAAATCGTTGACCACCATGAGATACCGAGATTTGTTTAGAATTGGCGCCCGGACCCGTCGACTATGAAGACCCAGTCTCGGAATAACCTTACCAAGAGTAAAGGACAAAAGAATTGAGGAAAAGGTTATGCCACTACGGAAGAGCCGGAGAAGGAATTATCCTTAATATTCGAGAAGACCGACACTGCCAAGAATAAGGATGGAGTATATGAGTTTTGATGGAACCGTAACCATGCTTCTAAGGGTGGTAGCATCCGAGACCCCGGAGACGATCGATGGATTTTTGAGAAGACCCCAAACCCTAACCTATTTCTTGTTAGCCTCTCCGAATCTCGAGGACGAGATTCATTTTAAGTGTGGTAGGTTTGTAACATCCCAAAATTCTAAATTTTGGAATGTTATAATAAATAAATAACTATGGTTGTTGTCGATTGTTTGGTGATTGATTGAATGGAATTGAGTGGAAATTGAAACTTTTGAAAGTTGAATGAGAGGAATGAAATGACTTTCCCAAACTTTCCATTTTGCATTTTGGATCCCAATTGAACTCAAGTTCATTGCAACACCAAAACCTAGAGTGAAGATGACATGACTTCTTCCATTTTGAAATGAATAGGGTTTTGGAAAAGAATTGAATTTCATTTGGGAAGTTTTCAAATTCAAAGCTTTATGCAACTCAATGATTTTCATGAGGGAAGATAAAATGACTTCTTCAATTATATGAAATAGGAGTTGGAAGTTATAATGAATCAAGTTGAAAATCATTTGAAGGTGCTTTGGAACCCTCTTTCAAATTTTGAGTTTTGAATTTGAATTTCAAACTTTGGCTTGTGGGAAACATTTCAAAATCTATGCCTCGATAAATACTTGATCAAAAGTATGAGAGGAGCAAACATGACACTCCAAAAATATCAGAGGAAACAATGCCAAAAGATTTGGATTCAAACCTGAAATTTATTTGAATTTGAAAAAAATGAATTTTTATAAAGTTTGGATTTTGCCTTTGGAAAAATGTTCAAATGATAGGGAATATTCCCCTGATCATTTTGGTATATATATACCCTATATAAAATATTTATAGATTCTGTTTTATTTCTGTTTTTGTTTTATTAAAAAAATAAATTCAAAAAAAATAGAAACCCTCTCAGCGCCACCCAGCCCCCTGCCCACCAAAAGCCCCCCACTCACCAGCCCACCGAGCCGCCCAGAGGCCAGCCAATGAGCCAACCGACCGGCCTCACCTCCCCCTCGCCCGAAAACCTTTGGCGCCGGTCGCCCGCTCGCCCCACCCCCTCTCTCTCTCACCGACAGGTGGGCCACCACCTCCCTCAACCCCTCGCCCACGCCAGCCACCGCCGCTCGCCGGAGATCCCGAGATCTCCGGGATCTCACCGATCTCCCCCGATCCGCCCCTCCCGCAAGGCTTCGCCCCCGCCCTATAAATACCGAGCCCCCCGCACCCCATTTCCCCTAGCCCCTCATGGAACCCTCCTCTCCCCTCACGCCTTGAGCCCGAGCTCATCTCGCCGCCATTCGCCTCGCCGGCCGTCGCTCTAGACCCCCAGCCTCGTCGACTCCACCAAGACCCCCTCGTCGCCCCTTTGAGACGACTCCGCCCGACCTCCCGGCAGCCGGGCCGTCGGCACACTCATAGAAACCGAGCCCGCCGCCGTCAAACTCCGGTGAGACACCGAGCTCTTCTCCCCGTCCGATGTGTTTTGTACGGTTAGGATTAGAACACCCCAAGGGGTATGCTCTTTATAAAAAACGGTTCGCTCGGTTTAGTTTTAGTTTAGGTTTTTTTGGCGGTTCGTTTAGTTTAAACCTAGGGCCCGTTTAGGCTATCTAACGCATACAGAGGCAGTATAGGCCCATTAGGCCTTTTTCTTTTTATTTTGATTTTCTGTTTTCTGAGAATAGTTTCTGTTTTCAAAAATGTATATCTTTTATTCTGTTTAATATTTTTGATGATTCTTTTTGTTGGATTGCAAATTTTGTGTAGTTTCTGTAGATTATATATTTAGCCATGTTAAAAATAATTAAAAATGCCTTAATATTGTTTTAGCCAGAATAGTAAATCTGCTATAACTTTAGTTAGAAAAATTATTTTGCATGATTCTTTTGTCACCACTTTATTTTGACAGTGCCAAACCCTAGAAATTAATTTGGGTATTTTAGGATTAATAAATAATTAGTTTTAGACAGAATCCTATTAATCCTAATTAATTAACTAGTTCCTGTTTTCCTAATTAATTAATTAGTAAATTAATTTATTCTTAACTTGTGATTAGTTATTCTAGGTTAGTTTCTGTCATTCTAGTAGATGAACTTTTATTTATAATTAATAAAAGTTTTAAATTATTTTTCTTAATAGAAATTGGATTAGGCCTAAAATGAGTTTTATAATAGCTTTTTAATTAATTCTTTTTGCTCCTAGTTGCTTAGTGAAACCTTTTCTGTTAAGTTAACCTAAAACCATGATTAGGTTATATTAAGAAATTTTTATTATATAAAACTATTTTTGTTATTGTTTGAAGTAGGGAAAACTTTGAGTGGCCTTTATTTGAGTTTTTCTTTTGGATTTGGTTTGGTTGTTTTGTTGTGTTATGTTGCTATTGTTATGTTATTGTGTTAAGTGATGTTATGCTATGTGCTTATTATAGCTATTGTTTGCCTCGGTAGAATTTAGAGTGCGAAGATTGCTACTACGAAACCCTAGTTTTTCAAGATCGTCAACCGTGCAAGTTCACTTTGACCATTGCTTTCATACCTATGTTTTTATTGCATTTAGTGGCATCCTTGCAACCACACCTCAGTAGTGTTATTGAATCCTTGTAGTTGAGTAGTATGCATGAGGTAGGAACCCATCCCCCTGTTACCAAGCCCGGACGTTTTATTTAAATGCTACGCTATAGTAGACGGGGTTTGGTATGAGTGTTCGGAGTGGTGTGAGAAAGGAGGACTCTACGTCAATGACGACAACTCCATGATGGCATCTGCAAGGACTGCATCTTCAAGGCCTCAAGACTTCAAGACTTGAGACAAGAATTCAATACACACTCACTGGGTGAAGGATTTGCTGACGGGCACCTGGAGAAACCAGTGGTTGGCCGGGATGCATGGAGAAGCGCCATGACATCTTGGAAAGCTTCACCCAGACTCAAAGAGACGGAAGAATACTTCACGCCGGAAGCTTACCTGTGCAACCGCAAGTCATTATGGGCTCTGGCTTGGTTGACCTTAGTTGTGACTCTGGCTGGGACGGTACTAGCAGATGTAGAATGACGGTAGGATTGGATGGAGTACGGACGATGGTCGAGGAACTCTTTGGAAGACCATGTTTGGTCATCTTGTTCTCAAACACCACGAAGTGCGAGAACGTAAAGAGAGGGATCGAATCTTGCGGGTAAAGTGTACAAACCTCTGCAGAGGGTTTATAACCTAATCGATTAGCCGTGTCCCGATTACGGACAATTTGAGCCTCTGGACTTGGATCTATCTCGGAACTCTCAACACCGGATTGATAACTTAATTGTGGGCAACATATGATGAATTTTGGGCTATGAGACATCGGTTGGCGGAACCATGTCATGATAGAAAACTCCTTAGTACAGACTTCATTCTATTCCTTTGATGTAGGTAAAATAAAATCAGCTTTTACGCAAACAAAACTCAGATCTGAGCCATAAAGCCATATTGCATATAGTATAGTTTTATCATCTGCTTTCTCATATTGTGATCTTGCGGTACATTCAATGTAATCGACCTACACGGCTGCAACGTATCATGTTGCGTATATTTCCTCGACGAATAAGAGTTACGATATTGTGGTTACGGTCTACACTCAACCTGCCGATGGCGTTGATGGGACTCCACACCCGCTTGATTGTTTCCACGAGTATTATGAGGTATATATCATTTTACGTTATTTATACATGTGATTGCACTTTGATATATACATTGATGTACTGTGTGTGCCAAAGATCTTGATCCGAGGATGGCACAAGAATATTGCAGGCTTGACCGTCTGAGGTCGGGTCGCTACATGCATTTTGGTACACGAAAACTCGATAAAAGTTTGCGATGTTCGAATTTTCAATAAAGCTATATGCACTGCATTTCGGAATGGGGGAGGAGCATACGGCAGTTCCTAACACTCACGTGGAAGATTTGTGTGTAGGAGTGGCTGCTCTGTTAAATGACATGGCAAAACTGACACTGTCGGATGCCGATCTAACGGTTCTTACGACGTTCGTCAGGAAACAGCTTGTGCCGAATGTTTGTCGGATAATGATTTACGGACACATGCATTGCATTGATACGTGCCCCCTCTCTCTCACACACACACGCACCCTCACAATTCACGACTCTCCTGAGTCCTCCTGCACCCACCGTCTATCTGCAGGTAGACGTCACACACATATGTGCTCTTCATACCCTACCCTCAGAACTTCTAAAAAACAGAAGATGTCGCACACCTTTTATTTTAGCTCACACGTCACACACTTATACTATTACTCTTGTGGAAAACGTTCTTTGGGCATAGTATATTGTACTCTCACGAAAAGAAGCGGTGCACGCACGCACTAGTTCTCTCACACCCACTTGCAGGTACACGTAGGAGCGCATTTTTTTGAAGCTGGTACAACAAAATCACTCCACTATATATATAAGTAGGAGCCTTAGTGCTTGCTTTACTAGGGTTCCTCTCTTTCACTCTCTCATGCTCTCCAGATCTAAGCAAGACATAGGTGGCCACACTCTCTCTTTGCTCACGTCTGGTCACAAATCCAGCCGGACCGCCCCGACCGGGGTAGGGGTGTAGGTGCATCGTTCACGCTGTCGTCAGCGGCGAGGGAGGAGACCAACGGCTGCCCGCGCGTCTGTAGGCTCTTGAGAAGAGGTGTCTAGAGCGGGGGGTGATTAGACACTAAGTACCAAAGTTGCAGTTTTTAACCTTTTTAAAGTTTAAGTGGAGTTTAGGCACAAGTTTAACTTTTCAATACATAACAAGCAAGCATGCAAAGAGTATATGAGCAGCGGAAAGTAAAGCATGCAACTTGCAAGAAAGTAAAGGGAAGGATTTGGAGGATTCAAACGCAATTGGAGACACGGATGTTTTTGTCGTGCTTCCGATAGGTGGTGCTATCGTACATCCACGTTGATGGAGACTTCAACCCACGAAGGGTAGCAGTTCTTGTGAGTCCACGGAGGCTCCACCCACGAAGGGTCCACGAAGAAGCAACCTTGTCTATCCCACCATGGCCGCCGCCCACGAAGGACTTGCCTCACTAGCGGTAGATCTTCACGAAGTAGGCGATCTCCTTGCCCTTACAAACTCCTTGGTTCAACTCCACAATCTTGCTCTGAGGCTCCCAAGTGACACCTAGCCAATCTAGGAGACACCACTCTCCAAGAAGTAACAAATGGTGTGTTGATGATGAACTCCTTGCTCTTGTGCTTCAAATGATAGTCTCCCCAACACTCAACTCTCTCTCATAGGATTTGGATCTGGTGGAAAGAGGGTTTGAGTGGAAAGCAACTTGGGGAAGGCTAGAGATCAAGATTCATATGGTAGGAATGGAATATCTTGGCCTCAACACATGAGTAGGTAGTTCTTTCTCAGAAATAGGATGCTGGAAGTGTAGGTTCAGTCTGATGGCTCTCTCCACGAATGAAGAGGAGGTTGTGACGCCCTCGATTCAATCGTACACTAATCATGCACGCAAATGTGTATGATCAAGATCAAGGACTCACGGGAAGATATCACAACACAACTCTACAAATAAAATAAGTCATACAAGCATCATAATACAAGCCAGGGGCCTCGAGGGCTCGAATACAAGTGCTCGATCATAGACGAGTCAGCGGAAGCAACAATATCTGAGTACAGACATAAGTTAAACAAGTGTGCCTTAAGAAGGCTAGCACAAACTGGGATACAGATCGAAAGAGGAACAGGCCTCCTGCCTGGGATCCTCCTAAGCTACTCCTAGTCGTCGTCAGCGGGCTGCACGTAGTAGTAGGCACCTCCAGAGTAGTAGTCGCCATCGGCGGTGGCGTCAGCTCTTGGGCTCCATCGTCTGTTTGCAGCAATCGTGTAGAGATAGGGGGAAAAGGGGGAACAAGGCAACCGTGAGTACTCATCCAAAGTACTCGCAAGCAAGGAGCTACACTACATATGCATGGATATATGTGTAAAGGGCCATATCAGAGGACTGAATCTGAGTAATGCCGAATAAGAGGGGAAAGCTAGTCTTAGCGAAGACTACGCTTCGGTCTCCGGTCTTGCAACAGTAGAAGAGGACGATCTCAAGTCCTCCAAGTAACATCACATAGCAATAATCCTACCGGTTGTATCTCGCACTTGGAAGGGTGTGTTTTATCAAGTATCCGGTTCTAGTTGTCATAAGCTCAAGGTACAACTCCAAGTCGTCCTGCTATCAAGATCACGGCTATTCGAATAGATTAACTTCCTGCAGGGTGCACCATCTTACCCAAAGACGCTTGATCCCATTTGGCGGACACACTTTCTGGGTCATGCCCGTCATGAAGATCAACACGTCGCAGCCCCACCTAGGCACAACAGAGGCCAAAGACGCCGGTCTAAACCCTAAGCGCGCAGGGTCCGGGGGCCCATCGCCTCGAGCACACACTGACGCTATGCGTGGGCGGCCGGAAGCAGACCTAGCCTAGTGGCGTTCGATCCAATCCGGGCGCCCGCTCCCCCTGACGTCTGAAGTGCCACTGATACCACGACGCCGGATACCCATAACTACTCGCGTAGATGGTTAGTGCGTATAGGCTCGTAGCCAACTCAGATCAAATACCAAGATCTCGTTAAGCGTGTTAAGTATCCATGAACGCCCGAGCAGGCCAGGCCCACCTCTCTCCTAGGCGGTCTCAACCTGCCTGTCGCTCCGCCTCAAAGATCCACTCGCTGGTGCTCCACCAAACCTGCCTTTTAGTCACCACATGTATCATGTATAAGTATATAGTATATACCGTGATCACCTCCCGAGTGATCACGGCCCGATAGTATAGCATGCAGACGGACAAGAATGTAGGGCCACAGATGAAAGTACTAGCATCCTATACTAAGCATATAGGATTGCGGGTAAGGTAACAATGATAGTAACAAGGACAAAGGCTATACAAAGATAGGAGTATCTCGAAAGAACATGCTACACTACTCTAATGCAAGCGGTATAGAGAAGAGTAGGCGATATCCGTGATCAAGGGGGCTTGCCTGGTTGCTCTAGCAAGAGAGAGGGTCACAACACCGTAGTCGAATCGGGCAGCAGCAGCGGCGTCGGTCTCGTAGTCTACCGGAGAGAAGAGGGGAAGAAACAATGAATAACATGTAAACAGATGCATATAGATGCATGACATGACAAGTAACGATTCTAGGCGAGCCCTAACGTGGTATGAGGTGGTACTTGGTTAAGAAACATCCGGAAAGTATTCCGGTGTTTCGTGTTTTCTGCAGGGAGGAGGGAGGAAAGTTGCAGGTTCGATAAGTTAGGGGTGTGTGGCGGACAAACGGACTGCGTATCCGGATTCGTCCCGTCGTTCTAAGCAACTTTCATGTTGAAAGTATTTTAATCCGAGTTACGGATTAAAAGATATGATTTTTTAAAGATTTTATTAATTTATGGAATTTAATTAATTAATTAATTAATTTGAAAAATGGAATTATGACGTCAGCATGAGGTCATGCTGACGTCAGCAGTCAACAGGGTTGACTTGGTCAACCTGTCAAGTGGGTCCCGTTCGTCATACTCTGTTAGTTAATTAACAGTAGTTAATTAAGTTAATTAGTCATTAGATTAATTAATCAGGATTAATTAAATTAATTATTTACTTAATTAATTAATTAATTAACTTTATTCATTTTATTTTTATTAATTATATTTATTTAATTTCCTTTCTCTTTTATCCAAAACGCGTTCGGGGTGGGGCCCCATGTCATAGGCACTGGTGCTCAGTCGCCAGCTGACTGGTCAACTGTTGGCACCGCCCTTGGGGCTACCAGTGACCCAAAGGGTGGGGCTAGGTCGGCCACGTCGGCGCCACGCCGGACACTGGCCGGAGACGCGCCGGAGCCTCCCGTGAGCCAAACGCGGCGCTGCTCGGAGGGGTGCGGATTTGCGCCCTAGGGGTCTGGGCCGTGGCGGGCGCGTTCCGACGGCTCGGCTGGCCCAATCAACCATGGAAGCGGCAGGCTGTGACGGCCGGAAACGGCGCCAAGGCCGAGGTCCGCGTTCACGGAGTTGGGCGAGGACGGGTCGGCGAGGGAGGAACCGGAGTCGAGGGGGTCGTTTATCGCTCGGTCGACGCCTTGGCCGAGTGGCGGAGTAAGCGACGCTTAGGGAGGCCGGAGTTGGCTGAGCAATGACGGGAGTGGCGGTGGCGCCGGGCCCGTTTGAGTCAGCGAGGAAGAGAGGGGCCGGCGAACGGCCCGGCTGGAGGGGAAGGGGCCTCGCCGAGCGGGCGGAGGCACGAGGGAGGGAGGGTCATGGGCGCGGCCGAGCCGGGCGACGGGGCGATGGTGGCGCTTCGGGAGGGACGAGGGGAGCACGTGGGGATCGATGGGGGAAGGGGAGCTCACGGTGGGGGACGCAGGTCTGGGAAAGCTGCTGGGGCGGTCGGGTCGACCGTGAGGAGGAGGGCGGGGAGGCGGCCGTCCGTGACGGGATCCGGCGAGGTGGGGTGGAGGTCGTCGGGGGCGGCTCCGAGGCGAAGGGGAGCTCCGGGCGCCCTGCGCGGCCGGTCGGGGAGGAGGGAAGGAGGTGAGGTCGGGCGGCGGGTCGCCGGCGTCGGGGGGGCGACGGGATCGGGCGGAGCCGATCGGATCGTGAGGAGGGAGGAGGAGGATCGGGGCGAATGGGTGCGGCTAGGGTTTCCACCGACGGGAGGGGATAAGGGAGTGAGGGTGAGCCGGGCTGTGGGGCTGGCGGGTGGGCTGTGGGCTTGGCCCAGTTGGCGGGGTTTTTCTTTCTCCCCCCTTTTGTTTTCTTTACCTTTTTTATTTTTTTCTTTACTGTTTTAACTTATTTAAAATATTTAGACCCTTTATAAAAATGTGTGCACCCCACCATAATTAACTTTGTAATATTAGACAACCACCGAACTTTTTAGTTTTAGTTTTTTTGAAAACTTTTATTGTCATCATAAATTTGAATTTGAATTTCGTAACAGTTTTGAATTAACCTGCTTAACTACTGTGATGAGGTGACGTGGCATCATTAGCGGGGATTACTGTAGCTTAATTACCCCAAGGCGTCACAATTCTCCTCCATTACAAGAAATCTCATTCCGAGATTTAAGAGGGAGTAAGGGAAAATTTTGGTTACGATATTCTAATGGATCTTCTCGAAGAAGTTAATCCCTTTCGTTGATGTCTTCAATCCTTTATTCGATGCATCATGATAAACTTGTCATCATTTCTTCTGAACTCCATCGTACTTACGAAAAAGATAAGGGCGGCTCACTACGACATAATGCTTTTGAGGGAAACAACTGGGTTAACCCATGAATTAGTATAAGATTATCTCTCGAGTTGAACACATGAAATACCTCGAGAGTAAGGTACGGAGGTACCATAGTAGGCTCCAAGCGGATAGATAGTTGCTCAAGCCCGAACCAGAGTGAGAAAGGGGTTGAGTAGCGAGAGTAAGTATTGCGTCGATACCAGAATAGACCACTAGGGCGGTGGCCCGTGGATTACATATGAGTCCACGCCACGAGGAATAACTTTGGGAATAGGGGTGTACAGAGATGATCAGTTTCGATCCTGTGGAACTGTGGTTATGGGCCCACCATGTGGGTTTTTTTAATAGGAGCGGTGACATCTTTCACGGTCATGATAGCATGGCATGTCAGAGAGTACCATGTCAGTTATGTCGGCATCAACGTTGGTACCAAGGGCGAGGGACGAAGAGAACCACTTTCCTGCTCGTTGAACGAGGCGGACCAATAGGCAAGGTTCTCGTCCATCGGTGGCTACCGGAATGTCATCAACAATAGTAACAGGGTCTTACTGACAGAATTGCACACCGAGGAGTTTACATAAGCAGTAGAATATTGCTGCTTAGATCATATAGATCACATGAAAGGTTCAAACAACCAATGGAAAATAAAATATGATTATCATATTAAATGTAACAATGGAAAGGAAAATGTGTTTAAACACATATTTCAGTGGATATATCCTTCCCAAGGACAAGGTAGCATGATATCCGTGGCAGGATATAATGTAGAAAACTCTTTAGGTAAGGGGAGGAATCTCATGATATTACCCATACAACGGTGTTAGGATAAATGATAAATAAAATTTAGCATCGTGCTTGAATGTTCTGTTGAAAATCGGAGTACCATTGACATGCTTCGAGATAGCATTGACATGGTCTTCGGTGAAGATCAGACTTTGGAAACACAAAGTATCCATCAGTTGTAACTTATAAAATATGTCCTACAATTTCCTCCACGAGGAATTGTTATCCTTGCAAAAGAAATAATAATGATAGGTCCTCCACCTGGGGGGGGGGGTGCTAGGCATGACATCATGTTACCGGGTCATATAAAGACCAATGCTATGACTCTAGAAAAATGTCCCAACCATCATATCCGACCAAGATTCAGATCCGATTGGTGTCATGACACCTCAGACTCGGGATGTCCGAGAAGGAAAGCTATGCACATATCGCATTTAAATGACATTGTAAGATTCTCGGAAATGAACTATGGGAGCGGGTTCTCAAACAATAGTTCATCATTAAACCAAGGAGAGGATGAGGAGGTGGTGATGGACTCAGCGATAACTCATCGAGGTATGCAAAAGATGGATCTCCACAATTATGTGGATAAGGAGATAACATTTGTCAGATCAAATGATATAATGGGATATGCTCGATGAAAACATACATAATTAAACATTGGTTGAACGGTGCACCGAAATATGGGTTGGGTTGCACGGCCAATGTTAGAATGGTGATTCAATTAGCGAAGGACTTAGAATGAACTATCGCCCATTCACTTCAAAGAAATAGGGTTGCTAGAAGGAAAGAATCCAAACAACACCGTTCACTTGTTGGAATTAACACGGGGACCAAGAAAGAATGGTGATGGTGAGAAGTATTTCTATGTCAAGAATTCTCAAGAGGTGGAACAAATCTCGTAACATTCTTGACATAAAGGAGGTTAATACTCCAAGGTAATGAAGAACAATTGCTGGATAGCAAGGAACTCAAGGTATAACACCAAACATGAACAAGCTTGTGTTGGTGGGAAGGCAATAGAGTGGTCGATGATAATACAATTCATCGAGGGCAAGGATGGTATTTCTCATCATGAATTCAATTGATATCCTGGATGAGCTCAGAATGTTGATGATCACGACACCTTTGTCGCGAGAGTTCATGAGGATGTAATCGATCGGCGACGACATCAAGTCAAAGTAATGATGAATTGAAAGGTTATTGGAACCAAGGGTACGACACAAACTCGAAACCAAGCTTGTTGTTCAAGGCGAAATGATATGACGATGAGGATCGACGTAAGGTTAGTTCATCGTCAAAAATTGTGCTCCGAGAAGAAGGACCGGGTAGCACAGTTAAAATCATCACGACAATGATATAGCCAAACAGGCTAGGAATGATGTGATCGGGTACAAACTCGCATTTATAGAAGCTACCGAAGAGTTGTTGAACCGTAGTGCGGACTCGGTTCGCTTATTGGTGTCTTTGAGTGTTTAATAACTCGAGAGCCCGTGAAAATTTGGAATCAGTGGGAAGGTAGCACTTGATGAAGAACTCATAAGAAGTTATGCAGTTCCATGATAATCTTGAGATACCAGGGGGTAACACTCAACGACAGATCAAAGTAGAGGTTGGACTGGGGTAATGCTCGCAGAAGACAAGTACTCTAACTTGTCCGAGAAATAGAATCAAGGAGAACAACATGGTTGGAACCACGGTTATGTAGAGGATCAATTCACAGATACCAGATGATATTTACCAAGAAATTAGTTATTATTACAAGAAGTTTCCATGATAGGATCTACATCGTGTCCATGGGCATGAACACAAAGTTCAAGGTCGACTCCACTTCTTCAATGTATAACCTTCCATTCACTTCTCGCTTTGATAAAGGCATTAGTGTTGAAAGTTTTACGGTGAAATACCAGATGAGTATGACTCGTGAAAACTTCCGAGTTCACACATATAAAGGAAGGCATAGGTTCAACCCGTCCGTGGTATCATGGAAACATATACCACAAGCTTCGTAGTAAATGCCACCAGCTCGAAAGCGAGCATGGTTGACAAAAGGAAAGGATACAATTTACCAAAGGCATTATGTATCGGAGAAGGAACTCACAAAGTGATTAATTATGAAGGACACTGTCGGATAATAACCCAACAAAGTGGATATGGCGATCCACGATGGGGCTGATATGAGTATCAATACCCAAATGGAGGAAGAAAGATTGCAAATGCATCGGTTTATAGAACAGCTGAATAGTTCAACGCTTAATTAGTAAGTAATTATGATTTTCAAATCAAGGGATCGAGGAGCAAATGCTCGATCAAGAATGGATAAGCTGAATAGAATTAGGGTACAATCAATCTACAATTGACCGGTCGAGAACCAATTCCAGCTTAAAAGAATGGCAGCTCAGGAAAGGTAATTTATAAGGATCAATGATGATTGCGGCCAGATTCGCAAAAACATATTGAGTCAATAGACCCAAAATGATAACGACAAGGAATGTCAATAAGACTACGAGACTTATGGGATTAACCATAATGCGAGCAAGCAAGAATTCCAAGAGCCAAAGGCTCCAGAGGATTTTCTAAGATCGAATAGTATTTTGAAGACTCTTGTGAAACTCATGAACAATCGGGATGAGCGGATACTCGACAAGTGCGAGGATTTATTTGAAGGGGTATTCATGTGGCAAAGAACTGCTAGGCAAGAGGCACAAGGTATTCTCGGAACAATAAAGAAAACTTCGGGTATCTTGTAATAACAAGATCAATGGGGATGATCGTATGAATGGCAAGTGTAAGTAGTTTTCCATACGGATTTATCGGTGGTCGGGAATAGCAAAAGTGATGGGCACAAAGTCTCGAGAGAACATCAGAGAGTATCTTCGGATTCTTCTGAATAGCAGACGATCATCTGAAGTGAGGGGCTCTGGGAGAAAGTACTCGCGAGAACCTAAAGTTAGTTTTGTTTTTAGCAAAATCGTTTAACCCGAATAGAAGAGAGTTCAGAATCCCAGAGTAAAGATCGAGGAGTAAAAGATCCTAGTACCACCCGATGGCGACGTGGGCCCGTAAGGCACACAGCCAAGTTAGTAAAAGTTTTGCAATGTCTAGACTCGACTTCGGCCAAGGAGTGTGGAAGTGGGATTCCTACAGGCAGTCGGCTCTGATACCAACTTGTGACGCCCTCGATTCAATCGTACACTAATCATGACGCAAATGTGTACGATCAAGATCAAGGACTCACGGGAAGATATCACAACACAACTCTACAAATAAAATAAGTCATACAAGCATCATAATACAAGCCAGGGGCCTCGAGGGCTCGAATACAAGTGCTCGATCATAGACGAGTCGTGGAAGCAACAATATCTGAGTATAGACATAAGTTAAAACAAGTTTGCCTTTAAGAAGGCTAGCACAAACTGGGTTACAGATCGAAGAGGAGCAGCCTCCCGCCTGGGATCCTCCTAAGCTACTCCCCGGTCGCCGCCGCCGGGCTGCACGTAGTAGTAGGCACCTCGAGTAGTAGTCGCCATCGACGGTGGCGTCACTGCTCTCGGGCTCCATCGCCTGCTTGCAGCAATCGTAGAGATAGGGGAAAAGGGGAACAAGGCAACCGTGAGTACTCATCCAAAGTACTGCAAGCAAGGAGCTACACTACATATGCATGGATATATGTGTAAAGGGCCATATCGGTGGACTGAATCGCAGAATGCCGTAATAAGACGGGAAAGCTAGTCTTAGCGAAGACTACGCACGGTCTCCGGTCTTGCAACAGTAGAAGAGGACGATCCAAGTCCTCCAATTAACATCACATAGCAATAATCCTACCCGGCGATCCCTCCTCATATCCCCGAGAGAGCGACCACCGGTTGTATCCGCACTTGGAAGGGTGTGTTTTATCAAGTATCCGGTTCTAGTTGTCATAAGCTCAAGGTACAACTCCAAGTCGTCCTGCATCGAAGATCACGGCTATTCGAATAGATTAACTTCGCAGGGTGCACCATCTTACCCAAAGACGCTTGATCCCATTTGGCCGGACACACTTTCTCGGGTCATGCCCGGCATGAAGATCAACACGTCGCAGCCCCACCTAGGCACAACAGAGGCCAAAGACGCCGGTCTAAACCTAAGCGCTGCAGGGTCTGGGCCCATCGCCTCGAAAGCACACCTTGACGCTATGCGTGGCGGCCGAAGCAGACCTAGCCTAGTGGCGCCCAGTCCAATCCGGTCTTGGCGTCGCTCCGTCAGCCGACGTCAAGTGCTTGGTGATACCACGACGCCGGATACCCATAACTACTCCCTGCGTAGATGGTTAGTGCGTATAGGCTCAGAGCCAACTCAGATCAAATACCAAGATCTCGTTAAGCGTGTTAAGTATCCGCGAACGCCCGAACAGGGCCAGGCCCACCTCTCTCCTAGGCGGTCTCAACCTGCCCTGCCGCCCGCCTCAAAGATCCACTCATGGGTGCTCCACCACCAATCTGCCTTTTAGTCACCACATGTATCATGTATAAGTATATAGTATATACCCGTGATCACCTCCCGAGTGATCACGGCCCGATAGTATAGCACACAGACGGACAAGAATGTAGGGCCACAGATGAAAGTACTAGCATCCTATACTAAGCATATAGGATTGCGTAAGGTAACAACAAGAGTAACAAGGACAAAGCTATGCAGAAAGATAGGAGTATCTGAAAAGCAAGAACATGCTACACTACTCTAATGCAAGCAGTATAGAGAAGAGTAGGCGATATCTCGTGATCAGGGGGGGCTTGCCAGGTTACTCGGCAAGAGAGAGGGTCACAACACCGTAGTCGAAGCTGGCAAAGCAGCATCGGTCTCGTAGTCTACCGGAGAGAAGAGGGGGAAGAAACAATGAATAACATGTAAACAGATGCATATAGATGCATGACATGACAAGTAACGATGCTAGGTGTGCCCTAACGTGGTATGAGGTGGTACTGGTTAAGGGGGGAAACATCCGGGAAAGTATTCCCGGTGTTTCGTGTTTTCAGCAGAGGAGCCGAGGGGAAAGTTGCAGGTTCGATAAGTTAGGGGTGTGTGGCGGACGAACGGACTGCGTATCCGGATTCGTCCCGTCGTTCTAAGCAACTTTCATGTTGAAAATATTTTAATCCGAGTTACGGATTAAAAGATATGATTTTTTAAAAATTTTATTAATTTCTGGAATTTAATTAATTAATT
Organism: Aegilops bicornis; assembly: GCA_021605145.1. Classification (NCBI taxonomy): domain Eukaryota; kingdom Viridiplantae; phylum Streptophyta; class Magnoliopsida; order Poales; family Poaceae; genus Aegilops; species Aegilops bicornis. Next base: position 177,995,877 of record CM038672.1, read on the forward strand.
AATTAATTCGAAAAATGGAATTATGACGTCAGCATGAGGTCATGCTGACATCAGCAGTCAACAGGGTTGACTTGGTAAACCTGTCAAGTGGGTCCCTTTCGTCATACTCTGTTAGTTAATTAACAGTAGTTAATTAAGTTAATTAGTCATTAGATTAATTAATCAGGATTAATTAAATTAATTATTTACTTAATTAATTAATTAATTAATTTTATTCATTTTTATTTTTATTAATTATATTTATTTAATTTCCTTTCTCTTTTATCCAAAAACGTTCTGGGGGGTGGGGCCCCCATGTCATAGGCCTTTGGGTGCCGCCAGCTTGACTGGGTCAACTGGACCGCCCTTGGGGGCCACCAGCAAAGGACCCAAAGGGTGGGGCTAGGTCGGCCACGCCGGCGCCATGGCACCGGCCGAGACGCCGGAGCCGCCTCCGGCGAGCCAAACGCTGGCGCTGCTCGGGAGGGGTGCGGGATTTGCGCCTAGGGGTCTGCCGTGGCCGGGCGCTGCTCGACGCGGCTCAGCCGGCGTCCCAACCATGGAAGCGGTGGCTGTGACGGCCGGAACGGCGGCGCCGAGGTCCGCGTCACGGAGTTGGGCGAGGACGGGTCGGCGACAGGGGAGGAACCGAGTCGAGGGTCGTTCATCGCTCGGTCGACGCCGCGTCGTGTGGCGGGAGTAGGCGACGCTAGGGAGGCCGGAGTTGGCCGGAGCAGCGACGGGGAGCGGCGGTGGCGCTCGGGCCAGTTCGAGTCGCGGCGAGGAAGAGAGGGGGGGCCCGGGCGGAGGCCCGGCCGGGGGGAGGGCCTCCGAGCGGCGGAGGCACGAGGGAGGGGAGGGTCATGGGCGCCGAGCCGGGCGACGGGGCGCGGTGGCGCCGAGGGGGGACGAGGGGAGCACGTGGGGATCGATGGGATGGGGAGCTCACGGTGGGGACGCAGGTCTCGGGAAAGTTGCTGGGGGCGGTCGGGTCGACCGGCGAGGAGGAGGGCGGGAGGCGGCCGTCCGCGACGGATCCGCGAGGTGGGGTGGAGGTCGTCGGGCGGCTCCGAGGCGAAGGGGACTCCGGCACCTGCTGGCCGGTCGGGGAGGAGGGAAGGAGGTGAGGTCGGGTGGCGGGTCGCCGGCGTCGGGGGGGGGGGGGGGGACGGGATCGTGCGGAGCCGATCCAGATCCTCGCGAGGAGGGAGGAGGAGGGGATCGGGGGGGCGAATGGGTGCGGCTAGGGTTTCCACTGACGGGGAGGGGGATAAGGGAGTGAGGGCTGGGCGGGCTGGGGGCCGGCTGGGCTGTGTGGGCTTGGCCCGGGTTGGCCAGGGGGTTTCTCTTTCTCTCCCCCTTTTGGTTTCTTTACTTTTTTATTTTTTTCTTTACTGTTTTAACTTATTTAAAATATTTAGACCCTTTATAAAAATGTGTGCACCCACCATAATTAACTTTGTAATACTAGACAACCACCGAACTTTTTAGTTTTAATATTTGAAAACTTTTATTGTCATCATAAATTTGAATTTGAATTTCGTAATAGCTTTTGAATTAACCCGTGCTTAACTACAAAGGACAGAGGTGACGTGGCATCATTAGCGGGATTACCGTAGCTTAATTACAAAGGCCATGTAGGTGGAGGGGTATATATAGCCTCCACACAAAATCTAACCGTTACACAATTTGCCAAACTCGGTGGGACCGAATTGAGAAACTCGGTCGGACCGATTCAAAGAAATCTAGTGATCATAGGATTTTCTTGGGACCGAAATGCAACTCGGTAGGACCGATATGGTTAGGGTTAGGGCATAACGTAATCTCGTGAGACCGATTACACAAACTCGGTGAGACCGATTTTGGTAATTAGCTAACCAGAGAGTTGGTCAGGCAAACTTGGTTGGACTGATTACTCAAACTCGGTGGGACCAATTTTGATAATGAGTCAACCAGAAAGTTTGCATTGTAATCTCGGTAGTACCGATTGCTCAAACTCGTTGAGACCAATTTTGATAATGGACATACACAGAGAGATTACAATCCCATCTCGGTGAGACCAAGATCCCTATCGGTGAGACCGATTTGCCTAGGGTTTGTGGCAGTGGCTAAGACATCCAAACTCGATGGCGCCGGAAAGGAAGAATCAGTGGGGTCGAGTTTGACTTTAGGTTTTTGGACATATGTGTGGAAGTGGGAAAGTAGTTGAGGGTATTTGGAGCATATCACTAAGCACTTGAAGCAAGAGGCTCATTAAGCAACACCTCATCCCTCCTTGATAGTATTGGCTTTTCCTATAGACTCAATGTGATCTTGGATCACTAAAATGTAAAATGAAGAGTCTTGAGCTTGAAGCTTGAACCAATCCTTTGTCCTTAGCATCTTGAAGGAGTTCCCACATCCTTTAGTCCGTGCCACTCCATTGTTGAACTTATCTGAAACATACTAGATAAAAGTGTTAGTCCAACAAGAGATATGTTGACATTAATTACCAAAACCACCTAGGGAGCACTTGTGCTTTCAATCCCCCCCTTTTTGGTAATTTATGACAACATACATCAAAGCTTTTGATAAAGATATAAAGAATAGCAAGTAAAGCTTTGGAAAGACATGTAACAGGCATAGGCTCCCCCTACATGTATGCAATCATGTGAATATGGAATATAGAAGCATGTGATAGCATAACCATGATAGAGCAGGCAATGTGTTACATGTATCTTGGCCATATGCATCAGAGCAAAGAATATTAAAGAGAATACCTCCATGCCCATGAGTCCTTGCAAACAGTATGTACATCAGCAAGAATTCCTCATACACATGATTGTGATGCATATACTTACCTTGTAGTCTTGAGTTGGCTTAGGATGGAATGAACCTGCGTAAATAAGGTTAGATAACACAGATGCACCTACTAGCCAGAGAAAACAAAAGAAACCACAAGAATGCCAAGACTGGGATGACATGTAGAGAGTGAGTACTAAGTACTACATTGGATTTGACATGTCCCCAAGAGTAAAGATATGCAATGAATTTAGATGATTTCTTTCCCTTAGATGTCTTGCTCCTGAATCTAGCATGGAATACTGGGAGAAGAAAGGGAACAGAAAATCAGAGCTGAAAGATATAAATGAACAGAGCTAATGCAAGCTAATGCAAATAAGCACATAAGAACATGTCTTTCCCCTCAAGAAGACATGTGGCATCTCTCCTCTTGAACACCAAGCATCTGGGATCCTTGAGAAATACTTTTATCTAGTATTCTCTCCCCGAGATCTCTCTCTCCCCCTGAAGGATCTCTCTCTCCTTCTCTGATGTGATCTCTTTAAGTGATAAGCTTTGATGTGATCTCTCTCTCCCCCTTTGACATCAATTTCCAAGAAGGGCTTGATAAAAGAAATGTGATCTTTCTCTCCCCCTCTGGAATTTGTCGTGAATGGGATTGATCCTTGAGTCACAACATAAAGCACTTGATAAAAATGTGATGCTTGTAGAGGACAAGATTCATTGAGTGGAGCTGGATCAAAAGAAACACAGAATAAGTGGCAAACTGTTTTTCCTGTTAAGAAATCGGTGGCACCGAGTGGTATGCTTCGGTGGTACCGAAAGTTTTCGGTTGGACCGAAAATAACAACTTGGTGTAACCGAGTTCATCGCAGAGAAAACACATGTCACCTCAGCTCACTTGACTAATAAGATCTCACAAAGATTTGCAAGGAATTTCTTGAATGATATGCAATGAATTGGAATGCAGAAAATGCAGAGCAAGCAGAAAGAAATCTAGATGAAATTTTTTGAAAGGGGAAACACATATGCATGAGACAAATGCAAAACTCGTAAAAAGAACACAAGAGAACTTCATCTAGAGATGGTCGGCGACAAAGTCACCTATGTTAGAGTATATTGACTTAGGAGTCAAGTGAGATCACTTGATCATAGGTCATACTCATCGCTTAAGCTCAAAATGGGTTGCCATTATTCGCTTAAGCATCTTGATGTATTCACATCTTGTCGAGTTGCTTTAACTCATGACTTGGAGTAAAGCTTCTCTAAGATGGAATAACATACCTTGGTTGGTGGTGTCGTCCATGTAGTTGAACTTGTGTGGGTTGCTCAAGGTTGATGTAGCTCATCAAGAATTTGGAGCACCACTTGGAATTTGAGTCCATCTACCTACATGGGTTAGTTCGTGCAAGGAAGAGCACTTGTGTATCCAACAATGACAATCATGAAGCTCAACATAGAATTTGTCAAAGGATATGTTTAAATGGTTTTGTGCTTCCTTGGATTCAACCACCTTGTGTAGAGACTTGGTGATGTAGAGATTGCTCAAGATATGAGTAGGTTACAACCTCATGGAATTTGATTCAACCAAGTACCTACATGGGTTAGATAACATGCAAGATTCAAATATATCCAAGACATAAGATTTCCATCATAGGAGAGATATCAAGGATTAGGCATAAGCTCATGTCTTGCATGTATCCAATGGAGTTTCTACTCCAAGTTTGAAGCATCAATGATGTTCAATTCTCCTCTTAACCTGCAAAACACTTTCTCATCAAGAGGTTTAGTGAATATATCCGCTAATTGCTTTTCGGTGCGAACATGCTTAAGATCAATGTCACCCTTAGCAACATGATCTCGAATGAAATGATGACGAACTTCAATATGCTTAGTTCGAGAATGTTGTAAGGGATTATGACCAATTTTGATAGCACTTTCATTGTCACAAAGCAATGGAACATGTTTCACATATATCCCAGAATCTTTAAGAGTTTGGGTCATCCAAAGTAATTGAGCACAACATGATCCAAATGACAATGTATTCCGCTTCGGCGGTGGATAAGGATCTTGAGTTTTGTTTCTTGGAGGACCAAGACACAAGAGATCTACCAAGAAATTGGCAAGTACCAAGTGGACTTTCTATCAACCTTGTCACCAGCATAGTCCGAGTCGGAGTAGCCAACAAGATCGAAAGAGGCCCTCTTAGGATACCAAATGCCAAAAATTGGTGTATGGATTAAGTATCTCACTATCCTTTTCATGGCCTTAAGATGACATTCTTTAGGAGCAGCTTGATATCGTGCACACATGCACACACTTAGCATAATATCGGGACATGAAGCACATAGATATAACAATGAACCAATCATAGAGCGATAAACCTTTTGATCAACCGGTTCATCATCTTTGGTTAAGTCAAGATGTCCACTAGTAGGCATGGGTGTAGTCATACCTTTGCATTCTTGCATATTGAACTTCTTGAATAAGTCCTTGGTGTACTTCGTTTGAGAAACAAAAGTACCTTCCTTAGTTTGCTTGATTTGCAACCCAAGAAAGAATTTGAGTTCACTCATCATAGACATCTCAAACTTCTCCGACATTAGCTTCCCAAACTTTTCACTAAAATGAGGTTTAGTTGAACCAAATATAATATCATCAACATAGATTTGGCACACAAATAGTTCACCATTAACCCTTTTAGTAAAAAGTGTGGAATCAATTTTCCCAATTTCAAAGCCTTTTTCAATAAGGAACTTGGTCAAGCATTTATACCATGCTCTAGGAGCTTGTTTAGACCATAAAGAGCTTTGTGAAGTTTGTAAACATGATTGGGTTTCTTAGGATTGACAAAGCCGGAGGTTGCTTAACATAAACTTCCTCCTCTATTTCACCATTTAGAAAAGCACTTTTAATGTCCATTTGGTACAAGGTGATATCATGATGATTAGCATAGGCAAGTAAGATGCGAATGGACTCAAGTCTAGCAACGGGGCGTAAGTCTCACCGTAGTCCATACCTTCGACTTGTGTGTAGCCTTGGGCGACAGGACGGCTTGCCGTTGCGTAACTACTTTTCCATCTTCATCTTGCTTGTTGCGAAACACCCATTTGGTACCGATGATGTTGTGGTTGTTGTCGGCTTCTCAACCAATGTCCAAACTTGGTTCCTCTCAAAGTTGTGTAGCTCTTCATGCATAGCATTTATCCAATCCGGATCTTCCAATGCTTCTTCAACCTTCATAGGTTCAACGCTAGATATGAAAGAATAGTTTTCACAAAAGTTAGCTAAACGAGTTTTAGAGCGAGTGATTCTCCCGGTTTGAATATCATTGTAGATTTGCTTTCGACGGGATGGTCTTTAGCAATTCTTGCTCGAACTCGTGAAAGCTTTTTGCTTGGGTCTTCGTTGAACATCTTCTTCATCTTGTTCTTGTTCTTGGCCTTCTTCATTGTTGGCGTTGTCGTTCTCTTTGTCGTGGTGGAGAAGGAGGTCGTTGACGTTCATCTTGATGCACTTCCTCGTTTTCTTCATCTTGGTGTGTCCCACTTGTGGATGCTTCCGTATCAACTCTTGGCTCACCTTGTTGTGAAGTAGAAGCTTCCACTTGGACGGACAAGGTACTCTCCTTCACCTCTGTTGGACGAACCTTGCCAATAGACAAGTCTTGGATTGCTTCCGAAGGATCTTTGTCTCCTACATCAATTGCCAATTTCTCTATTTGCGAGCCGTTAGATTCATCAAACTTCACATCTACCGTCTCTTCAACCTGTCGGGTGAAATTGTTGTAGACACGGTAAGTGTGAGAGTTTGAGCCGTAACCTAGTAGGAAACCTTCATGAGACTTAGGAGCAAATTTAGAACGACGATGCTTATCAAGAATGTAGCACTTTGAGCTGAATACTCGAAAGTATCCAACTTGGGGTTTGTTACCAGTGAGGAGCTCATATGCCGTCTTGCCGAGTAGCTTGTGAAGATACAAGCGATTTGTGGCATGACAAGCTGTCTCAACCGCTTCTGCCCAAAAGTGCTTCGGCGTCTTGTACTCATCAAGCATCGTTCTCGCCATTTCGATGAGCGTCCGGTTCTTCCTCTCAACAACTCCATTTTGTTGAGGTGTGTACGTAGCCGAGAACTCGTGTGAAATCCCTTCTTCGTCAAGAAATTTGTCCACATTTGCGTTCTTGAACTCCATTCCGTTGCCGCTGCGAACCTTCTTGATCTTCACTTCAAATTGATTTTGGGCCTTTCTAGCGAAGTTTTTGAAGATCATTTGGACCTGCGATTTATCATCGAGAAAGAACACCCACGTAAATCTTGAAAAATCATCAACTATAAGTAAACCAAAAGAATTTCCACCGAGACTCTTGTAGGAGTTGGGACCAAAGAGATCCATGTGAAGTAGCTCGAGTGGCCTCTTTGTGGTCATTATGTTCTTCACGGATGCCTTCCTCCAACTTTGTTTACCTGCTTGACAAGCACTGCAAAGTCTATCCTTATCAAATATGACATTGTTAACTCCAAGGATATGATTCCCTTTAATAAGCTTGTCAAGGTTTCTCATGCCAACGTGACCTAATCGTCTATGCCATAACCAACCTTTTGAGGATTTAGCAATGAAGCAAGTTTTAGGTTGAGCCTTTTAGTGAAATCAACAATGTATAGATCACCTCTACGATACCGCGGTAAAGACCATTTTATGATTGTATCGACGAAACACTTGGCAATCAATTTCAGTAAATAGGACATTGAAACCAAATCAGCAAGTCTAGATCTTGAAAGTAAGATGTAGCCAAGAGATTCAACAAGCATGACATTACGAATGGAGCTATCATGTGATATGGCCACCTTTACCGAGACCAACCACCTTACCCTTTGAGTTGTCACCGAAAGTGACATACTTTCGAGGACTATCATTATCGCAAGCTCATGAAACATGTCTTTATCTCCGGTCATGTGATCGGTACATCCACTATCAAGAACCCATTCCTTTCCTCCTAATATATATCCCCGAAGATTTGCCATAAGACCAAAATGTCTCATTGCATCATCAAGATCGAAATCACTATCATCATCCTCATCATAGTATCCATGTTCAACATCGTCATGTGGTGGATCAAGTCCTAGAGAGGGTAATTCATTAGAGTGAGTTTGACAATGATCTTGCTTATGAATTCTTATAGCTTCAGAAATAATATCACTAATAATTCCAACATCTCCTTTGGCACGCATGAGGTCGGTAAGTTCAAATAGACGATCACCAAACATAGGATCACTAGTATTCATCTTACTCAAAGCAATAGACTTATAGAGAATTTCATCTAGATTTTTCGAGGAATAATTTGGAAAGCGTTCCTCAAGAAATTTCCATATAGTGTAGGCACACTCAAGAGTAGGCAGGATTCTAAATAAGTTTCTAGGCAAGCCTCTAGTGATAAGATTAACAGTTCTAAGATTCCTAGTCATGTCAATAGATTCATCAAGGGTAGGATGCATAGGATCAACATGAGGTGCACAAGGGCTAGCAATGTACTTGTTCAAATGATATTGATTGAAAATTACAAGCATCTCATTTTTCCACTCATGAAAATACTCTCCATCAAGAATAGGCACTCTATGTCTAAGACTCCCCAAAGTAGACTCATCCATCTTCCTCCAATGGTGATTAAACCAAGGCAATGGAGACCAAAGCTCTGATACAACTTGTAGGATCTTGAGAAGAGGTGTCTAGAGGGGGGGTGATTAGACACTAAGTACCAAAGTTGCAATTTTTAACCTTTTTAAAGTTTAAGTGGAGTTTAGGCACAAGTTTAACTTTTTCAATACATAACAAGCAAGCATGCAACGAGTATATGAGTAGCGGGAAGTAAAGCATGCAACTTGCAAGAAAGTAAAGGGAAGGGTTTGGAGGATTCAAACACAATTGGAGACACGGATGTTTTTGTCATGGTTCCGATAGGTGGTGCTATCGTACATCCACGTTGATGGAGACTTCAACCCACGAAGGGTAACGCAGTTGCGCGAGTCCACGGAGGGCTCCACCCACGAAGGGTCCATGAAGAAGCAACCTTGTCTATCCCACCATGGCCGCCGCCCACGAAGGACTTGCCTCACTAGCGATGAGATCTTCACGAAGTAGGCGATCTCCTTGCCCTTACAAACTCCTTGGTTCAACTCCACAATCTTGTCTGAGGCTCCCAAGTGACACCTAGCCAATCTAGGAGACACCACTCTCCAAGAAGTAACAAATGGTGTGTTGATGATGAACTCCTTGCTCTTGTGCTTCAAATGATAGTCTCCCCAACACTCAACTCTCTCTCATAGGATTTGGATCTGGTGGAAAGAGGGTTTAAGTGGAAAGCAACTTGGGGAAGGCTAGAGATCAAGATTCATATGGTAGGAATGGAGTATCTTGGCCTCAACACATGAGTAGGTAGTTCTTTCTCAGAAATAGGATGCTGGAAGTGTAGGTTCAGTCTGATGGCTCTCTCCACGAATGAACAGGAGGTGGAGGGGTATATATAGCCTCCACACAAAATATAACCGTTACATACAATTTGCCAAACTCGGTGGGACCGAATTGAGAAACTCGGTCGGACCGATTCAGCAAATCTAGTGACCGTTAGGATTTTTGGTGGGACCGAAATGCAACTCGGTAGGACCGATATGGTTAGGGTTAGGGCATAACGTAATCTCGGTGAGACCGACATACAAACTCGGTGAGACCGATTTTGGTAATTAGCTAACCAGAGAGTTGGTCAGGCGAACTCGGTTGGACCGATTACTCAAACTTGGTGGGACCGATTTTGATAATGAGTCAACCAGAAAGTTTGCATTGTAATCTCGGTAGTACCGATTGCTCAAACTCGGTGAGACCGATTTTGATAATGGACATACACAGAGAGATTACAATCCCATCTCGGTGAGACCGACATCCCTATCGGTGAGACCGATTTGCCTAGGGTTTGTGGCAGTGGCTAAGACATCCAAACTCGGTGGTATGCCGGAAAGGAAGAATCGGTGGCAATGAAGTTTGACTTTAGGTTTTAGGACATATGTGTGGAAGTGGGAAAGTAGTTGAGGGTATTTGGAGCATATCACTAAGCACTTGAAGCAAGAGGCTCATTAAGCAACACCTCATCCCTCCTTGATAGTATTGGCTTTTTCCTATAGACTCAATGTGATCTTGGATCACTAAAATGTAAAATGAAGAGTCTTGAGCTTGAAGCTTGAGCCAATCATTTGTCCTTAGCATCTTGAAGGAGTTCCCACATCCTTTAGTCCGTGCCACTCCATTATTGAACTTATCTGAAACATACTAGATAAAAGTGTTAGTCCAACAAGAGATATGTTGACATTAATTACCAAAACCACCTAGGGAGCACTTGTGCTTTCAGCGTCCCGATCGGCGGCCGAGCCATTCTCTTCGAGAGAGCACCGGCTCGGGAGGGCCTTCGACCCCTTCTTCCTCCCTGCGCTATTGTGGCCAAGATGCGGCCTCCCGACGCCGTCTTTGCCACATGTCGATGACCCTCAGGTATATATTCCTTCGAAACCTGCCTTGCTCTACTACCCCAGCTCCCCACGTGGCTGCGTGTGGATCTTTTTCTACTTCCGTCGGCTGTTCCAAAGCCACCTGCACTTTTACTATTATTAGAGGTAAAGGTAGTTCATACAGTCGAATCTAAGAGTTGGTTCAAACAGGGAAGAAAGTGGGAAAGTTGTAGCATGAATCTAGGACTTGGTTCTAAGAGGAAACGGGGGAAAGTAGTAGATATTGGCTACCCAACCGGTCTATTGGTTGAAAAGGCAAAGAAAGCATGGTGGATGGCGAAGGGTGTGGGGAAGTGGACCTGTCTCTTGGTTGAAAAGGAGAGAAAGTGAGGGGCGTTGGGGGACAACGCAAATGATAATGAGCAGGTCTAGATTTCCTGTGCTCACATATGAAAATGACGCCGAGGAGATAAAAAATGGGACAAATGCAGACATGCTGCCTGAGTGTTTGCTGCTCTTGGCAACCACATCTGCCTCACCACTTTATGCCCCTGATGTCCCTATGCCCATATCGCTACCATTAATGTAAAATCACAGGAAGCATTAAGCAATGCCACCTAATCTCACTATAAGTAATGGTCTAGTGTCGTCGATAAATTGAAGCAATGCCACCACCATTTTATGAACTGCTTCCGTCTTGCTTTATTTCCCATGAATTGTGTTGTTGCAGTTACACTTAAATCTCACATCGCTAACATTGATTCATCCTAGTGGAACTGCACAAATTTGATTGCACATTTACTAACCATGTGCTACTCTCATGACAGTAATACTAATGCTATTGTTCTGCATGTTAATTTAGTGGTAGTGTTGATGTGATGTGACGCTACTTACTTAAGGGCACTTTCATACTGTCAGTCTAGTGCCAAGTATAACACGATAGATGTTGTTGTTAATCATACGCCACTGCAAATATCTGTCGCTGTTTAAATAACCTTATTTCATATTTGCACAAATAGGGATGTCTGTCTCCATATCGTTTCTATCTGCGCAATCAAAAGTACAAACCTCAGTTTTAGTACAACTGCACAAAATGAGATGGCTATTCCTAGCTGCCATCCTCTAACCACTAGTGTTCGAGGTATTCCTACACTGGTTCCAACTAGGTAGAATGACCAACGCAATCTAAAAGAAGCTGATTCGTACGTTTTACTTCCTGATTGGAGTGCAGGGACGAGCGAAAACAACTGCATCCTAGTCTGGAATGCACTTTCTTCCAGTTCATCCATGGACCGAGGACTAGCCGTACTACCGCATCAAGGTTTTTGGGACAGTCTTGTGGACAAGAGGCATTGTGGTTCGCATATTTTTGCAAATAGAGGTGCTTAAATTTAGTGGAATGCACAAGAATTTCAGTTGGTCAAGACACTACATGGTTCGATTCAGCATTCCAGTGAACTCGTGAAAAACTGTGGTGAACTCTAGGAAATTTAAGCCTGCCTAGGGAGGCCCTTTGCTCAGAGAAGCCTTGCTTGATTTTTCATGATTTGTAAACCTTCTCACAACTTTGTCTTTTGCTGTGAACTAGTTATATGTTTGTTATGTTCTATGAATCATTGAGATGTATAAAATTGTTTAACTTATGCTTTTCAAGTTTTTTATGAAGCCGAGTCTAAAGTGAGTGTTCCACATGAACGCTGGACTAGCGTGTGAATGTTTGGAATTTACATTGTGGCCTCAGTTAACTGCATGAACCACTGTAACAAGATACATAGTTGCTTATATGTCAGACAACAGATTATTGATTGTTAGATGGTCGATAGCCTAGCGTTGAAGCGAGCTGAGCCAATGTGTCGTGTTTTGCACAACTGCTTACAAGTGGGGTAGCACCAACAGTGTTTACAAGTACTTATGTATACGTCGACGCACATTTCTCGAACAAGTACTCTATTTCATCAAACACACACTACTCGTATGATATATCATGACAACTTACGTCTTACCATGCCATATTCAGGAAAAAACTAGTGAAGACGCATCTGTTTCGGCAACAATTATGATGGTTCTCACATGATTCACGGGCACACAAAAGTAGCAGCAGTTCCCATAGACGGATTCAAACATAGTACTAGCCCCAGAGGGCTCGATAATAGGCAAGGTTCGGATAAGTAGACACAATCCAAACTAGTATTAAACACTAGCTGGGGCAACTATTTCATGCCTCGATCTAATTTGGGCTGGGCACAAGACGAACCTTGCCATGAACATCATCGAGGACATCCGGCAGCAGCTCAATCCTGTGAACCTTCATGAAGATAACCTTGTGGCCTTGCCACTCATAAACTTGTTTGTGGAGGCATGCCACGTCATCTTCCTGCATAAGCTTGACAAGAACAGTATGCCTCACAAACCAAGGAGTAGCTTTACACTTCTTGTGCTTAAGTACACCCTGGACAGCACGCCTGACAATAGTGAGGCTGGAATACAACTCGACATCGGTATAAGCGCAAATGGCTTCCAGGATCCAACAACCTAAGAACTCTGTTTTCCCAGTGCGTATATTCAGGTCATCCGCCTCATAGTGAGTGACGTGTACAACCACACAATCCTTATGCGCATTAGGGCTCTAATTGAAATGTAAACAAATTCTGAATTACTTTCCAAAGATAAGAAACACAAGTTATTTAAACCACTATGTATAGCATGGCATCGAAGCTAATAAAATTTTGCATTATTCATCACCACATACTGAGATGAAAAACCACAATCGATATTGGCAAAGAAGAAAATCACCTTGGGCAGCTCAGCGGGGGGGGGGGGGGCACATCCTCGAAGGGGGAAAACTGCTCCTGCAGTGCCATGGGGGTTGTAACCTCAAACGGGGCGTTGACCATCTCAGTAGTGGCCGTGAGCGTATCTGGGGTCGGCTCGGTGGCTGCCTCCATCTTCTTGGAGCTCTCTGTCTCATGGGGATCAGCCTCCCGCGTCTGCTCCAGTATTGGCAGATCTTTGCCTAGTTCTCCTTGGTACATCATGAAACTAACGAATACTAGGAGACCACTGAAAGGAAAACACAATCGCAATGACAATGAAGCAAAAAAGAGAGTGAGGATCGGTTACTACTTTGCAAAAGTTCCTTTTTTTCTCTAAACGAAAATATACCGATATCACGGATCCGCGTTGGGAGAGAAGAACAGTGGCAGATGCAAGTGTTGGCTTTCTTGAAGATGGTGAGGGAGAAGGGGATTCATCGAAGAGTGAAATGATGGTTGCTTCGTCCGTCAAACTTAGACTGCGGGGAGGTGGGGTTTTGTGATACGACGGCTCACATCGCCAAGGCTATGACCGGGGTGACTCTCCGCATGCATACTGCCCTCTAATTTGGTGGATGGCATTTGGGCCAGCGTGCAGCATGGCCCACATGTCGGTGAACAAAATTAAAATGGCATTCAGTAGAGGGAGACGTTTCAATGACCTAGGAGGAGCCAGAAGCGGTAGTGTATCCACTGTACTAGTAGTAATTGTTTTTCTGGTAGCTATAGAGTGTCTCCACTGTACTAGTAGTAGTTGTTTCTCTGGGCCCAATACAAAACAGCCCATCCACCCTAGTAAATAATAAAATCAATTCAAAAGCCCATATATTTACTTAATGAGAGGCGCTACCCACACCCAGCACACCGCCCCCCCAAAAAAACCTGGGTTCTCTTCTTCCTCCTCACTCCCACCCACCTCACGTCAGCTCGCTCCACTTGTACCCCCAAATTCCTCACCTCACTCCTACAGAAAACCCCAGCTCCCCTTCTTCCTCACTACTACAGAAAAAACCCAGCTCCCCTTCTTCTTCTTCACTCGCACTACAACTAGGCTCGTCATTTCTATACTCTGCTCAAATCCGTGTGCGCGACGTGATGCCCTCGAGGAAAATGGAGTCGGCTGACCCTAGCGCCAAGAAGAGGAGGCTCCCGCCAGCGGCGACGATCCTGCACCCGGCAGCGCCGGGAGAAGCGGTGACCCTGCCCCCACCAAATCCCAGGAACCCGTAGAATCTCGGGTGGACCGCATCAGCGATCTCCCGGACGCCGTACTTGGGGAGATCATCTCGCTTCTCCCCACCAAGGATTGTTGCCGCACCCAAGTCCTCTCAATTCGGTGGTGCCCTATATGGCGCGTCGTGCGCCTTAATCTTGACTGTCGTCAGCTATCTCTCTTCAATGATTTTGAAATCCCCAGAGCCATCATCTCTCCCACCAGGGCTCCGTTCAAAGCCTCTGCATCCCGTCAGGCTACCTGAGCAAGCATACCATGCCCTGCACAATGGACGCCTGGCTGAAATCCCCTGAATTCACAGAACTACAGCTGCTTGAGTTCTACTATTCCCCTGGAAATCACCTACCAGATATCGAACGCCATCTACACGTGCCTCAAAGACCGATATCCATCTCGCGGTTTTCCTCCTCTCTCCACACCGCCGCTTTGATTTGTAGGCGACCTACTGCATAATCTGGTACTAAACCTTTGACTCCCATTTCTCAAGAAAATTTCACTTGTGCGGGTTCGTATATCGGAGGCCCCATTGCACAGCATCATCCACTCCAGTTGCCCTGCCCTGGAGTGCTATGTGCTTGTTTTCACAGTTAGAATCGGTTGTCTCCAAATAAAGTCGCCTAACCTTGTAAGATTTGGAATTTCTTTTGATGGAAGGCAGCTCATCATCTAAGATGCCCCTTCACTTCAAAGGTTGATCCTTGATTCTAGTTATTCACCGTTGCAAATAACCGTCCTCTCTGCACCTAAACTAGAGACCTTGGGTGTAATACATGATCTTTGTGCTCATTTCAAGATGGTGTTTGGCTCCACAGTTCTTCAGGTACTTTAAATTATCATCTACACTTGTAACCATAAGCTGCATTTTAAATTTCCGCGCATAAGTTATATATCATCTCGGAGTACACATTTTGTACTAATATTATGTTCTATGCTCAATGAAGAGTTTCTCCATGGATAGCCTATCAATGGTGCCGGATTCTCATCAAGATCTTATATATCCAAATGAATAGTTTTGATCTGAACAAGATTATTGGCTTGCTGCAATGCTTTCCATGTCAGGAGAAGTTGTATATAAAGGTGATAATTTCACGCACATAGGAACCCCGCATATAGTGTACTAGAATTAACTGCTCAGCTTGTTGGTCTTTCCACACTCTTTTCTAGACCTTAACTGCTTTTCAATCTTCATGTCTATTTGGGCAACAGGATGTTGTAAGAAAGTTATAACCAATCGGTGGATTCGTAAGCACCGGATTTTCTCACTTCTCATGACATTCGATTGAAGACAATAACGCTAGAACGATATGTAGCCAACCATGCAAACACTAGATTTGTCACATTCTTCCCCTTGAATGCGAGGTTACTATTGTCCATCGTGCTTAAGTTTCTCAAAGAGCATGGTTTTGACGGATGGGTATGTTAAAGAGCAAAAAAAGGAGTTTCAGTGGGCAAAAGAGCTTCTGAACATGTCGGGCTTCTATTTACAACATATTGTGGTCATAATCCAGTAAATTTTACGACCCAGGATTTTCATTCTATGGACCTGACTGATCCATTTGACTGTGATTGCCGAGAACAAAGGTCTTTGGAGTTAGATGTTGTTGCCCTTTTCAACCTCGGGTTTTGACTAAACACGATGAACGATTAACCTCGTGCTTTTGTACAGTTTGTAAGCTGGAGTTAGATGTTCTAGCTATTTTCAACTCGGTCAGGATCGCTATATTTTCTTTGAAACAAGGCAAATGGTTGCCATTCATTTAATTTAGAGTGAAATATTGTAACAAATCCCAACCAAGGGAAATAACATCACTCTCGCCGTCGCTTGAGCTCATTGTGCATTCTGAAGCCAAGTGATTAGCCCCCACCAGCACCCACAAACTTATTTCGAACTAGCACACAAAATGGGCTGTAAATTTTCATAGGAAAGGCTGCATGACCGTGACAGATTTGGATTCTGACATTTGGGACCCACGAGGAAATAGCCTATCCAAGGTTGTGTCGACTTACTAGCTAGTCAACAA
Organism: Aegilops bicornis; assembly: GCA_021605145.1. Lineage (NCBI taxonomy): Eukaryota > Viridiplantae > Streptophyta > Magnoliopsida > Poales > Poaceae > Aegilops > Aegilops bicornis. The sequence goes on from CM038672.1 coordinate 178,012,199, forward strand.
ACGATTTCGCTTACCACCGTTGGATTGACATCCAACATCCGTCAGGCATCTTCTATCTACTGCTCTTCTTCCTCCAAATTACCAAACCAAACCAATTCTGCCGGCTCACGCCGCTCCGACCTCCCATGGCTGCCGCTCCTCTACCGCCTACCGCATTCTCCAATGTTGGCCAATCCCTCCTCTATTCCCCACACGCCCCGTTATTCTCCAATGACGCCAGCCCCAACATGCACCCAGACCAACCGCCAACCTCGTACTCTCCCCGCGATCGGATCGATGCATCTTTCACGGCTCCTGTTTGTTCCGTCCGAGGCCTCGCCATCGTCCTCGGCCTTGGTTCGCTCGCCCTGCACGGTGCACCGCCCTCTTGCGTTGTCAACGCCGTCAACAACCGAGAGGAACAATGATATGACTGTACATGGAGAGGATGACAGTAGGGACCCACCAGCGTCATGGCAGTATGCAAGCAAGTGCCTCGTTATTATAAGCCCAAAAAATGGTTCCTCCTAATGGTTGGACATCTGGGGCTCACGCCATTATCAACGTATCCAATAAACGAGAGAATTACACAACGAGCGGCTGACACCACGGATCCAGCAGGTCACGCGGTTGTTATTTACTTTTTTTGAGGAACAAGCAGTTGTTATTTATACTAGTTTTAGCTATGGATCAGGGTAACAATGGGGCTGTAAGGGGGTCAGGGGCCCGTCTAGCTGTGGTTTTATTTATGTTTACCACATCATGAGCCCAGTTGTGTTTTTTTCTTGCTGAAAATAGCTAGCCCAGTTCTATTTTTTAAAAAGAAATACCCAAACGAGGCCTACTTGCTTTATCAGCCCTGCTAGGCTGCAAATATTTCAAGACAAGGAGAGTTTCATTTGGTTTGCCCAGAAATGGGATGTACATTTTTAAAACACATCAAACCGGGAATTAGTTTCAAAAAAATTTAATTACAAGATTTTAAATTCCATTGATTTTTATGCGCGGACAATTATTTGGATTTTATATTTATATAAATTATTTTTCAAAATAGTTTGAATGTGACTCGATATTTCGGGATTAAAAACAGTTGACCGCACCGAAATATGCAAAATTTCGTATAACTTTTAACCGTGGCCACAATATGGGGTGTAATGCTAACAAAAACAAGATGGGCTCCATACACTCAAAAAAAAGATGGGCTCCAAAAAAATTCTTAAGAATTGGCAAATGGGCTATAAATTATTAGAAATAATGGCAGATGGGTTGTATGTTGTTTTCCACAAATTTGAGGCTGACTTGTGCGCCTACTACAGGTTGACGCGTATGCTTTCCTAAAAAATAAGGTTGATGCACATGCAACTCCGTGTCAACTTAGTCAACACACGAGAGCAGTGACTGTTGGATGTCCATCCAAAAGCCGTCGTTCTTCTTCAATCTTCGCTTCTTCCCGCCCAACAAACAAAGCGCCGGGACTGCTCCCTCCTCCCGCGGCCGGCTATGCTGCCACGCAGGCCTCACCGCCCCATCGTTCTCCCATCGCTGGCCTAGCCATCCCTCTACTCACCCACACCTGCTGTTATTCTCCGGCGACGGCAGACGAACCAGTAAACCCTCGCACTCCCTGTGCGTGGGAAACAATCGCCGAAGTTTTCCTCGCCCGTGTCGCTTCCTTCCTTCCTAGGCCTCACCATCGCTTCACCGCCTTGTGCTCTCACAAGTTGGCGTGGTCAACATGGCCAACGAACGACATGCATTGGAACTTCAGAAGTGGACTATACCTAGAGAGGCTGACAGCTGGGCCCACGGTCATACGCAAGGAAATGCCTCCTTATTACGCGCAAAATAATGATTCCTCCACCTGATAGCTCGGACCCACCGGAAGGGCCTCTCAGATTTCACGAAAAAATGTTCCTCACGATGTGTCGGACCCACCAGCTAAATCTTTGCACGCAAGGAAGTGCCTCGTTATTACGCACAAAAATGAATACTCCCCTCGCTAGCTGGGACCCACCATAGTGGGAGGCTGACTTGTGGGCCTACTAAGATGACGGGGACGGAGGGCTTTGTCAACTTAGTCAATATGAACGATTCTAGCTCCAGTGACCATACGATGTCCATCCAACGGCCGTAGTGATTCTTCATCCTCTGGTCTTCTTGCTCCAGCCGCCCAAACAAGCGACGGCCATGCCGCCTGCTCCTGTCGCCTATGTCCGGTTGTGCTGCCACCGCTGGCCATGCCATCCCTCTATACTCAACCACACCTCCTATTATTCTCCGGCGACGACAGCCTCACACCGCAGTGGAAGAAGTCAACCCACGTACTCCCCTCCGCGTGGGCATCCACTACCGCGTCTTCCCGGCTCCGCGTCATCCCCTTCCTAGGCCTCGCCATCGTCCACCGCCCTGGTGCTCTCGGCGCGGCGTGGTCAATGTGATCAATGAACGACTTCCATTGGAAGAGTACTGTACGTGGAGAGGCTGACAGCTGGGTCCACGGCCGCAGCAAGGAAGTGCCTCCTTAATATGCGGAAAATAATGATTCCTCCACCTGACAGCAGGGACCAACCGGATGGGCAACCGTATTTCACGAAAAAAGTTCCCCCCTGACTGCTGGGACCCACCAGCTATATCTTTGCACGCAGGGAAGTGTGTCCATATTACGGGCAAAAAAATATTCACCCCCTGACTGCCGGGACCCACCAACTACATCTTCCCACGGAAGGAAGTGATTGACAGTCGGGACCCACCTGGTCGAAGCATACGTAGTGTTGTCATTCTGGTCGCGAACATGTACGTACATACGATCGGTCTGTCTGCAGGCTGCAGCGATGAACCATGGCCGTGTAAGGAAGGGCACATGTCATAGTAGAGGCGCACACGTGTCGTAGTAGAGGCGCGCACGTAGCATGTACACGTATGTACAACGGCCAGGGTGCAAGAAAGAAAATACGGCCACGTACGTACATACGGGCGGGTCTCGAACGCCTACTCGCGCATACGTACGGCCAGGGCTCGTGTACATGGCTGGGTCGGAACAGAGAAACTGCGTCGTCCTCGTGTTCATGGGGAGGCAACGGAATGCGTCGTGTTCATCGGCAGGCAACGGAACGCGTGTTGTTTATCGGGAGCCAACCGGCCTGGACGGAACAGACGATGGAAACGAGGCTTGGCGTACCATAGAACGGAGGAAACGGCCTTGTGTTCGACCGGCACGGTCGAAACAGGATCCTGTTCATCGGGAGGGGTCTGGTGTACCGCAAAACGTAGGAAACGGACCTCCTATGGTCGAAATGGGGTCCTGTTGATCGGGAGGGGTGTGGCGTACCGCAAAACGGAGGAAACTGACTTGTGTTGGAGCGCTACGGTCGAAACGGGGGTCATGTTCATCATTAGGGGTGTGGCATACCGCAAAACGGGACTCCACGGGATACTGTTCATCTCCACCACCGACCTCCTCCTGCCTCCATGGGCTACTGTTCATCCACCGTCGACCTCCTCCAACCTCCACCTGCGACTGTTCATCCACGGGCTCCTGTTCATCCAGCCTCCACTGCGCGCTCCTCCACCAGCTACTGTTCAATCAGCCCTCTCCACGGGGTCATGTTCAACCACCCCTCCACGGGCTACTGTTCATCCATCCCTCCACCGGCTACTGTTCAACCAGCTCTCCACGGGGTCCTGTTCATCCAGCCCTCCACGGGGTCCTATTCATCCATCGGCTCGATCGATCGGGGTACTGTTCATCCAGTGGCAACGGCCTCTACTACCACGGGTTCCTGTTCATCCAACCCCCACCAGGAACTGTTCATCCAAACCCCCCAACAACACTCACTGTTCATCCAGAGGCAGCATCGATCGGCTTCAGTTAGCAGCAGTAGCAAAGGAATCACTCGGGTTCAGTTAACAGCAAGGGATCGATCGGTCGCTCGTGTTCAGTAAGGCATAGCCTGCAGTGCAATCGCTCGGGTTCAGTTAGAGCCCAATGCCTCGCTCGGGTTCAGTTAGAGTGCAACGCCTCACACACACGTGCGTACGTACAAGAGAAACGCACATCGCTCGGCCCCCGACCACCCACCGTAACCGGAAACTCCCCCGATATTTTCCTCGCCCTCGCTTCTACCACGGTTTTCTCCGTCATGGACGGCCCAAAGAATGTCATGCAGCCGCGTCTCCGGCCCGCCCAGGACGAAAAGCCCATTTTCTGTCATGATTTTTTACCATAGAAGTAGGAGCCCACCACATCTATGATGATACTGGGTTTTGTCACAATTATCGTCATAGAAGTGTCATAAGTATGACAGAAAAAAATTTCGTTTGGACCAAAATGTCATGGATGTGTCTTTTTTTTTGTAGTGCATGTTACTAGACCATGGCGAACCTATGAACTATGAAGAAATTGTGATGAGCCCAGATTCTGATAGATGGCTTGAGGCCATGAAATATTAGATTGGGTCCATGTATGAGAACAAAGTGTGGACTTTGGTGGACTTGCCCGATGATCGGCAAGCCATTGAGAATAAATCGATCTTCAAGAAGAAGACGGACGTTGATGGTAATGTCACCATTTACAAAGCTCGACTTGTCGTGAAAGGTTTTCGACATGTTCAAGGGGTTGACTACGATGAGACCTTCTCACCCGTACCGATGCTTAAGCTAGTCTGAATCATGTTAGCAATTGCCGCATTTTGTAATTATGGCAAATGGACGTCAAAACTGCATTCCTTAATGGATTTCTTAAAGAAGAATTGTATATGATGCAACCAGAAGTTTTTGTCGATCCTAAAGGTGCTAACAAAGTGTACAAGCTCTAGCGATCTATCTATTGACTGGTGCAAGCATCTCGGAGTTGGAATATACGCTTTGATGAGGTGATCAAAGCATATGGTTTTATAAAGACTTATGATGAAGCATGTATTTACAAGAAAGTGAGTGAGAGCTCAATAGCATTTTTGATATTATATGTGGATGACATATTATTGATTGGAAATGATATAGAATTTCTGGATAGCATAAAAGGATATTTGAATAAGAATTTTTCAATGAAAGACCTTGTTGATGCTGCTTGTATATTGGGCATCAAGATCTATAGGGATAGATCGAGACGCTTAATAGGACTTTCACAAAGTACATACCTTGGTAAAGTTTTTGAAGAAGTTCAAAATAGACCAGTCGAAGAAAGGCTTCTTGCCTGTGTTACAAGGTGTTAAGTTGAGTAAGACTCAAAGCCCGACCACGGCAGAAGATAGAGAGAGAATGTAAGTCATTCCATGTGCCTCAACCATAGGTTCTATAAAGTATGCCATGCTATGTACCAAACATGTTGTGTGCCTTGCCATGAGTTTGGCAAGAGGGTACAATAGTGATCCAGGAGTAGATCACTAGACAGCAGTCAAAATTATCTTTAGGTACATAAAGAGGACTAAGGAAATGTTTCTCGGTTAGGGAGGTGATAAAGAGTTCGTCATAAAGAGTTACGTCGATGCAAGCTTTGACATCAATCCGAATGACTCTGAGTCTCGATCTAGATACATATTGAAAATGGGAGCAATTAGCTAGAGTAGCTCCATGCAGAGCATTATAGACACAGAAATTTGCAAATAAATACGGATCTAAATGTGACAGACCTGTTGAATAAACCTCTCTCACAAGTAAAACATGATAACATCTTAGTACTGTTTGGGTGTTAATCACATGGCAACGTGAACTAGATTATTGACTCTAGTAAACTCTTTGGGTGTTGGTCACATGGCGATGTGAACTATGGGTGTTAAATCACGTGGTGATATGAACTAGATTATTGACTCTAGTGCAAGTGGGAGACTGAAGGAAATATGCCCTGGAGGCAATAATAAAGTTGTTATTTTATATTTCCTTATTCATGATAAAGGTTTGTTATTCATGCTAGAATTGTATTGGTCGGAAACCTAAATACATATGTGAATACATAAACAAATACCGTGTCCCAAGTAAGCCTCTACTAGACTAGCTCGTTGATCAAAGATGGTTAAGGTTTCCAAACCATAGACATATGTTGTCATTTGATAACGGGATCACATCATTAGGAGAATGATATGATGGACAAGACCCATCCGTTAGCTAAGCATAATGATTGTTCAGTTTATTGTTGTTGTTTTCTTCATGTCAAATACATATTCCTTCGACTATGAGATTATGCAACTCCCGGATACCGGAGGAAAACCTTGTGTGTTATCAAACGTCACAACGTAATTGGGTGATCATAAAGATGCTCTACAGGTATATCCGAAGGTGTTTGTTGAGTTGGCATAGATCGAGATTAGGATTTGTCAGTCCGAGTATCGGAGAGGTATCTTTGGGCCCTCTCGGTAATTGCTACCTCTTGAGTATTGTGTTGGTTTTCCCTTGAAGAGGAAAGGGTGATGCAGCAAAGTAGCGTAAGTATTTCCCTCAGTTTTTGAGAACCAAGGTATCAATCCAGTAGGAGGCTACGCGCGAGTCCCTCGTACCTACACAAAGCAAATAACTCCTCGCAACCAACGCGATAATGGGTTGTCAATCCCTTCACGGTCACTTATGAGAGTGAGATCTGATAGATATGATAGGATAATATTTTTGGTATTTTTGTGATAAAGATGCAAAGTAAAATAAAAGCAAAGTAAAAAAGCAAAGGAAATAACCAAGTGTTGAAAGATTAATATGATGAAGATAGACCCGGGGGCCATAGGTTTCACTAGTGGCTTCTCTCAAGAGCATAAGTATTTTACGGTGGGTGAACGAATTGCTGTTGAGCAATTGATGAATTGAGCATAGTTATGAGAATATCTAGGTATGATCATGTATATAGGCATCACGTCCGAGACAAGTAGACCGACTCCTGCCTGCACCTACTACTATTACTCCACTCATCGACCGCTATCCAGCATGCATCTAGAGTATTAAGTTCATGAAAAACAGAGTAACGCCTTAAGCAAGATAACATGATCTAGAGGGATAAATTCATGCAATATGATAAAAACACCATATTGTTATCCTCGATGGAAACAATACAATACGTGCCTTGCTGCCCCTACTGTCACTGGGAAAGGACACCGCAAGATTGAACCCAAAGCTAAGCACTTCTCCCATTGCAAGAAAGATCAATCTAGTAGGCCAAACCAAACTGATAATTTGAAGAGACTTGCAAAGATAACCAATCATACATAAAAGAATTTAGAGAAGATTCAAATATTGTTCACAGATAATCTTGATCATAAACCCACAATTCATCGGTCTCAACAAACACACCGAAAAAAGAAGATTACATCGAATAGATCTCCACGAGAGAGGGGAGAACATTGTATTGAGATCCAAAAAGAGAGAAGAAGCCATCTAGCTACTAACTATGGACCCAAGATCCGAGGTAAACTACTCACACTTCATCGGAGAGGCTATGGTGTTGATGTAGAAGCCCTCCGTGATGGGTGCCCTCCCTCGTGAGCTCTGGAAAAAGGCCCCAAGATGGGATCTCGTGGAGTGCAGAAGGTTGCTTGGCGGTGGAATTTAGGTTTTTGGCTCAGATTCGATCGCTTGGGGTGCAATGAGGTATATATAGGAGGAACAAGTATGTCGGTGGAGTAAGGGGGCCCACGAGGGTGGAGGGCATACTCGGGGTGGGCGCGCCTCACCTCATGGCCACCTGGAAGCGTCTCTTACGTCGGGTCCAAGTCTCATGGATCATGTTTGTTCCAAAAATCATGCTCCCGAAGGTTTCATTCCGTTTGGAATCCGTTTGATATTCTTTTTCTGCGAAACTCTGAAATAGGCAAAAAAAACAGCAATTCTGGGCTGGGCCTCCAGTTAATAGGTTAGTCCCAAAAATAATATAAAAGTGGATAATAAAGCCCAATAATATCCAAAACAGTAGATAATATCGCATGGAGCAATCAAAAATTATAGATACGTTGGAGACGTATCAGTAATACACATCATAAGCCTGCAAACAAATGACTAAGGAGTTAGTCACGAGGTGATGTATTATGGAATGAGTAAAGAGACTTGCCAGTAACGAGATTGAACTAGGTATAAGATACCGACGATCGAATCTCGAGCAAGTAACATACCGATGGACAAAGGGAATTACATATGTTGTCATAACGGTTCGACCGATAAAGATCTTCGTAGAATATGTAGGAGCCAATATGGGCATCCAGGTTCCGCTATTGGTTATTGACCGGAGAGGTGTCTCAGTCATGTCTACATAGTTCTCGAACCTGTAGGGTCCGCACGCCTAACGTTCGTTGACGATATAGTATTATATGAGTTATATGATTTGCTGACCGGATGTTGTTCAGAGTCTCGAATGAGATCACGGACAAGATGAGGAGTCTCGAAATGGTCGAGAGGTAAATTTTGATATATAGGACGATGGTATTCGCACACCGGAAGTGTTTCGGAGGGTACCGGGTACACATCGGATCACCGGAAGGGGTTCTGGGCAGCCCGGCAAAAGAAATAGGCCTTATGGGCCAAGAGGGGAAACGCACCAGCCACAAGGGGCTGGTGCGCCCCCCATATGGGCCAAACCAGGAGGACAAGGAAAGAGGGGAAGGGACAGGAAAGGGGGGGATTCGGCCTCCCCCTTCCTTCCCTCCTCCCTCCTCTTTCCTTCCCCCTCCGGCAAATATGGCAGGGGGCGCCGGCCAAGGGGAGACCCCAAGTAGGATTCGGCCTACTTGGGCACCTCCTAGCAGCCTCCTCTCTCCCTCCCTTGGGTCTATTCTAATAACACCCTTAAGAGTCTTATTCTAATAACAAAAAGCTTATTCTGATAACACCTTCCGACTCACCCCGCAGCTACAAACTAAGGACGCACGATGGCCGACCGAACCACGCACACAAAAGAAAAAAAACACCTTATCCCTGCCAGGGTGCCACCCACCCCACTCCTCTCTCCCGGTGCTCCTCCATCCCCGCCTTGCCCCTCCTAGCCTGCCACACCCCTGCGCCGCAGCCTCCCGCCCCCGGCCCCCGCCAAGCCTCCTCCTCAGCTACCACCGTGCCGACGCCTCCCTCCCCGCCCGTGCCCCTCCTCACCTCAAGGCTGCCGCCTCCCTCCCCATGCCCCTGTTGACGCCTCCCTCCCCACGCCCGCCGCAACGCCGCCGACCCACGCTGTCGCGCCTCTGCCGACCTCGCGCCGCTGTCAGTCCCCTCGCTACCATCAGCGATGGCGACACGCTGGTTACCCTCCGAGCATCGGCGCCGACAATGCCTCTCCCGCCTTGAGCACCGCTGATCCACGGTTCTCGATCCGCCACCAGCTTCGACGGCTTACAAGATCCAAGCCGGGGGCTCCCCCCAACTACGCAACGCCGGCGGATCGGGACTCCCCACGCCCCTGAGATTCCAGATCGGGCCTCCCCCACGAGGACCTTTCTACGAGATGCACACCGGTGCCACACCCTCGCCGGTGAGCCGGTCATCTGCCCACGTCCGCCGCTAGAGCAGCACGGTCGTGTCGGTGCAATCTGCCGCGACTCAGCGTCGACAAAGGGCGCGTGCCCCCCTCGATTACTCCTCGACTCCACGCCACCATGAAGTTCAAAGAAGGTACACTATGCAGCTCGAGCAAAGACGCTGCAGGCGTTCGGTCATGCGTGGGAATCGTGGAGGATGGTTTTGTTCCTCCGGTGAGATCCGCTCTACACACCTCTCGAATCCCCCACCCCATTAACGAGCCGTCGAGATAGGGCCGGTGAGTCGCTGCCTCCTCCGCCACATCCTCCTCCTTGTCCCCTCGTGTTACCCTTCCTCCTAAGCGGGCAGGACGAGCTCCCTCCGTGAGGATCCCGCAACCACCTAGGCGCCCGGTGCTCATCTTGGCCAATTTGTCTTGAACTATCTTATGTTCGTCTGTGGCTATGGGGGATTGTTTGTCCAGTCATTCATCAATCTAACATCTCGCTGTGAGGCAGGTTTGGATCTGGCCGGAGAGTGGACAGAACTGCACACCCCCGATGGTTGAGCTGCATGCCCCCGTGGGCAGAACTGCATGGCCAACCCCCGGTCGCTCATCTATGCAGATTTTTTTGTGTTCTGCAGTTCAATTGGCCAGTGACAACATGCAGTCCCCTCACTCATCTATGCAGATTTAATTTTGTTGTTTTTTGCAGGGAAGGTGATACATAAAACAAAGAAGTTGACCGCACCCACGATGAAGTTTTTTGGTTGGTGCAGTTTCAAATGCTGTCTTTGAAAGAAAATGTATGTGCGTATTGAGAAGTTCAGTTTTATGGTTGACCGCCTTTCTCTGTTGTGTGATGGCCGAGGAGTGGGCGAGAGGAGTTGCGGTCGTGTGCATGTGCCGTTCATTGTTGTTGTGTTTCTGGACCATGCACTCATGTAACACATTATAAAAATGGCTAAGAAAATTTATGCGATTTTACTACTTTTGACCTCGCAGGCGTAACACATTAGAAAAAATACATATAGAAACATGCGATTCAAAGATGGTGAACACATGCACGATTTTGTTTAAAAAAATGTTTTCATATCGCGTGGTGTTGTGGTTCATTCTTTTCGACCATGCAGTACACTTTGGTCTAAAAAAGTCCACTATGAAGGAATCCTTCTTCAGTACACTCCATTTAGAACAAAAATGCATTTAAAAAAACATGCAAATGAAGTGCACTTTGGTCTTACAAAAAGTCCACCAAAAATGCATTTAAAAAAACATGCAAATGAAGTGATAAGTGATGCGACAAGTGTACAACCTCTTTGCCGTAGCCGTGTCGACCTCAACATCATTGGGTTGGTCGCTGAAGAAGTTGAGGCAGAGGTGGCTGTCGGAGGCGTGGAGGAAGATCTGAGGAATCATGAAGCGGTGTCGAGCCTTTGCTTTCTGTTGTGATGGATCGTTCGCCTTTTGAGCAGCTCCGGTGAGCCAGAAGATGTCAAGGATGAAGCAAAGACAAGACAAACATTGTTAATCTCAAGTGGGATTCTAATAGCATCTCCAATAGATGATGTAAAATGCATTACCAAAAAGTGATAGATGTAAAATTTACATCACCAAAAACCACCGACTACAAATGATGAGGTAAAACTGCTGACTCGAACTTAATCGTCGAAACTGAAATTTATTGTGGAATCTAAATGTTACTGTCGAAACTAAACGCGATGGTAGCAGAGAGGCACTTCACATGGGATAGTTTAGGGAGGGCCTGCAGTTCATCTTCAACCTGCACCCCCCTAAGCCGCCAGCCACTAGCAAATTGAACCTCAAGGCCGCCGCCTCGAAACAACTCCCTCATCACGAAGACGCCGCCACCAGCCCTCTAGCAACCCCCCCGCCAAGCTTTTTTCTCCGGTGATCCCCACGCCACCGCCCCACCATCAAGACTCCCCACCACCCATGGCAAAGACCCCACCCGTAACCCTAAGATAGATAGTGGGGTACCTCTCCCATGAGCCCCCTCCTCATTGTGGGTGGTTCTTCCTTAACTCCCATGAGACCCACCACCCTCGAAAATCGATCGACCCAAAAGTCGATTCAATGATCAAGTATAGCTAACGAGCAGAAAGCAAAGAAAGACGAAGCGAGGGGGAGAGCAACATGAAGCGAGCGAGAGCCGAGCAAGAGGTGTGGCACCCGGCTCGAGAGAAACCGAACGCCCCATATTCCAAATTTAGAGATCGAGGTGAAGTCTTCTGGAATACGACACTTCTTAGTATAGAACAAACCGGCTCTCTATTACAACACGAATATGAATATACGGGTTCCGATATTACAATGAATAACATCGGCACAGCGACACTACGCCAACCACGGTTGCTCTATACAAGCAAAGATAACAACTCAAGCGGCGGAACGGCCATCGGGCGGAACAACGAACGGCGATGATGGACTCCAATCCGCAGGGACTCTGGCTGGAACGTTTATCCTAGCTCGCGAACACGGGCACAACACCAAACAAGCAAGCAATCCAGGCACGGCCTGCAAACTGGCATGACACGCCAGGTCAGTACATTGAATGTACTTGCAAGCTCATGATAACCAGAAGCATTCAAGACAAACAACATCATGGCAATTACAGATTAAGCAGGAATTATTATGAGATCGTTAGAAAAACATGGCATAAACAACATGAATATAATATTGCTAGAATAATATGATCATGGCATGAACAACTTGAACATAATACTGCTAGAATGATATGATCATGGCATGAACAACATGAACATAATACTGCTAGAACAATAGGAGCATGACATGAACATATAAATTTGACGATACCAGCATGCAACATGATGACACTATATGCACCATTTATTCTGTTCGGGTTACCTCGTAACCAAACGGTGATAATTCTGGCGATCACAACCATGACCAATCACTTGGTCTCAAACAGTGATCCTTCCAGCGATCACAACCATGACCAATACCTGGCCTCAAACGGTGATCCTTCCGGCGATCACAACCAACTTACCTCCTCATCAAACCGTGGTTGTTATTAAGCAAATTATTATTATTATTTCTGTTGACTCACAGTGTGACCGACAAGAACTAGGCCCTTATCCGCGGGCGCGTCTATCGATAGATTTAGTATACACTCTGCAGAGGTTAGTACACTGTACCCACACTACGAAACCCATGGCCTCGCACTCCCATTCGGGTGGACCAACGGCGTTCCGACAAAACCAATCTACTGCCATGACACTCTCCCGGCCACTCCGACTCACTCCCCACTGGGCTAGTCCTGGGTGGCCCCGTGTCTACCAAAGACACAACGACCACCGTCGTGGCAAAACATAAACGGTCCCAAACGGGGACCCGGATCCATAACAACAACAACGGGCACACAAGGTTATGTCTGCTTACCGGGCCAGGGTACCGCATGCCCATAACCTTCCCTCGTCGGAGGCACCGGCGAGAGGCACGACAATAGACCCAGTTAGGACCTTCCCATAAAGGTAAGCGTTGTTTACCGGTCGATTCGATATGGTGGCACCATGACTCAGCCAACAGTTGTTCAAGTTCAATTTAATCTGGTTAAACTTGAATGCAAATATGCTGAGCCATGATAAAATACATGATGGAATTACAATGCATGAGCATGATATCAACATAATCATGAGAGAACCACATAACTATCCACCATATCAATAGTGAATCATATCCAACTGAGCATGGCATATGAACATCACAAGTACATACTTCTCTGAAACATAGCATGACCACTAGCATCAATAATAAATATCATGCAAGAACATAACAACAATGCCATCATGCAAGCATTTAACCAACTGGATGCAATGGAACAAGCATAACAACTAAGATTTCGGATGTATTTATACCATGCAATCAAGACCATTACCAACATCAACATGTACTACTAGCAAGCATAAGCATATGAATACCAGCAACTAGCAGGGCTTGACAACCAGGTGCATAACAACATAGCAAGAAAGTAAGCACTAACCAAGAATCATTACCGAAACAACGATAACCATATTTTAAACAAACAAACATTTAGTAAATATTCAAGTTGAAAACCATGGCTACTACATGACTATCATGCAAGTGGGTATTGTGGCTTGCCTGGGGTGACGGAGACTCCGGGAAGAAGTGCGGTGAAGCCGCGGAACGAAACATTGGACGGTTCTTTCTCGGAGGGGGCTGATTAGAGGCAAGGGCAAAATGGTCATTTTCACTATGGAACCACCTATTAAAAATGTTACCAAAAGATAGAGCTCGACGAGACGAAGACGTGAGCGCTGGTTTCACCTCGATCGGAGTTACGGTTGCGGAGTTATGAGGTGTAGAAGATCAGGGACTTTTCTATAAAAAGTATCATCACAAACAAGTCCCTGAGTGGCTAAGGCAGAGGCGCAGAATAGGAAATACGCTTTCTGACTTAGAAAACGTATCGTGTACCGAAGTAGAAGCAAAGTACGCTTTCAGAAAGAGAAACGTACTAGAGGAAAACCGTCTCCACTTGCCACGTGGGATGAGGCGCCTGGGCCACTGGCGCGTGGGGCACAGGGGCAGGGGGAGGGGGTCGGGCGCACGTCGTCTTCCTCCCTCTGTTCGCTCACGCGAGGAAGAGAGGAGGAACGAGGCCAGGCAGGGGCGCTCAGGCGAGGGGGCCGGCCGGCTCCGGCCATCTCCGGCCGAGCCGAGGCCACCAGCGGGCGAGGGAGGCCATGTCGCACCCGTTCAGAGGGTAAGGCGGCGCCGGGGAGGACTGGAGAGGAGGGGAGGTCGCGGCGACGGGAGGCGCCAGGAGCTTCGGGAGGCGGGGTTCTCCGGTGGTGCGGGCACTCTGGCGACGAACGGAGGAGATGAGGAGGCTGGCGGAGGTGTGGGGAGTTCCGTGGTGGAGACGGGAGAGGGGGAGGAGCTCCGGATGGCCGGGACGACGAGGTGACCGAGAGGCAGAGGCGACGGCCAAACATGGAGACCGCGGCCAGAAGGCTTTCCGGCGAGGGGAAAAGGGTTGGGGCGAGCCGCGGGGATGAGGGGAAACTAGTGGACAGCTCTGGAGAATAGTAGAGGGGCTAGGTTCGCCGGAACCGAGGAGGAACCGAGGCGGCCATGGAGATCTCCGGCAAAAAGAAGAGGGGGCTGAGGGCTCCAGTGGACTAGAGAGGCGAGGGAGGGATGAATGAGCTGCGGAGGGGTTCGGGGGTCCTTATATAGGTGCGGAGGAGAGACCTAGAGCTCACGAGCGAGCTCCCGACCGAGCTTTAATGGCGGGCAGAGGCTGGACGCGGCACGGGCATGGAGCTAGCGGCTCATTTATGGCGAACCACGACGAGGCACCGATGCAGGGCGACGCAGTCGAGCACGGGCGAGCTCCAGGACATGAATGGAGGTCGAGACGAGGAGGGAGGAGACGAGCACAGTGGCCGGACCGAGCCAGAGCTTGCACTGTGCGTGACGCCAGCGTGATCACCACGGGCACTGGTGCAAACGGCGCGTTCTGGCCGGGCCGACCATGTCCAGTAGATAGACCGTCATGCTCTTAGTCAAAATGAGGAAATAAATCTGTCCAGGGGCAAAGAAAAGATTTGCACTTAGCTCCGAAGTAAATAAGTAAGAAGGTGTTTGTAACTTCCTGTGGTTAAACCAGCATGGTAACGTGGTAAAGAATTTGTCTGGTGATGATCACACACTAAGGTGATGCTGATCACCAAAAATCAGACTAAGAGGAGGAGTTTAGATGAGGGTTGCTGTAGAAAGTGCAAAACTGGCCAGAATTAGGGATTTGGATGATACACTCACATACTTGATTTTCATGAGCTGAAATCTTGCAGAGAGGGGTTATATGATGGTATGAAGCTGATGTGAAGATTTCATGCCACTTGGAAATACCAAAGTGGCACTTGGTTCACAAAGCTTCATTCTGGACAGAAACTTAGAAAACTTGCACAGGGCAAATGGTGTAATTGGTTGAGCCAAATTTTGGTGGAGGGAGTTTATCTGTATTGAAGAATTTCCTGAAAAAATTTCAATTTAAATGAAGCAATATTAAATATAGTTGCTTCACAGACTGAAAATGTGACCAGAAAATAAGATTTGGAACTGGGCTCACATAGATGAGTTACATGAGCTCATATTTGGTGGAGAGTCATGATTTGATCATATTAAGGACCTTGCAAAATGGAAACTCATTTGGATATGCCTAGAATATAGCTCCTTCACAAAGTTCCTTCCTGGACAGAAACTTTGGAAAATTGCTGAAAAATATTTACTAGGCAAATTGAGTTGAATTTTGGCATGAGCCAATGATATGGACAGGAAAAGGTGTCCAATAAGTTTGGGGTCAATAAAGCAAATATAAATAGCACTTCCTTTGCAAAGTGCCATTTAGGGCAGAATAGGAAAATAATTATTGGAGGATTATTTTTTAACATGGCAATGAAATAGTTTGTCATATTTGAGGAAGATATGACCCAAACAATTTATGAGAATTATTTGGGAATTTTAGGAGTGACATAAATATAGGTCGCTTCACAACCTAGGGTTTTAAGGGTTATTCCTTTATCAAAAAAGGAATATTCCCAACAAAAGAATTTTGGGTTAGGTCAAGGATGGAAATGCCATGATCTTGGGATGATGACGAGGGTGACAAGCCACTATAAAACCTAGGAAGACATGATCTTCCCAAGTTTCAGAACCACATAGCCACAGAAAAGCAAAACAAAACAGGAAATCGAAGAAAATCAAAGGAAAAAGAAAAGGGCTAAAATCCAGGCTGTTACAAACCTTCCCCCCTTAAAGAAATCTTGTCCTCGAGATTTGGTTGCTCAGGGCTAAATAATCTTTCTGACTTGAAGAAACCGTTTCCAACTTAGGTCTCTTTTATCCTTTCTTATATAATATTTCCACTGAATTGGATATAACTGACTGTCTTGGTCTGGGGTGGTTTGCTTCGCCGTATCTGACATTTTGACAGGACGTACCTCATATGTTCCTGTTAATACTGGCTCAAATTTTCTTTTCATATCTATTGGCTGAGCTAGCATCCGAAATATTATTTTTTTACGTACCTCTGAGGGAGCTCAAATGTTGGACAAACTTGGTGATTTGCATAAACATATGGTTGAAATACAGAAATATAATGAACCCCTCAAACACCTCAATGGTAGTATCAATCGCATGAATACCCTGATTACTCTTTGCATTAAGCGATTGGATATGAGAATTTAGGGAAGCGTAAAGAGCCTCCCGGGTTTGAGAAAACCCTTACAAAAGTTTCCAAAATTTCGGAAGACAAAACTTAGATCCTTGCTTTATGCCTAGCTAAGGGCGTAAAGCTATAGCGCTTGTTGGGAGGCAACCCAATGAATAAAATTTATTTTTGCTTTCTGTTCTTGTGTGTTTGCACAATTATGCTACTGTTATGATTGTGTTTTTGTGTTTTAATTAGTGTTTGTGCCAAGTAAAGCCTTTAGGATCTTCTTGGGTGATAGTTGTTTGATCTTGCTGAAAAAACAAAAACTTTTGCGCTCACAAAAACAATTCTCATTTTTTACCAGAGCATGATAAAATACCATTTATTTTTGAAGAAGATTAATATACAAATTTCTTAGGTCGTCCTATTTTTTTAGAATTTTTGGAGTTCCAGAAGTTTTTAAAATAGTCAGATTGCTACAGACTGTTCTGTTTTGACAGATTCTGTTTTCTTTGCGTCGTGTGCTTATTTTGATGGCTCTATGGTTTTCTTTGATGAGTTTTTGCCATATAAAAATTGGAATACTGTAGATATAATGCAAAAATAAAATATGAATTTGTTTGGTACAGTACTTATAGTAGTGATTTGCTTTCTTTTACTAACGGATCTCACGAAGGTTTTGTTGAGTTTTGTGTGATTGAAGTTTTCAAGTTTTGGGTTATCTTACAATGGATGAAGGAATAAGGAGTAGAAGAGCCTAAGCTTGGGGATGCCCGCATCCCAAGCTATTATCCAAAAATGAGCAACCAACTAAGCTTGGGGATGCCCCCGAGTGGCATCCCCTCTTTCTTGTAACGACCATTGGTATTTTACTCGAAGCTATATTTTTATTCGTCACCTACTATGTGTTTTGCTTGGAGCGTCTTGTATGATATGCGTCTTTGCTTTTTTTATTTTGTGTTTTAAGTATTGATTCCTTACTGGACACACCTATTTGAGAGAGCCAAAATTATGTCATGACTTGTTAGAATTGCTCTCTATGCTTCACTTAAATTTTTATGAGCTATGGACTTGCTCTAGTGCTTCACTTATATCTTTTTGAGCACGGTGTGCTTTAGTATTTTTGAAGAAATTCACTCTTGCTTCACTTATATTTAATTGAGAGTTAGTAAAATTTTCAAGAAAATCTCTCTTGCTTCACTTAAATTAATTTGAGAGAAAGAAAAATTTATGCTCATGATCTTCACTTATATTTGTTTGAGCTTATGAAAAGCAACACATGAAAATTAGTCCCAAACTGATAGATATCCAAGAAGGACATAATAAAAACTTTCATGAAGATCATTGGACAAAATAAACTTGATTTTGAGTAATAGTTTTGAGATATGATGATGTGATATCTGAGTTATGTTGATGAGTAATTATGCTTTAGTAAGAATATTGGTGTTAAGGTTTGTGATTCCCTATGCAAGCACAGAAGTCAATAGTCATGCAATGAAATTATATCCTACTTATGGTGCATTATTCGGTGTTAATTATGCTTAGTGCTCACTTATGAGATTAGCCGTTTCTTGGTTGGTCGATTCTCAATCTTTTGCTAGCCTTCATTTTGCACTAAGTATGACCTCTACTTGTGCATCCAAAAATCCTTTAAAGCAGTTTTGCCACATGAGTCCACTATACCTACCTATATGCGGTATTCTTTTGCCGTTCTAAGCAAATTTGTATGTGCCATCTCTAATTTTCAAAATAAACTTCTCTTTTGTGTGTTCGTTATGCTCGCGGAGCGGTGAGGGGTGGCTAATATTTTCCATGCTAGATGTGTTATTCTCACGATGAGTGTTTATTCACTTGTCGTTGCACGAGAGTAAGGCAAAGCTATTAAGGATGCCCAGTCCTGAAATAAAAAATGAATTAACTTTATGTTGTCAAATAATAAATACCTTGGAAAGTGTTGGTATGGAAGGCAACCGTGGATACGGCTAGCCATGGAAAGTGAAAGTATGGTTGAAAAAGGAATAAACTTTATTTTCTGTTTGGGAACCACCTATGATATATCTAGCATGGAAAGTGTTGGGAACTCTAAGCCGCTTTCGTTGGTGGGATGGATACACCTCCCAAAATGTTTTTATCTCTAAGTTTTTCGCTTTGAGCTCTGGCACCTCTAAAAATCTCTACTTCCCTCTGCGAAGGGCCTTTCTTTTACTTTATGAAATTTTTATTTTTGAATTTGAGTCTCCATCTTATCTTACAAAAGCACCAACTAGGAGGCAATATGATCGTACTTGAGTATTGGGTGTAGCTAATATGCGAGTGTGTTTCATGAATGGATCAATGGTTGAGCATGATGGGCTAGGGATAACTTATTTTAGCGTTAATATTTTGAAAGACATGGTTGCTTGTTGATATGCTTGAGTATTTAAATTATCATGTCAAAAGTAGACTATTGCTTTGAACAATATAAAAGTCCAAATGTCCATGCTATAAAGAAAAGAAATATGATATGAAATGATAAGCAGCATTCCACATCCTAAATTCTGTTTTTCTCACTTACCTACTCGAGGACGAGTAGGAGTTAAGCTTGGGGATGCTGATACATCTCCAACGTATCTATAATTTTTATTGTTCCATGTTGTTATATTATCAATCTTGGATGTTTTATAATCATTTTATAGTCATTTTATATCATTTTTTGGTACTAACCATATTGGGCCCTGGTTGCGCCGGTGCTCGAGGAGAGCATTAACCCAATGAGGCGCGCCAGAGGCTCAGGCGCCCCCGGGTGGGTTGTGCCCACCTCGGGTGCCCCCCCCCCCCCCCGGACCGCATCTTTTCTCTTTAAATACCCCAATATTCCCGAAACCCTAGGGGAGTCGAAGAAATATTGATCCAGCCACCGCAGAGTCTGGAACCACCAGATCCAATCAAGACACCATCTTAGATGGGGTTCACCACCTCCATTGGTGCCTCTCCGATGATGCGTGAGCAGTTATTTGTAGACCTCCTGTAACGCCCCGGATTCGATGCGCCAGGTGTCCGCCAGTTATTCGCCCTCGTTGCCATGTCATTTGCTTGCGTGTTGCACTTTGCCATGTCATCATCTGCATTTCATATCATGTCATCATGTGCATTTCATTTTGCATACGTGTTCGTTTCATGCATCCGAGCATTTTCCCCGTTGTCCGTTTTGCAATCCGGCACTCCTATGTCTCCCGGCGTCCCCTTCTGGCCTCTCTTCGTGCGCGGGTGTTAAACGGTCTCGGAATGGACCGAGGTTTGCCAAGCGGTCTTGGTATAGTACCGGTAGACCGCCTGTCAAGTTTCGGGTCATTTGGAGGTCGTTTGGTACTCCAACGGTTAACCGGGTAACCATAAAGCCTCCTTCTCTTTGCAGCCCAACACCCTTCCAAAGTGGCCCAAAAACCCAGAAAACTCCCCTCCATGCTCTCAGTCGTTCGATCACGATCGTGTGGGCGAAAACCGCACCTCATTTGGAGTCTCCTAGCTCCCTATGCCTATATAAACACCTCCCCCTCCAAAAATCGCAGTCAATCCACCCCGAAACCCTAAAATCTCCTCGCCGCCTCCGGACATGTCCGCGCCCGCCGGACGTCCTGCGCCGCCGCCCCCGCGCCAAGGGAAGCCCGCCCCGTGGCCTCCCGCCACCATCCACTGCGCGGGCGATCCGCCGCCAGCCAGGCGCGCCCAGCCGTCGGCCCGGCCGGACCTCGCCGCCCGCCGCGCTGGCATCTCGCCGACCCGCCGCCGCCGTCCTCCGCCCGCGCGCCTCCCGGCCTTCTCCGCCCAGCCCGCATCCCGCCTCCGGCCGCCCGCGCGCCGCCCGACGCCGCCTCCGGCTCCGCCGCCGCCGCCGTCGCCGACCACGCCTCGCCGCGCCTCCTCCGAGTTCTCCGCCACTTGACCGGATCCGGCGCTCCCGGCGGATCCGCCCGTCTCGGTGTCCCCGACGAATCTCCGCGAGATCCCGACGTGCATTGTAATCCGTGCAATGGTTGACTTTCCTCTCCCCCGAATCCACCAAGTCCCAGATTTTTCCATATTATCTTGCCATATTCATCATGTCATAACTCTGCATCCGTAGCTCCGTTTTGTGCGTGTAATATGTCAAATTGTTCGCCTCGATGAGTACATCATTTCATCTCATTGCACCATTTTAATTTGAGCTCATGTCGATGCCCGAAATGCTGTTAGAAGAGGGCTATATGATGTTAGTTTCAGATTCTTATCAGAACATGCACTTTTGTCATTTTTGCCATGATTGATGTGTGCACCCTATGAACTTGAGTCCTACATGTGTTTTGTAATATGCCATGCCGTATTACCAGGGGTGCTTGCCATGTATTTTTGTGAGTTGTGTAGTGAGTGCATCAATCTTGTTAAGTAGGGTACTTGCTGTTCTTTGTTTTCTGGCAGATTCTGTTATATTTTGTTGCCATGTTAACTTGATGCTACCAAGAGATCCATGCATATTTTGAGATACTTCAGCAAGGATGTTTTGAACATATGGTTATTCTCTATCCATCATCCATGCCCTTGTTTGCAATTATGGAGTGCCATAGCTTGAGTCAATCGAGCTCTACTTTTGCTTTAAAATGTTTCCTGGCAGATTGTTTACATGTTATTCAATTTTGCCAAGGTTGTTGTAGTTGATCCATCTATGCTATGATGTTGTTCTTGCCATGTATAGCTTCTATGCCATGTCTTCTTGCTGTTGGTTACCTTGCCATGCCATGTATTGCTCTGTGGTGAGTGGTTCAAGCTCACCAACATGCCTACTTATTGTTGTTCCTGCCATGTATGAATCTGTAATATAACTTGCCATGTTTACATGGGTGCCATCATATTTTCGGATCCTTTTTGGCTCATGGTCACTAAGGGACTTTTGTTCTATGCAATTAGTATATTCATGCCATGCCTTTGTTTGCCATGTTAAGTTCCTGTAGCATGTTGTTTGATAGCTCTAAACATTGCAACCTGATGTTATTTCTGCTAAAGTCTGAAACTGTTATTATTTGCAATCTTGCCATGTCCTTTTGAGCATGTTCTATTGATTTCTGGAGATAGCTCATTGTTCATGTTTTGTCATGCCTTACCTGTACATCATGCCCATGCCTTTTGTTATTATGTTGAGATTCTGTAGCATGTTGTTTTGATGCTTGCAATATGCCTAGTTGCTGTTCTGGACAGATTGTTGCTATAACTTGTATACAGTGTATGTGTTGCACCGTTGCTCCGTTTAGAGTGTGCTCTATATGAAACTTGCTTTATTTTGCATGTAGCTTCATATTATCATGTTGCATCCTTGTTTTGAGGTGTTTGCTTGATGTTTGTATGCATTTTGCATCAATGCCATGCTTAACTTGTTTTGCTCATATCTTCTAGGCCGTAGCTCCGAATTAAATGAACTTTATATGTAACTTGACTAGAATTTCGTGTAGATCATCGTGGTGCATCTTAACTTGCTGTTTAACAACTTGAAATTGAGGTTTATTCAGATCTGGACCAATTTCGAAATTTGCATATGAGGACTTACCGGAATTGTTCTATGTTGTTTCCGGCCTCATTTAAACTTGCCTTGATGTGTTGCTCTTGTTTGCATCATCTCTTTCCATGAGTAGCTTCATGTGGTCTTGTCATGCATCATGCTTGTTTGTGCATCATGCCTTGTTCATGTGTAGTGTGTTTACTATGTTGTGTGCTTCTTCTTGTTAGTTCCGTTCGTCAGAAGCGATCGTGAGGATTCGTTCGTCACGCTTGGTTCGCTTCATCCGTTCGTCTCCTTCATGGACTCGTTCTTCTTCCTTGCGGGATTTCGGGCAAGATGACCGCTACCCTGGATCTCATTACTATCATTGCTATGCTAGTTGCTTCGTTCTATCGCTATGCGCTACCTATTACCTGTTTATCAAGCCATCCCAAATTGCCATGAACCTCTAACCTTTTGCACCCCTCCTAGCAAACCGTTGTTTGGCTATGTTACCGCTTTGCTCAGCCCCTCTTATAGCGTTGCTAGTTGCAGGTGAAGATGAAGTTTGTTCCTTGTTGGAACATGGAGATGTTGTTCCTTGTTGCAACATGTTTACTTGTTGGGATATCACAATATATCTTATATTATTAATGCATCTATATACTTGGTAAAGGATGGAAGGCTCGGCCTTATGCCTGGTGTTTTGTTCCACTCTTGCCGCCCTAGTTTCCGTCATATCGGTATTATGTTCCCGGATTTTGCGTCCCTAACGCGGTCGGGTGATTTATGGGACCCCTTGACAGTTCGCTTTGGATAAGACTCCTCCAAAGAAGGCCCAACATTGGTTTTACCATTTGCCTCACCTATGCCCTTTTATTTCCCTTGGGTTTTCCGGAGCTCGAGGGTCATCTTTATTTTAGGCCCCGCCAGTTCTCCTTCAGGCCGGGTCCAAACCGAAGCGATGTCCGGCGCCCGGGCAATCAGGGTCTATGCCAACCCGACGTCTGGCTCATCCGGTGTGCCCCGAGACCGAGATATGTGCAGCTCCTATCAGGATTTGTCGGCACATTCGGGCGGCTTTGTCGGGTCTTGTTTTATTCTTTGTCGAAATGTCTTGTAGCCGGATTCCGAGACTGATCGGGTCTTCCGGGAGAAGGAATATCCTTCGTTGATCGCGAGAGCTTATCATGGGCTAAGTTGGGACACCCCTACAGGGTATAAACTTTCGAGAGCCGTGCCTGCGGTTATGTGGCAGATGGGAATTTGTTAATATCCGGTTGTAGTAAGCTTGAAGCAAACTCTTCTAAAATACACCAACCGTGTGCGTAATCGTGAGTGTCTCTTTTCGGGGTTGATCGAGAGGAGAACACGGTTTCTGGGTTATGTTTGACGTAAGTAGGAGTTCAGGATCACTTCTTGATCATTTCTAGTTGACGACCGTTCCTTTGTTTCTCTTCTCGCTCTCATTTGCGTATGTTAGCCACCATATATGCTTAGTCGCTGCAGCAACCTCACCACTTTACCCCTTCCTTTCCATTAAGCTTTGCTAGTCTTGATACCCATGGTAATGGGATTGCTGAGTCCTCGTGGCTCACGAGGTTACTACACCAACGATTGCAGTGTACAGGTTTGCGATGATCATGACGCGAGAGCGATGTTTGCTTGTTTTGGAGTTCTTCTTCCGCTTCTTCTTCGATCAGGGATAGGTTCCGTGTCGGCACTGGGCTAAAGGTGGTGGATGTCGTTTGAGCTTCTGTTTATGTTTCATCCGTAGTCGGATGTTGATCTTGTATATGATGTTGATGTATTCTTGTGGCATTTGTGCCTTATGTGTGTATCCCCTCTATTATCTAATGTTGATGTAACGATATCCACCTTGCAAAAGCGTTTCAATATGCGGGTCTATCCTTGGTGGGACCGTCGAGTTCCTTTTGGATAGGGTCGCATATTGGGCGTGACACCTCCGGGTCCGTAGTTAGTAGCTAGATGGCTTTCTCTCTCTCTCTCTCGCTGAATTCTCAATACAATGGTCTCTTGGAGATCCATATGATGTAACTCTATTGCGGTATGTTTGTTGGGATCGATGAACTTTGAGTTTATGATCGGATCTATCTTTTTATATCCATGAAAGTTATTTGAGTTTGTTTGATCTCTTAGATGCATGATTGCTTATAGCCTCGTATTTCTTCTCCGATATTTGGGTTTTGTTTGGCCAACTTGATCTATTTATCTTGCAATGGGAAGAGGTGCTTTGTAGTGGGTTCGATCTTATTTGCCTTTGCGATCTACTTTTCTTTTGCATTTATTTTCAGGTCTATTAAACCAAAAATACAAAAATACCTTGCTGCTATTTATTCTTATTTATTTTATTTGGTGTTCGATCTATCAATCTATTACAATTTTATCTCACGTTCGTTTGCCCATCTGGGACGCCACTACCCGAAAGGGATTGACAACCCCTTTTACACGTCGGGTTGCGAGGACTTGTTATCTATGTGCAGGGGATGTTTATGTTGTGTTGCTTGGTTCTCCTACTAGTTCGATAACCTTGGTTTCATATCTGAGGGAAATACCTACTGCTGCTATGCTGCATCATCCCTTCCTCTTTGGGGAAATACCGACGTAGCTTCAAGCGACATCATTGAGCATGTATACCATGTCAGGACGCTTTGGGTCTTCAAAACCAGGTGGTTGTGCAACATACACTTCTTCTTCAATTTTTCCATTGAGGAAAGCACTCTTTACACCATTTGGTACAGAAGAATGTTGTTGTGGTTGGCATATGCTCGAAGTATGTGAATAGCTTCAAGCCTAGCTACAGGAGCAAACGTTTCATCGAAGTCAATCCCTTCCACTTGTGTGTAATATTGAGCAACGAGACGAGCCATGTTTCTGATAACTTGACCATGCTCATCTTGTTTGTTGCGATAGATCCATTTGGTGCCGATGATATTATGCTTGCGATCATTAAAGTTAATTGAGTTTCCATGAAAGTTAATTGAGTTTCCTTGATCTCTTATATGCATGATCTCTTATAGCCTCGTATTTCTTCTCCGATATTTGGGTTTTGTTTGGCCAACTTGATCTATTTATCTTGCAATGGGAAGAGGTGCCCAGTAGTGGGTTTGATCTTACGGTGCTCGATCCCAGTGACAGAAGGGGAAACGACACATATGTATCGTTGCTACTAAGGATAAAAAGACGAGATATATATCTACCGCCATATAGATAAACGAATCTTGTCTACATCATGTCATCGTTCTTATTGCATTACTCCATTTTTCCATGAACTTAATACACTAGATGCATGCTGGATAGCTGTCGATGTGTGGAGTAATAGTAGTAGATGCAGGCAGGAGTTGGTCTACTGATCTTGGACGTGATAACTATGTAATGATCATTGCCTGGATATCGTCATAATTATTTGAAGTTCTATCAATTGCCCAACAGTAATTTGTTTACCCATTGTTTGCTATTTTTCTCGAGAGAAGCCACTAGTAAAACCTACGGCCCCCGGGTCTTCTTTCTCATATATTTGCCTTGTGATCTACTTTTCCATTGCACTTATTTTCAGATCTATTAAACCAAAAAATACAAAAATACCTTGCTGCATTTTATCTTTATTTATTTTATTTGGCGTTTGATCTATCAATCTACTACAACTTTCTCCCGTCAGCTTGCCAATTTCTGGCGTCGTTACCCAAAAGGGATTGACAACCCCTTTAACATGTCGGGTTGCGAGGCGTTGTGTGTACAGGTGATGTTTACGTTGTGTTTCTTGGTTCTCCTACTGGTTCGATACCTTGGTTTCATAACTGAGGGAAATACTCTACCATCACTACTGGAAACTGGGAATTTGCCATCAGCCAGCTCTTTGCCATCTGCCAGCTGATGGCAAAGAACATCTTTGCCATCTGCTTATAAAAAACAGATGGCAAAGAACTGACAGATGGCAAAGAACATGGTTGCCATCAGCCAATTCTTTGCCATCTGCCAGCTGATGGCAAATAATCTTTGCCATCTGCCGTGAGATGGCAAAGAGGTGGGTAGGGTCGATCTTTGCAGCGGCTGTCAACCCCACCTCTTTGCCATCTGCCGGCCAGATGGCAAAGAATCTTTTCCATCTGTTGGCGGATGGCAAAGAAGTGGGTGGAGCCCAATGGGTAACGGCGTTATAACGGCCAAGAGCCCCACCTCTTTGCCATCTCGCCAAATGGATGGCAAAGGCCCATATCTTTGCCATCGGCCAATGGCGGATGGCAAAGAGGTCGACCCTCTCTCCCAGCCGGCCCCTCCTCTCTCTCTCTCTTCGGCCCGGCCCCACCTCCTCTCTCTCTCCCAACCTCACCCACCCACCAGCCAACACAGCCCGACGACCACAAGGCCGGCGACCCAATGGCCGCGCCGGGCCGCCACCCGGCCGCCCGCCTCCCGCCACCGCAGCCCTCCTCTGCCCCTCCCGCCCCTCCCCACCGCAGCCCTCCCCGCCACTCCCGCCCCTCCCCGCCCGCAGCTCGCCCTCCCCGCCCTCCCGGCCACATGGCCCTCCCCGCCCTCCATGGCCCCTCCTCGCCACTGCCCTCCCCGCCCTCCCGCCCCTCCCCGCCCTCCCCGCCCCTCCCCGCCCGCCCCGCCTCGCCCTCCCCTGCCCCTCCCGGCCACGGCGGCCCTCCCCGCCCTCCCGCCCCTCCCGCCACATGCCCTCCCCGCCCTCCCGCCCCTCCCCACCACCTTGGTCCCTCCAACGAGCCGGACCTCCCCCGCCCCTCCCTGGCCACCGCGGCCCTCCCGGCCACCGCGGCGTGCCCCTCGGCCCGCCCCTCCATCGAGCCAGGCCACGGCGCCGCCCCCTTCCCGCGGCCCTCCCGCCACGGCGCCCGCCCTCCATCTGTCGGTATGCCTCCATCTGTTTGGATCATTGCCCGAGATGCCATGCCAAAAATTTGGTCGTTGACCCAGCTTTGGTGCTCATTTGGTTGTTGGCCAAAAATTGGTGCGCCTACTCCATATCAGGCTTAGGGGCTGTTTGGATTACTACCAAAGGTAACCATACCAAAAATTGGTTGGCCCATGTGATTTGGCTGTTGTTTGGATCATTGCCAAAATATAACTGATTTTTGAAGCTAAGAGAGATGCTCGGTTTGATTTTTGAAGGGATGCAAGATACGGTGTAGGATAGAACTGATTATATTAGTTCTAACCGGCGCTCCTCGCTAAAAATTGAACACGTGGGCTTGGGCGATAAAAACTGCATGCAACGTATCTTTAAAAAATTACCCGTAGTAGGGTCTTTGTGGAAAGATTAAGGGGCTGTTTGGATTTCAGCCAACACCGCCATGCCAAAACATTGACGTTGACGGTGATGGGTACTCGTTTGAATGATGACCAAATATTTGGCACGCCTGTGCTGCACGGGCATCTCCAGTTCATTTTGTTGCCAACTCTTGGCTGTGGCATGGGCGGCTCGATGCTTCGCCAAAATTTTGGCTCGCCCACAATTTGGTAGGGCTGGCCAAGCGACATCCAAACAGCCCTAAACACCCCAAGGGCTGGCATGTCATTCTTTCAGCGTCTTCCTTTTTCTTATTGACCGCATCTAATTTTTCACGCTATATACCTTCTAAATTGTGGGAGTATAAATTAGATGCAACTAATAAGTTTAACAAAAGTAGATGTAACCAAATATTTTCTCTTTATGCCATCTTGTCAAAAACGAAACAAAGGTCTTTTTTGCCAAAACATTGGTGGGTGTTTATTGGCCACAATCCAAACATCAACAACTTGCCAAATTTTTGGTCATGCCCTTGCATTGGTCATGCCAAAATTTTGATGGGGCTAGTTGGGGCACAAACCAAACAGCCCCTTAGTTCAATTCGTAGCCAAATTTTTGGCGGTGGCATGGGCGGCCAAATCCCACGCCAATTATTTGGCAAGCCCAGAATTGCAAGGCCGGCGGCGCAAGAACCAAACAGCCCCTAAGGGGCTGTTTGGATTGAGCCCAATCTTGCCCTACCAAATAGTTGGCAGCACTCATTTTTAGATCGCACCATGATATAAATAAGAGAAAACACTACTAAGAACTTACATTGAGTCTTTGCTTTTCCGACTCGAGAAAGTGTGAAGGTGAAAGTGGTTACTGTCAAGGCCATTGCCACTATTGGCCATGGCACGGCACTCCAGCCCCACTTCTCCTTGCATTGACGATAGTGTCGATCCACTTGGGTCTGAGTGACACCAAGCGAAAACTTGCCATTTAGAGCATCAGCACATTGCAAGTGGTGTTCTTTCTTGAACTTGAAAGTTGCAGGTTTGTCCTTACGAAGGTCGATATACCATTCAAGCATAAACCTTGTCGCCTCGTCGGTCCAGGTTATGTACTTATCACGAGGATTGGAGTCCTCCTCGGTCTTCGTGAGTGAGCTTATGCTTCCCCAAAATACGGGTAGAATCTGTCCGGGCTGCTAGTGATTTTTGTGTGTGTCCGTTGATCTAATGTAAATGAGATCACGAGCATGTCTGAGTTGCAGGGAAAAAACTACCAAAACTATGGTTTTTCTCAATTTTACCAAAACTACCTAGGTGTTTGGCTGGTGTTTCACGGGTGGTTTTTCGGTCATATATTTGTGAATTATGAGTTAGGTCATATATTTTCCAATTTTGTTATGAAAAACATCATATATATTTGCGTTGATCGGGTGGATTTAAATGTGCGATTGTTTCATCGCTGTGAGGGTGCAGTGTTCAACAACCTCCCGTGCGTTCGACGAGCTCCGCCCCTGCGTTCGTGGGTGAGCACAAATGACATCTCCTCCTCTCCCCTTCATTTGCTCTGTTCCGGTCTTCGATGCGGATGAAACTTGCTAGCTATAGGTGTATTCAATCATCGATGCGTGACCACTATCGTCTCCGCTCGAAAGGTTACATCTATAAATATGCATTCATTTGCATATTTATAACCGTAATTCTTCGAATTGTCCAACGTTATCCATGGACAGCCCAGTATGTGTAGATTGGGTTCGTTTTCCCATATGCCTGCATTCGGATCCGATGCGAAATTTCGTCGCTGCCTCTCTGTTGTTCTCCGGTACACATCCTCTCTCGCTTATTGCGAAGCGTGTATCAGAGCAGCGGGGAGGTGCTGCAAATTTTGTGTCGGATCCGGAGCAGAGCATGGGAAAACGAACCCAATCTACACATACTGGTGGGATTAGGACCTATCTTTACCTATTAGCGTCTAGGTTGCATGGACGTAATAAAGCGAGAAACTTTATTAGCGATGAATATGGTTTGCTGAGTTATGTGTGTATTTCTTGTGTGTCCGGTAGCTAGGCAAGATGAGTGATCGTGCGTGGATGTACACGGTCACCCTAGTCGAGAAAGACATGACCCACGAATGGATGACAAAACCAAGGGGTTTATCGAGCCGCATTTGCAAATGGACAGAAAACAACCTGGTGCCCCTATTTCGAAAAGCGATAACGATCGTAAGATGTCCGAGTTTGAAATGATCAAACACCTGCAGAAGTGGGGTTTTACGCCCGGTTATACGATGTGAGTCTGCCCAACATTCCAGAGTTGAGGAGGGTCGTCGTCGCACCGACGAGCATGGTACCGGGATGGAAGACATGGTGCAAGACTTTGATGATGCTCGGGATTGGACGATGAGATGGAGGAATCTGCAAAGGCCTTCAATGATATGTTGGAGTCTTGAAGCGTCCTCTCCATGAGCACACCGAGCTTTGTCACCGGATGCCATCGCACAAGTAATGGCTCAAGGCTCAATTCAACTTGGGCAGAGAATGCTATGACGCGATAGTGACACTATTTGGACGCTTTCTACCCAAAGGCCATATAATGCTCGCAAACCTGTACCGGTCGGACAAAATCCTCCGTGTACTTAAGATGCCCTATGAGAAGATAGATGCTCGTGAGAATGGATGTGCCTTATTTAGGCTCCAAAGATGCGGACTTGAACTATTGTCCCATTTGCAAGTCTTCCGGTATGTTGAGGTAGACAATGGTATGGGTGAGAAGAGTCGGACCAAAATCCCCATTAACGTTCTTACGTATATGCCAATCATACCAAGACTTCAACGTCTATTCATGGTCGAAGAGACGGCGGACGGATGACATGGCACAAATTAGGCAAAAGAACCGAACGGGATGCAGATGGGAATCGATGATGGTACACACATCGGATGGTGCTGCATGGAAACACTTCGATGCATTGCATGATGAAAAGCGGCAGATCCAAGGAATCCTCGAGTAGCCGTCAAAGACGGATGGGTTCAATGTGTTTGGTATGATGGCAGCCCAATACGCTTGTTGCCTGTATTTGTCATTCCACTCAATCTCCCCGGACAGATTATGCAAAGAAAGAACATTTTCTGACGTTGATAATTCCGGGCCCAACTATCCGGGAAGAATATGAATGTGTACATGCAGCCGCTTAAGGATAACTGCAAGAAGCTTGGGATAATGGGATCAAGACATACGACGCCGCTACAAAAAAACTTCCTAATGCGTGTGTGGTACATGTACTCGATGCATGACTTGCCGGCGTATGCGCTTATTCGATTGGCTGGTGTGTGCATGGAAGGTTCCGTGCCCCACATGCAAGGCAGCTCTTGAGTTTCGGCTGCGGCGGGTGGCAAGTTTTCTTGCTTCGACATGCATAGACAGTTCTGGATCCTCACCATAAGTTCGAGAAAAGACAAGAAGAACTTCATCAAAGGTAGAGATGTCAAAACTCGCACCACCTGCATTGGCCAATAGCAGACCTGGATCGCTTAAACGCTCTCGAGCGGATCCAGAGCATCGAGGTATTTCAAGGGGTATAATCTGAACACGCTGGACCCACAAGATATGCTTGTGGGATCTGCCGTACTTCAAAGACCTCCTTTGCCCACACAACATCGACGTGATGCACCTTTGAAAAGAATGTCGGCGAGGCCCTCTTTGGTACATTGTTCGGCATAGAGGGAAAGCGAAGGATAATCCTAAGGCCGTAGTCGATCAGAGGCTCTATGTGATAGACCGCTACAAAACATGAAACAACCAAAAGGAAAGAAGAACTGGCGAAGCCAAAGGCATGGTTCAATCTTGGAAGGCCGGTTATGAGGGAAATACTCCGTGGGTGAAAAAGGAGTTGATTTTCCCGATGGGTATGCATCGAATCTAAAGAGGGGAGCGAGCCTTGAAAAATTGAAAATATTTGGTCTCAAGAGTCATGATTGGCACATATGGCTTGAGCGGGTAATGCCGGTGATGTTGCGGGGCTTTATCCGTGAGGATGAATGGCTAATCTTGGCAGAGCTGAGCTATTTCTTCCGTGTTCTATGTGCGAAAGAATTATCGCTGGCTTGCTAGAAGAAATGGAAGAGTTGGCGCGGAGTTGATGCAAGTTGGAGAAGATCTTTCCACCGCTTCTTTAATCCAATGCAGCATTTGATTTTGCATCTCCGACCGAGGCATGATTGGGGGCCCGTGCAGAATCGTTGGTGCTACATAGCGAGAGGATGCGTAAGACGCTTGAGCAAAATGTAAAAATAAACGTCGAATTGAAGCATCGATGGCCGAGGCATTCATTATCGAGGAGGCGGCAAACTTCGTGACAGCACACTACAAAGCCAAAAATCGTCATTTGCATAATCCAAGCCTCGGTACAATGTTGGCGACCCTAAAAGGGTGGATCCAACCTCAGCCTATTCAAAGGGAAGCTCGCACCAGCCGGTGCTTATACTCCCTTATTGTTGGATAACGACGAATGGCAGACCATTACGTTGTATATCTTGAACAATCTAACAAAAGTGCGGCCGTACATCGAGTAAGTTCTCGGTACATTGTTTCGCAACCTCTACTTCATTTGAACTGCTCTTATTCACGGATATTTGATCTGATCGATACGTCGCCAAATTCTCGTATGGAGCGGTTATCCAAAAGGATTCCGTCGAAGAGTATGAGCTTACGGCAATGCATGGAGGCGGCTATCCTGGTTTCATCTCTTGGTTCCAACAAACGGTAATTTCCATTAGACCATTTCATTTCTTCTTCTAATTTCTCGCTAATGCAACAATCCTTTCATATTAAACTTGTAGGCTAGTTCGAGTCTATGGACGCGAATTGAGACAAGTCGCTAATGGTTTTGACTATAAGGTCCATTCATTTGACAAATACGACATCAACGGGTATCGCTTCCGTACCTATGGCAAAGAGATAAATATGGCCGACCGAAAGAATACAAATTGTTTTGTAAATGATAACGGCGAAGGAGATACCGAGTATTATGGAAGAGTTGAAGCAATTTATGGACTTCTATTCTATGGTGCAAACCCACCGAACGTCGTAGTCTTCAAATGTCATTGGTTCCAGCCAAAAGAGACTAGAAGGACTAGTGAACATCTAGGGCTAGTCGAAATCAAACAAAGCACCCATTTGGATGTTCCCGATGTCTATATTACGGCTCAACAGGCAACCCAAGTTTTCTATCTACCGTGGGCCTGCCAAAGTGATCCAAATCTCGAAGGTTGGGATGTCGTTTATGAAGTGCCGCCACGTGTTAGACCACCTCCCCCCAATGAAGAGGATTATGAACCTCACGTTAATCCAGACACATATGAAGGAGAATTGTTCCAAGAAACATGTCTTTCCAAAAAACGTTTCAAGAACCGCTCACCTCATAACATTCAAGTAGACAATGGCGGTGAATCCGAGCCCGAAAGGTGAACAAGAAGAGCCGGAACAAGAAGAGGTTCTGCTGCGGATGACTGTCAATGCTTGACCGATTACATGCAGGAGGCCTTCCGGATGTTGATGATGATGATGAGCACGCGTCATTACCGAGTAGTGATGAGGATGATGCATTTATTGACCCCGAAGCATATCTGAGACGATGATGATGCATTTATTAATGATGACGATGAATATTAATATTATTAGTTCATGTCGAATTATTCCATTATTATTATATACATATATATTATTAATTAGTTCAAGTTTTAACCTAGCTAGCTCTAAAATGAGCTATACTTAGCATTTATTCCTCCAAAATGAATTTGTATGCTTAGCTAGCTCAAAAATGACATAACAACCTTAATTGCTCAAAAATGAGCTATACTTAGCATTTATTCCTCTAAAATGAATTTATATACATATTATTATTCATGTCAGGTATTCATTTTTTTATGTTGTATTAATTTCGTTTACTCTTTGTCATTCCAGGTGTTGACAGATGGTGGGCGCGGGTCGAGAGCGCTCCGGGGCTCCTACCTCGGCGCGTGGTGGGAGGGGTAGTTCCATTCCCCCCATAGCCTCCCGGGAGAGCGCTAGATCTCAGTTTGCGAGTCCAGCGACGGTCGCTTCTTCTTCGGCCGGGAGAGGTCGAGGGGTAAGAAGGAGAAGGCTGCTAGAGGTGGGCGTGGCGTCGGGAGGTAGGAAGGCTGCTACGCCTTCCTCGCCGCCACCCCCAGCTGAGTCACCCGACCACAGGGCTGCTCCGTCTGAGATCGAGCCATCTGAGGTGGACCTGTCTATGGCAGACGCGCCTACGGCCGACGAGCCTCGGGCCGACGACGAGCCTCGGGCCGCCGAGCCTCGGGCTGCCGAGTCTTCGCCCCACGAGACTCCGGAGCTCAGACGGGGTCACGCTGAGTCGGAGCCTCGGGCTGCCGAGTCTTCGCCCCACGAGACTCCGGAGCTCAGCCGGGGTCACGCTGAGTCGGAGTGGAGTGCACATGGTTGTGTTCAGGGTGGAGACAATAGTCCTGATAGCTATAGCGAGGGTGAGTGGGTTGAGGCGCAAAGTCTACCGGCGTGGTCGCATAAAGCTCCGCCCACCCAGCGACCCCCGACAGAGGTGGTTGATTGCGCCTAACGGGAGAAGTAAGTGCATTTACTCTTTTTTAACCTTTTGCCTTGACGTTTCTTGAATATCTAATGCGTTGGCCTTGTCATACTTGAAGTTCTTGGACACACGAAGATGGTGTCCGCAGGCCCAACACTTGTCCTTGGTGTGATTTGTCGCTTGATGCTTCCGGGGTGGGTCACGTTGCGGTGAGGGCCGGGTTCGAGCTAGGAATGACACAGGAGCACTACTTGGCTGCCCGGCCCGCCGAGCATAGGGTCGGCGATGTCGAGTGCGACACGGTGGCCGACATTGTGATCGCCACGTTTTGGGTAATTTCTCCTTTGCCATTTACGTTGTGTTTTCTTCTTTGATTGCATACCTTCTACATGTGTTTTATTGTTTGATTGCAGACCTTCTAATCCGTGTTTTCTTGTTTGATTGCAGACCTTCTACTGTGTGTCTTTGAGGGACAGGAGGAGGCGGCGGCTCGGGTTATCGACGCCGAGTGCAGGCGCCTACTTGAAACTTTCAAGACGAGGCTCGGGGCCTTGAGCTATTCGAGACTACTTAGCCTGCATCGGTATTAGGAGGAGAAAAGAGAAGTGCCGGACAAGTATCTGAGTAAGGAGAAGTACATGAAGGTAATTACCTATTCTTAAGGCCTTGTACTTAGTTTCCTTGATTTGATTCAGAGGCGTAGCGCTCAAATTTCTCTTGCTTAACTTAGGTGCCTCCGAGATGGTGTGCGGACAAGATGGACTGCTGGGAGGTGTTGGTGGATGAGTGGTGCTCTCCCCAATGGCGCGTCGCCCACAACATAGCAAAGGAGAAGCGTTTCAAAATGAAAGGTGTGCCACACCATCTAGGCAGCGTCGACCTACATGGGTGCAGGAAAAACTGGGTATGTGTGGTTTGCTTCATGATTCATGCAAATTCATTCTTTGTGCTAGCTTGAGTCCTTAACTAATACTCTGTTCCTCTCTTTTAGTCAAAACACAACAAGGCTCCGGTGCGAGCTGTTCGACCTCTATGGCATGTCCAATATTGCACCGTACAAGAAGGCCAAGGCATTCTCTGAGTCTGACCTCGAAAATGCAAAGAACTTCAGCAACGAGGCCTCCCACCACAAGATGGTGCAGTATGTTAAGCAGGGGAAGGCGAGGAAAGGGCCGGACTTTAACCCGAGCCAGCCTCTTGATCCAGAGCTGGTGATGATATCTAGTGGCGGGAGGTCCCATGGCTCGTTAGCCATTGGTAATGGACTGATACGTTGTAGTAGCACTCTCCGCAGATCAAGAAGCGCCCGGACCAGCTCGATCTCGAGATACTGGCGTCGTTTACGACCCGGTGGAAATCGAATTCCAGGTTTGTTAATTATACGGACTCAAGAGCCTTTCCTCCATTACATTGTGTTTGCGATCGTCGATGATTACAATGCTAACGAGTGGTGTTGCGAGCTGCTATTGAGGCAGAGAGTGAAGACCTGTGCTGCTTTTGAGGAGAGGGACCGGCGGTTGGCGGAGAGGGACCGGCAGCGGCGAGAGAGGGACAGGGAGAATGAGGAGAGGACGGCTAGGCTGTTGGAGGAGGAGAGGAACCGAACGACTTGGCTAACCGGGCCATGTACGAGCTCTTCGTGGTAAGTTTCTTACGCATATTAGCTAAATCATGCACGCAATGTTCCTTTCATTAGTAACTAATATGGTGACTCGTCAAAACCAAATGTGCAGTCCATGTGCGAGAAGAACGGCTGCACCCCTCGCCGATGCCAGTCATTGCTCCGGCGGGCACGGTGAGTTTCATTTGAACGGTCATTAGTTACTAGTCTTCACATTTGAGTTGCATCATGCTAACGATACATTGGAAATAATCTTTGGTGCAGCGTAACTCCCGACAAGCATCGACCGATCCTTCTCAAATGCCACCGGGCGTGACCGGTCCTACACCTACACCTACACATACACCTCCGTGATGACGGTAAGTGTCCCAAGTGTTTTGCTTAATAGAGTTTTGTTGTGATGCCATGTTGTATATATCTAGACATATCGTGCATAATGTGTGTATGTTTGAAATGCATTGTATGTGTGGGATTCGACACCTAGTCGTGGTGCCTTTGGTAGCCTTCCATATAGGGAAATGCCTCCTAGTGCTTCCATCGAGCCATGGTAGTTCGCTCTTGCTCCGGAACACATGGATTGACCGGCATGTGTCCTTCTTTGCTCCTCGTGGTTCCGTCCCCTTACGGGAAATGTCACGCGGTGTATCATCAAGTCCTTGTAGCTTGCTACGACTTGGTTGCACTCACGATGACTGACACGTGCATTGCTGGGTCATGTATGCCTGTCCCTATACGTTTGTGCCACCTTGGTTCTATGACTAGTCATGTCGGCCCGGGTTCTCTGCGAAGTGTTTTGCTTAATAGAGTTTTGTTGTGATGCCATGTTGTATATATCTAGACATATCGTGCA
This sequence comes from Aegilops bicornis, assembly GCA_021605145.1. Lineage (NCBI taxonomy): Eukaryota > Viridiplantae > Streptophyta > Magnoliopsida > Poales > Poaceae > Aegilops > Aegilops bicornis. The sequence goes on from CM038672.1 coordinate 178,048,619, forward strand.
TAATGTGTGTATGTTTGAAATGCATTGTATATGTGGGATTCGACACCTAGTCGTGTGCCTTTGGTAGCCTTCCATATAGGGAAATGCCTCCTAGTGCTTCCATCGAGCCATGGTAGTTCGCTCTTGCTCCGGAACACATGGATTGACCGGCATGTGTCCTTCTTTGCTCCTCGTGTCTCTCCCTACGGAAATGTCACGCTGTGATGTATCACCAAGTCCTTGTAGCTTGCTACGACTTGGTTGCACTTTCGTGATGACCGACACGTGCATTCTTTGGGTCATGTATGCCTGTCCTCGACGTTTGTGCCACCTTGGTTCTATGACTAGTCATGTCGGCCCGGGTTCTCTGCCATATGGATACTAGCGACATAATCATATACTAAGCATTTTTTCCTCCAAAATGACTCAATATATGCTTACCTAGCTCAAAAATGACTTAATATGCTTAGCTAGCATAAAAATGACCTATACTTAGCATCTTTTCCTCAAAAAAGACTTAATATGCTTAGCTAGCTCTAAAATGATATAGTATGCTTAAGAAATGACATATTTTAGGTCCTAAATGACTTCATATGCTTAGCTAGCTCCAAAATGACATAATAACCTTACTTAGCTTCAAAATGACCTATTCAACCTAGGCTAGCTCTAAAATGACCTATACTTAGCATTTTTCCTCCAAAATGACTTAATATGCTTAGCTAGTTCAAAATTACATAATAAGCTTAATTAGCTCCAAAATGACCTATTTAACCTAGGATAGCTCTAAAATTACCTATACTTAGCATTGTTTCCTTCAAAATGACTTAATATGCTTAGCTAGCATAAAAATGACCTATTTAACCTAGGATAGCTCTAAAATGACCTATACTTAGCATCTTTTCCTCAAAAAGACTTAATATGCTTAGCTAGCTCTAAAATGATATAGTATGCTTAAGAAATGACATATTTTAGGTCCTAAATGACTTCATATGCTTAGCTAGCTCCAAAATGACATAATAACCTTACTTAGCTTCAAAATGACCTATTCAACCTAGGCTAGCTCTAAAATGACCTATACTTAGCATTTTTTCCTCCAAAATGACTTAATATGCTTAGCTAGTTCAAAAATTACATAATAAGCTTAATTAGCTCCAAAATGACCTATTTAACCTAGGATAGCTCTAAAATTACCTATACTTAGCATTGTTTCCTTCAAAATGACTTAATATGCTTAGCTAGCATAGAAATGACCTATTTAACCTAGGATAGCTCTAAAATGACCTATACTTAGCATCTTTTCCTCAAAAAAGACTTAATATGCTTAGCTAGCTCTAAAATGATATAGTATGCTTAAGAAATGACATATTTTAGGTCCTAAATGACTTCATATGCTTAGCTAGCTCCAAAATGACATAATAACCTTACTTAGCTTCAAAATGACCTATTCAACCTAGGCTAGCTCTAAAATGACCTATACTTAGCATTTTTCCTCCAAAATGACTTAATATGCTTAGCTAGTTCAAAATTACATAATAAGCTTAATTAGCTCCAAAATGACCTATTTAACCTAGGATAGCTCTAAAATTACCTATACTTAGCATTGTTTCCTTCAAAATGACTTAATATGCTTAGCTAGCATAAAAATGACCTATTTAACCTAGGATAGCTCTAAAATGACCTATACTTAGCATCTTTTCCTCAAAAAGACTTAATATGCTTAGCTAACTCTAAAATGATATAGTATGCTTAAGAAATGACATATTTTAGGTCCTAAATGACTTCATATGCTTAGCTAGCTCCAAAATGACATAATAACCTTACTTAGCTTCAAAATGACCTATTCAACCTAGGCTAGCTCTAAAATGACCTATACTTAGCATTTTTCCTCCAAAATGACTTAATATGCTTAGCTAGTTCAAAATTACATAATAAGCTTAATTAGCTCCAAAATGACCTATTTAACCTAGGATAGCTCTAAAATGACCTATACTTAGCATTGTTTCCTTCAAAATGACTTAATATGCTTAGCTAGCATAAAATGACCTATTTAACCTAGGATAGCTCTAAAATGACCTATACTTAGCATCTTTTCCTCAAAAAGACTTAATATGCTTACCTAGCTTTAAAATGATATAGTATGCTTAAGAAATGACATATATTAGGTCCTAAATGACTTCATATGCTTAGCTAGCTCCAAAATGACATAATAACCTTACTTAGCTTCAAAATGACCTATTCAACCTAGGCTAGCTCTAAAATGACCTATACTTAGCATTTTTTCCTCCAAAATGACTTAATATGCTTAGCTAGTTCAAAAATTATATAATAAGCTTAATTAGCTCCAAAATGACCTATTTAACCTAGGATAGCTCTAAAATGACCTATACTTAGCATTGTTTCCTTCAAAATGACTTAATATGCTTAGCTAGCTTAAAATGACCTACACTTAGCATCTTTTCCTCCAAAATGACTTAATATGCTTAGCTAACTCTAAAATGACATAATATTCTTAAGAAACTAGATAACAACCACGCGCGTTGCCTCGTGAAAATTAGCATACCAAGTTGTAAAAATTCATGAGGTGTGATAAGAAAGAAATGAAATTTTCCACTAAAGTGTGATGCTTCTGAGCGATAAGAAGGAAATGAAATTTACCACTGAAGTGTGATGCTTCTAAGCAAACGCAAATCACATTTCCAAAATGATACTCTACATTTGTAGTAAGTCATTCATTCATCAGAGTCTCTTCAAAAAGTTTCAAGATGTATCATAATAATCTTCTTCTTCTAACTTTCTTCTTTCCCATTTTACTGATTTGCTTAAGATCACGTAAGCTTGGGTTGATGGAGTGCTTGTATTTAGTTTTGTTTTGACCTTGTGAAACTTTCTACCTATGGATGAAACTGTAATATTGATGAAACTATGTATATGTACGGATGAAACTTGCTACTATTGGTAACATGTGTTGGATACATATGTGTTCATGACTATTGGTAATATGTGTTGAATATGCTATATTGGTCATATAAATATATTTGTGTTTGATTTACTGTGAAAATGAATTGATATAAGAAAAACAAAATTAAATGGGGCAATATAGTCACTTTGCCATCTGTGGCAGATGGCAAAGAGCTCGCAGCCTTTGCCATCTGGTCGATGGCAAAGAGCAGACCTTTGCCATCTATTTGGCCGATGGCAAAGAGCTCGCAACCTTTGCCATCTGTTGGTGATGGCAAAGAGCCTGCAGCCTTTGCCATCTATTTGGTAGATGGAAAAGAGCTCGCAGCCTTTGCCATCCGCCGGCGATGGCAAAGAGCTCGCAACCTTGCCATCTCGCCGGTAGATGGCAAAGACTAAACCTTTGCCATCCGCTGGCCGATGGCAAAGACTGCGACCTTTGCCATCTATTTGGTGATGGCAAAGTATGCCGTTAACCTCGGACGGAGCTAACCCGTTAAGTGGCTTTGCCGTCTGCGGCGGATGGCAAAGCCACGAACTCTTGCCATCGGCCAATAGGATGGCAAAGTTACGAGCTCTTTGCCATCGGCCAAATAGATGGCAAAGAAGCCTTTACCGGCAGGGTTTCAGACGACCTGTTTGCCATCTGATGGCTGATGGCAAAGCCTTTGCCATCCGCCGAACATGCCTTTGCCATCTGCCATGGCAGATGGCAAAGTGCCAGATTCCAGTAGTGCACTGTGCTACATCATCCCTCCCTCTCCGGGGAAATACCGACGTAGTTCCAGCTACCATCAAGGAGAATTTCTGGCGTTGTTGCCGGGGAGGATCTTCAACATAACCAGGTTCCTAATCACAAATCTCATCTCCTTGCAATTTACATTATTTGCCATTTTCCTCTCGTTTTCCTCTCCCCCACTTCACAAAAATTTGCCGTTTTATTCGTCTCTCTTTTTCCGTTCGCCATTTTCTGGTCAGATCTATCCTTTGCTTGCAATCATGAGTGATTTCGGTATGGCACCAACAGATGATGGCCTGACTCCTAATATTGGACGTACAGGCAATATGGATGCTAAAACCTTTATCTTGGGGCAAGGGAAAGTTATGGGAAAAGAACGTATCCAAGAATTTTTCAATTGTGTTGGGAATATAATTCTTGATGATGCTCCTATACTTTAAACTACTAGATCTTATGTAGATGCTATTTCAGCAGTAGTTCTGAAACTTGAAAGCAAATTTATCCACACTCATCCTACTTTGCAAAGATTGTTTTTTGAGCTTCCCGAAATAAAGAATCCTAGAGACAAAAAGTTGGCCACTCTCGTTCTCATGAACGAGTTTGACTACATAATTCGGGAAGCTAGGGAAATCTTTGATATTTATGGTATGAATCATGAAAAACCCGTGATAGACGAAATTATTTACAATAGTGACTATGCACTAAGGCATTTGCTCGGGGATAATAAGATCTTTGATGAGAACCTTAAAAAGGAGGTCCCCGTTCTAGATATAATCCAACAAGTTTTTAATAATGTTAATCAACACTATTCTTGGATTGTAGCGGGAAATCAAAGGGGTTATGATGAAAATCAACTAAGGAATGCTAAAGTTTCCATGGATAATATGTTTTATGTTGTGTTTACAAAACCTCCTGATAAAAATACCCCCAAGAAAATTAAGAAGAAGAAAGATGACAAAACTTAGATCCTTGCTTTATGCCTAGCTAAGGGCGTAAAACTATAGCGCTTGTTGGGAGGCAACCGAATGAATAAACTTTATTTTTGATTTTTGATTTCTGTTATTGAGTGTTAGCAAAATTATGCTAATGTTATGATTGTGTTTTTTGTGTTTTAATTAGTGTTTGTGCCAAGTAGAACCTATAGGATCTTCTTGGGTGATAGTTGTTTGATCTTGCTGAAAAATACAGAAACTTTGTGCTAACGAAATTAATTCTCATTTTTATTTAGAAAGAGATTTTGCCCTGATTCTTTTTGCAGAAGATTAATATAAAAATTTCCCTGGTCTTACTATTTTGGTATAATCTTTGGAGTTACAGAAGTATTCGTTTAAATCAGATTGCTACAGACTGTTCTATTTTGACAGATTCTGTTTTCTTTGTGTTGTGTGCTTATTTTGATGGCTCTGTGGTTTTCTTTGATGAGTTTTTGCCATAGAAAAATTGGAATACAGTAGATATAATACAAAAACAAAATAATAATTGGTTTGATACAACACTTATAGTAGTGGTTTATTTTTCTTACACTAACAGATCTCAAGAAGGTTTTGTTGAGTTTTGTGTGATTGAAGTTTTCAAGTTTTGGGTTATCTTACAATGGATGAAGGAATAAGGAGTAGAAGAGCCTAAGCTTGGGGATGCCCCGGCATCCCAAGCTATTATCCAAAAATGAGCAACCAACTAAGCTTGGGGATGCCCCCGAGTGGCATCCCCTCTTTCTTGTAACAACCATTGGTATTTTACTCGAAGCTATATTTTTATTCGTCACCTACAATGGATGAAGGAATAAGGAGTAGAAGATCCTAAGCTTGGGGATGCCTCGGCATACCAAGCTATTATCCAAGAATGAGCAACCAACTAAGCTTGGGGATTCCCCCGAGTGGCATCCCCGCTTTCTTCCAACAACTATCGGTATTTTACTCGAGGCTATATTTTTATTCGTCACATGATATATGTTTTGCTTGGAGCGTTTTGTATGATATGTGTCTTCGCTTGTTTTATTTTGTGTTTTAAGTCATCAATCCTTGCAGGACACACCTATTTGAGAGAGCCATAATTATATCATGACTTGTTAGAATTGCTCTCTATGCTTCACTTAAATCTTTTATGAGCTAGGACTTGCTCTAGTGCTGCACTTATATCTTTTTGAGCACGGTGTGCTTTGTTATTTTTGAAGAAATGCTCTCTTGCCTCACTTAGATTTATTTGAGAGTTAGTAAAATTTTGAAGAAATTCTCTTGCTTCACTTAAATTATTTTGAGAGAAAGAAAATTTGTTATGCTCATGATCTTCACTTATATTTGTTTGAGCTTATGAAAAGCAACACATGAAAATTGGTCCCAAAGTGATAGATATACAAGAAGGATAAAGTAAGAAAATTTCATGAAGATCATGGGACAAAATAAACTTGATTCCTAGTAATAGTTTTGAGATATGATGATGTGATATGTGAGTTATGTTGATTAGTAATTATGCTCTAGTAAGAATATTGGTGTTAAGGTTTGTGATTCCCTATGCATGCATGAAAGTCAATAACCATGCAACGAAAATTATATCCTACTTGTGGTGCATTATTCGGTGTTAATTATGCTTAATGCTTGCTTATGAGATTTTTCGTTTCTTGGTTGGTCGCTTCCCAATCATTTGCTAGCCTTCATTTTGCACTAAGTATGACCTCTACTTGTGCATCCAAAAATCCTTTAAACTAGTTTTGCCACATGAGTCCACTATATCTACCTATATGCGGTACTCTTTTGCCGTTCTAAGCAAATTTGCATGTGCCATCTCTAATTTTCAAAACAAAATTCTCTTTTGTTTGTTTGTTTGTTTCGCTCGCGGAACGGTTATGGGTGGCTAATATTTTCCATGCTAGATGTGTTATTCTCAAGATGAGTGTTTATTCACTTGTCATTGCATGAGAGTAAGGAAAGGTCTTAGGGATGCCCAGTCCCGAAATGCAAAAAAATATTTACTTTTTGTTGCCAAATAATAAATTCCTTGGAAAGTGTTGGTATGGAGGGCACCCGTGGATACGGCTAGCCATGGAAAGTGAAAGAATGGTGGAAAAGGAATAAACTTTATTTTCTGTTTGGGAACCGCCTATGGCATATCTAGCATGGAAAGTGTTCGGAACTCTAAGTCTTTTTCGTTGGCGGGATGGATATTGTTGGGGATATGACTATTGGATATGACCCGCCCAGGAGGGGCCGGGTTATCCCAATGGCGATTCATAAACCAAGCCCATGAATATGTTGAAGATGGCGGTTCATGTAGTAGGCTTATTAAAGGGCCCAAAACCCAAAGGCGGTTTAAGGCCCGTAAGTATAAACCGCCATGTATATGTGACTTGTATTGTAAGGCATGTAAGATAAGTCACCGGGCCGGACACGTTTGTATGAGCCGGGCGAGACTCACGTAAGTCAAGCGCCAACCCGTGTATATAAGGGGATGACCCGACAGCGGCTTAGGGCAAGAAACAACAGATCGAAAAGCCAGGCTAAGCGTATTCGCTCCCTGGTAATCGAAACCCCAGCAATACCACCTCAAACTAGATTAGGCTTTTACCTTCACCGCAAGGGGCCGAACCAGTATAAACTCCTCATGTCCTTTGTCCCGTTTAACCCCTTTAAGCTAACCCCGCCGTGATGGCTCCACAACTAAGTCCTTCCTCTAGGACATCTGCCGTGACAATTCCACGATAGTTGGCGCCCACCTTGGGGCCTGCGCACGGTAGTTTTGAGTTCTTGAAGGGAAGCTTTGAAGGGATCAAGGGATACGCAGTGGGCCGGATGACCAAGAGTCGTCGCGGCAAGCTCTACATCGATGATGCAGGCTGGGGCCCCGAGGGCGGCTCAATTGAGTATGGGTACCGGGCCCCCTTTGTTGGAATCCATGTCTTCATCGGCAAGATCGGCGAACCGGGCCCTGAGCCGGCCATATGCACCGACATCATCGAGACGGCTCAGCGTGCACGAACCGCCCGGGTTCAACCCACCGTGAAGCGTGCCTTTGTTGGATTTATCCACGGGGCTGAATTGGAAGGCTCTGTGTCTGGCGGTGAGATGACCATCTATTCTGATGGTGAATCGTCCACGGGCGAGACTGACTCAATGTATCAACTGCAAGACGGACGGCTTGGGGGCTGTTCCTATGGCGACAGTATTCCGGACCCCCATGAGCCGCCAAACAGGGTGGCGATCTTCATAGCTGGCACCCAGCCGGTTCTCGCCTCTCGGCTCGACAGCCGCGGCGGCTATGACTTTCAGCGCTGCGGCGACAATGGCAACAGGTGCTGGCGGATCAGCACGCCCACCGGCTCAAGTTTTAACAGATCTGTTGGAGGATCTGACAACTCTGATGGGGTTGGAGGTAACCTCGGACAACCAGGAATAGCATAAGGTGGATGTAGCTAAGCTGCATGATGAGATAGTGCAAGCCAAGGTTGAGCTGGCAGCGGAAAATGCTAGGATGACGCAGAGCGGGCCGTTTTAAACGCCCAAGCATAGCGGATTCATATCAGCTCACGTTGAATCAGAACGCTTCAAATGAAGTCTTGAGGAGAAAACACCAGAGTCGTCTGCCCTTGGTTTATGAATCGAAAAACCTCTTCAACACACCTGGAGCGAGGGCGAGTAACCCGCTGGTGGTAAATCATATGATTGAAACGCTAGGGGGTGGAGCGCCGGTTCAACCACCTCAGCATGTGGTGATGCCGCCAAGTCATTATTCCAACCCTTTGGACAATATGATTGTTGCAGCTACGCGATTGGCGGCTTTTCCAGTCGAGGGCGAGACTCCGACGGCGGTTGAAACCTGAAGAGCAAGGGAACTTCTTCAAACGACGCTGGTGCAGCAGTAGGCTTATTCTTATAGTCGTGATCGGATTCATTCAACCCCTCGTCCAAGCGATTACTTTCTGTGAGCTCATTGACTTATGTGATTTCAGAAATCTTGGCGGTGTCGTAACCAGCCTCGTGGGCATGACCCGGCGCGCAATGGTGCCAATGCGTGGAATTTGGTGGATCAGGGCAGAGCGCGTTGGGAGGCCGAGCTGGCGGCTCAGCTGGCGGCTCATCAATGTTGGGATCTACGGTAGGGTGCGTAGACTGCAAATTAAAATTTTCCTACGCGCAGAACATCCAGGAACATGCTACTGGAGATGGATCACAGTTTGTTACCACTAGACACGCATTGTCGTGCAGCGGAAGAAGAGTTGGCGCAGCGCGTTCGCGTGGATCGTCTCCTCCTTGTCCTATCTCCCTCGAACAACCGGTCCTCCGATCCCACGTACATGTTCGCCGGAGCGGCGCAAGTGCACCGCCTCTAACGGTATCCGCGCGTGCAGGAGGAACACCGTGCGGCGTACTGCTAGGTCCGATCACACAGTCGGCGGCGAGTGGAGGTAGCTATTCGCAACACATGCAAACCCTACTTGTAGCGCCGAAGCGATCAACCACATGAGTGTGCCGCACCTCCACTTTATATAGGCATCCGTCGCGGGCTCAACACTTGGGCCTCGCACAGACCCTAAAGCCCAAAGTCTACTCGGTCACGTTCCTAGTCCAGTTCGGATGACATCCGACCAGTGTCCTATGAACCGACGTCGTAGGTTCCTTCCCTTAAGCGCGCGACCCCTTAGGTTCAAGTCGGCTTGGTCACAGTTCGGATCACCTCCGACATGCACGGTTGGTAGCGGCCTCTAGCAAGGCGTGTCGACCACTAAGCAGACTATGAAGCTGGTTAGGCGAACCTGTACAATGTGTCACACTTCTTTTCCCTTTGCCACACGATATATGTTGTCGGGATCAAGGCGAGACTGTCATCCTTGTGCTAGCCCGACCTCTTTCTCGTTCTAGTGATGCCGACCACAATCCGGATTATCTCATAATCCTTGTCGCATGGCCATGCTTATCTGGTCGGATCACACGAGGGCCCAGTATATCTCTCTCCTAATCGGAGGGCAAATCCCATCTTGCTCGATCATGTCTCATGACATGGGACTGGACAAACCCGAAACCTACCTTTGTAACTACCCAGTCACGGAGTAGCGTTTGGTCAGCCCAAAGCAAGTCTGTCACCATCCCGAGTACATGCGTCATCTCAGGTCTTAGGACATAGAACGTATGTTGCACTAGAGACTCACAGATGACATACCGTTGCGTCTCATAGTTGGGTCTGTCCGACTTGGACCTTATCTCGACTCAGATCCGACTACGTCGAATCCGACCAGACCTTTCCAAGTCCATATTATCCGGTTAGCATCCAATGCTCCATAGCTAGTGAGACCAAGCCATCGACCGTGTCATATGCTAGTCTAGGCAGTTCTTGGCGTCCACAGCCCTTTCGACTAGGGACCTTTTAGGACAGTCATCATACAATGCATAGTCCCACAAACAAGTCACGTACTTGCTGATACACATCATTGATAATGTCCAAGGACTATCTTTATACATAAACACATAGGAAATATCATCATACATGATTGCCTCTAGGGCATATCTCCAACAATCAACACGCGCCGGTTTACCCGACGGCTTCAGTGGAGGCAGGTGTGACTTCTAGAGCTTGGGGTGTGCCGTGTTTAACGGTAGCTCTGCGAAACAAGTGTTTGCCCAAGGACTTCAAGGGCCCTCGTAAGGTGCCTAACTACACAGCAGATCATCCCCCTGAGGCTTGGGTGGAGAGTTATGAGATGGCTATGGAGATGCTGGATGTTAGTGAGGCTGCATATGTTAAGTATTTCACCATGATGCTGGAAGGAACGGCTCGTACCTGGTTGAAAGGGCTACCTGCCAACTCCATTGGGTCATGAGCAGAGCTAAAGGCCCGTTTTATCCAAAATTTCAAAGGTACGTGCAAGCAGCCTATGTCAATCGTGGATTTGGTTTCTTGTGTCCAAGCTGAGGGCGAATCGATGACCAGCTGGGTGCGCCGGGTCTCGACTATCATACATTCTTCAGATAATATCAACGTCGGCTCAGCGGTTTTAATGTTGGAGAAAAATTGTCGTTTCCTTCCACTCAAGCAGAAGCTTGGGCGGCTTAAACGTCATTGCAGTGACATGGGGGAGCTCATGGCGGCTCTTGTCAAGTATGCCGACTCTGATAGTACCAAGGACCCCGACTCTGAGGATGAAAGATCGGGAAAGGGAAAGAAGAGTAACGGTATGAGGGGACATCAGCACAACCCGGCCAATCAGGGCGGTAACGGTATGCGCAAAGCTGATGATTTCGTGGCTAACACCGGTGCACAGTTTTATAACCAGCGTCTTAAGTGGATGCCAGCTCAAGGGACAAAATTTGACCTTGAAGCGATAATGAATCGGCCATGTCCGAAGCACGGAACACAGGAGAAGCCGTCTACCCATCCGTGGAAGGATTGCAGCATTATGAGACAACTCAGGGAGTCTTTCCAACACAACCATGGTCCGAATGGCGGTTCAGGGTCCGACCCTCATGGTTTGGGTAATGGTGGCGGCGGCTCAAATTGCGGGTTTCACGGCCAAGGCAATCAAGGTGGTTACAACTAGCAGAATAATCAGGGGAATCATCAGCAGCAACAGTCTGGTTATCAACCCGAAGAAATTGAATAGTGGACAATACCACGTATTCACCACTAGCTTATGTAAGCGGGATCAGAAGCTTTGTAAGAGGGCAGTGAATGCTGTTGAGCCGGCAGTACCATGTTACTTATGATGGTCGGAGCAGCTTATAGTATGGAGCCGTGAGGATCACCCGCCCCGGGTTGACAATCCGGGTCACCTGGCTCTAGGTAAAGTATGTCAGTTTGGAGCCAAGTAAGGTTATTATGTCATTTCGAGGAAAATAAGCTAAGTCTATGCCATTTTGGAGCTAAACCTAGGTTATTATGCCATTTTTACCCAAGTGAGCTAATTATGTCATAAATGAACTAGCTAAGCTAAGTATAGATCATTATTGAGCTATCCTTGATAGTTATGCCATTTTTTAGCTAACTAAGCATAGCAAGTCATTTTGGAGGAAAAAATGCTAAGTATAGGTCATTTTATAGCTATCCTAGGTTAAATATGTAATTTTGGACCTAAGTAAGGTTATTATGTCATTTTCGAGGAAAATAAGCTAAGTATAGGTCATTTTGGAGCTAAACCAAGGTTATTATGCCATTTTTTACCTAAGTAAGCTAATTATGTCATAAATGAACTAGGTAAGGTAAGTATAGATCATTATTGAGTTATCCTTGGTAGTTATGCCTGTTTTTACCTAACTAAGCATATTAAGTCATTTAGGAGGAAAGAATGCTAAGTGTAGGTCATCTTATAGCTATCCTAGGTAAAGTATGTCAGTTTGGAGCTAAGTGAAGGACCAGCCGGGTGTGCGCTAGTGCCAGACGGAGAAGGACCGGTCAGGGTTGCGCAATTGCGAGACGAAGAAGGATCGGTCGATGCTTGTCGGGAGGCATGCTGCACCAAAGATCATTTGCAATGTCTTATTAGCATAATGCAACTGAAATGTGAATACTAGTAACTAATGAAACTCACCGTGTCCACTATACCAATCTGGGGCATCGGCGGAGGGGTCTGACCGTTTTTCTCGCACACGGACTGCACATTTTGTTTTCACAAGTCAGTCATATTAGTTAGTAATGAAACGAACATTACATGCATGATTTGGCTAGTATGCAGGAGAAACTTACCACAGGAGCTCGTATAGGGCCCGGTGACCCGTGTCGTTCTGGTTCCTCTCCTCCTCCAGCATCCTAGCCGTCCTCTCCTCCAACTCCTTCTCCCTCTGTGCCGCCTGCCTGTTTGCCTCCGCTAGAAGCTCCTAGGCCCTAGCCTCGACGGCGAGCTCCATTGGCCGTGGACGAGGACTCATCTCAGGAAGAGAGCTTGTCTGGCGCTTCTTGATCTCTTGGGGAGTTCTAGGACACCGTATCAGTCCATCCCCAGTGGCTGCCGAGCCATGTTTCCTCCCTTCACCAAATAGCATCACGAGCTCTGGATCAAGATATTAGCCATGTTCTAACTGATTAGACCAAGATATTAGCCAAGTTCTCTAATTAATTACAGGACATTTCTTTCTTATGATGATATACTCATTTTGGGTGTACTCCAGATACCGTCGAATGTTGTTCCGAGGAAACAAATTAAAGTAAAGGGATTCTTTATTTGTGTGAAGTCAAATTGAAATGAATGTTTTTTCTTCAGAAAGATAAATATCACAGCATTGGCAAGTCCCAACAAGCAGGAGCTAGGTGCTTAAGATCACCCTACCACTAATTATTAGCCATTAGCTATGTTTGAGTGGAGTGAAATTCCTTGTTAGTGGGAAGCACCCTTTGGGTCCCTCCATTGTACAGCCTCACTTTTATGGGTTTAATCACCACCTCCCCTTTATGCAAAATTCTACCTTTCCTAGTTGCTACCTGTCCATGCCCATGGTCAAAAAATTCTAGAAACCATTAGCCAACTAATTGACAAATGATGACTAAACCTGCCTTTTCTTTTTCTTTTCTAATTTTCAAGAAACAAAAGAAAAGGGATGCATATGCATCGTAATCCTAATCATTTACATGGTTATTTTCTAGGAGTAGTAATTAGTAAAACTAAAACTAGATATGGTAATTATATACTTCTATTCTACTAGGACTAGGAGAGCAACCCGATAACAACTGTGTCCATCCTAGCACATGTTTTCAGGAGTTTTTACTCGACACGACACTCCAAGTAGCATGCAAGAAAATATCTCGCAAAAATAAAGCCTTCTCTGAACCGAACTGTCTATATCATCCAGTACAACAGGAATTCCAGAGGGTCTCGTTATTTTTAGTTTTTTCATCACTGGTTAACAAAACTAACCTAACTAACCTACAAACTAATTAACCTACCTAACCTACAAACTAACCTAACTAACCTAGTTTAAAGATAACTAACCTAACTAACCTAGAAAATCAAACTAACCTAGAAAATCAATCTAACCTAAGTAACAGTATTAACTAACCTAATTAGTAGCAATAGAAAAAAAAGAAACTAACATTACTAACTAACCTAATTACTAGCAGTAAAAAAAGAAAAAAAACAAGGGGGGAGCTCACCGAAGTGGGTCGGCGGGGCACCGGGCCGGCGGGGTCTCGGGGCGGCTAGGGCGTCAAGACGGCGGGGAGCCTGGTTGTCGAGGCAGCGAGGGCGCGGTGGGCGCTGGTGGCGTGGGGCGACGAGGTCGCTGGTGGTGGCGTGGCGGCGAGGGCATCGGGTGGCGTGGCGGCGAGGGCGTCGGGCGTGGTCGGGCGGCGAGGGCGTCGGGCGTGGCAATGAGGGCGCTGGCCGGGCGCGGCAGCGAGGAGTCGGGCGGCATGGGCGGTGAGGGCGGGCGGGGTCGACGGCATCGGGGGCGCGGGCCGGTGGGGGGTCGGGGGTGTCGGGGTGGCGCTGGAGAGGTGAGGGAGAGTGTGAGAGGGGAGAGAGAGAGGGGTGGGGCGCGAGGCCGATCTTTTTAGTTAGGTTTAATTTCTTTGTCGTCTGCTAGCAGACGACAAAGAGCGTAGCTAGTGGGATGGGGTCCGGGGGAAACGGCCGTTAGGTTGGCTATTCTCTTTGCCATCTGCTAGCGGACGATAAAGAAGCTTTGTTGTCTGCTAGCGGACGGCAAAGAAGCTTTGCCTTCTGCTAGCCGACGGCAAAGAAAGTAGCCGTTAGGTGGTTCTCACTAGTGGGCCACCCTCCCTCTTTGTAGTCTGCTAGCAGAGGGCAAAGCTTCTATGCCGTCAGCTAGCAGACGGCAAAGAGCTAGTTGACGGCAAACTCGCTCTTTGTCGTCCGCTCTTTCTTTGCCGTCAGCTTTCTATATGCTGATGGCAAAGTTCTCCTTTGTCGTCAGCTAGCAGACGACAAAGAACTGGCTGACGGCAAAGATCCTGATTCCAGTAGTGTATGGGGCATGTTCCAAAAAAACAAGTGTTCTCATTTTTCCTTATTTATATATGTTGCCATGAACAATTGAGAAGCACCAATTGTTTGTAGTCTAGTAATGTTCTAGTTTATTATTATTATTCTGAAGCAGATTTTTGGAACATCAGTACATGCGCACCCTTTATGAGCAGAAACTGAAAAATGATTAAAAAGTCAAATAGTTCAGAAGTAAGGTACATCCTCAACTATTCTACTTACCTGTAAAGTTTCCCAAATAAATGGCATCCATCATATTTTGGAAAGAAAATAGACAAAATCGGTGTTATATAAAAAGAAGAAGAAAACCATGTTTGAAGCAATTTCTCTGAAATGGAAGGTAGAGATCTTTACCTTATATTAAAAAAGTGTCCTGAAAGGCCAAGGGATAGCAACATGCCCCGTCGAGAGTGGGTAGAGAAGAGTTAGAGCACAACCCAAAACACGACAAAATAAGCAAAAAATAGAAAGAAACAAGAATAAAAATGGAATGAGACCGAGGAAAGACAAACAGAACAAGATTAAGTGGCAAAGAAAGTATGTGCCTCAATGTACCTACAACTTCATATTGTACCCAATGCTCTTCACGGTAACATTGTGTCGGTGGACATTTTGGTTGAAGACCCGGTCATTTTCCGCAGTTCCAAAGTTTAGCAGCGCAGGAAACAATGATGATTGGCCATCAGCAATGATTGACTGTAGTTTGTGGCAAATTTATAAACTTTAGCAGAGAAGGAGCTGTCCCAATGATGTTCTGCAATTGCAACCTCTGCCAAACCAGTTGTGCAGAGAAACAATGCAGAACGACGCTCAGTGGATTCTACTGTAGGGAAAATGTCACACCAGGGGTCCTGCGAGCAAACACTTCTTTGCGGCGTTGTTGTTGGTATACAAACGACCTCAAAAGTCAATCCAAAGGAAGACTCTAGACTTCACTAGGACAATAGGCAACCAAATAAATTGAGATGCGTGGTGTATCATCCCATGAAAGGTGAGCAGTGGTAGAAATATTTGACACATGATGGACTGCCGAAAATCGTACACGATCTACTCTCAAGGTCGGTAGAAGCCATAATGGTGCCAAGAAGGTGAAACAACTGCGATAATTCATGTGTGGTCGTGGCTGAGAGGACTGACTTGAACTTGTCAAGCCAAGAGCCATGCACAAATTGTGATCGGACTGAGAAGTATTTTTAACATCAGAAAGGAAAAGGATATGAAAGCAATCCATTATATGTTTCTCGGTGCACCATGTGTCCATCCATAAGGATATGGTCTGTTCATCTCCCAACATGCAAGTGGTTGCACTCCATACTAAGGGAACAAATGTGTAAACAATTTTCATAATGGGTGTGTTAAGTTGGTGTCTACCCGGAGTGAACATGCATCCCTAATCGCTCCTAAACCAATTCCAGCATGGTAAATTATTTCCTTGCAGTATCTGCTCAACAAGCTTGCAAAACATGGCTTGTGCTCTAAGTTCTCTGGCACCTAATCCGCCACATCTTTTGCAGGATGACTGTGTTTCAGCGCCAATGTAGTGACCACTGTCGGTGTCAAAACCGGCGGATCTCGGATAGGGGTTCCCAAACTATGCGTCTAAGGAGGCGGGGGACACAATGTTTACCCGGGTTCGGGCCCTCTCGATGGAGGTAATACCCTACTTCCTACTTGATTGATCTTGATGATATGAGTATTACAAGAGTTGATCTACCACAAGATCGTAGAGGCTAAACCCTAGAAGCTAGCCTATGTTATGATTGTTGTTGTCCTACGGACTAAAACCCTCCGATTTATATAGACACCGGAGGGGGCTAGGGTTACACAGAGTTGGTTACAAGGGAGGAGATCTACATATCCGAATTGCCAAGCTTGCCTTCCACGCAAAGGAGAGTCCCATCCGGACATGGGACGAAGTCTCCAATCTTGTATCTTCATAGTCCAACAGTCCGACCAAAGTATATAGTCCGGCTGTCCGAGGACCCCCTAATCCAGGACTCCCTCAGTAGCCCCTGAACCAGGCTTCAATGACGATAAGTCCGGCGCGCAGATTGTCTTTGGCATTGCAAGGCGGGTTCATCCTCCGAATACTCCATAGAAGATTTTGAACACAAGGATCGTGTCCGGCTCTGCAAAACAAATTCCACATACCACCATAGAGAGCATAATATTCCACAAATCTAATATGCTGACAACTTTTCATAACGTGACATCCTGCCGTGGACTGGTCATTACGAACCGTTTTCCCACGCCATCGCACGCGTGTTGCGAGGCGGTTTTCTTGGCACGTCTTGTCGAAGCAGAGATCGTGTCCCCTTATCACGGGATTCTCATCAATACGGGTGTGGGTAACCCAATCGTGCCTGCTGGTATGACTCCTCGATTTTAGGCGAGTTCCAAACGGCCACGCGGAGGACGCTTGATATTCACCCTGTTTATAAAGGGGCCAAGGCCTGTCCTTTTCTTCTCACGCTCGATCCTTCCCTTCCCCCACCTCGAATTCCAACACCCAAGGCTCAGGCTAAGCGCTTCGGACCTTCAATCATGTCCGGATCCAACCTTCAAGGCCGGTGGATGGCCTCCTCTGTCACAGAGGAGGACATCAAGAAGCTAAGAGAAGCCATGTATCTGACCGCCGAAATCTCGCACAGGCTGCCTGCTCAAGGGCAGGTCATTCCCACTCCCGAACCCAACGAGAGTGTCGTATTTGTTTCCTACTTCCTCCGAGGGCTAGGCTTTAGCCTTGATCCCTTTGTTAGAGGGCTTATGTTCTATTACGGGCTTCCATGATCTAGCTCCGGATTCCATCCTTCACATCTCGTCGTTCATCGTTGTGTGTGAGGCCTTCCTCCGCATCACCCCACACTTCGGCTTATGGCTCAAGACCTTCAATGTGAAGCCGAAGATGATCGGTGGGCGACACGCAGAATGCGGAGGTGCCATAATAAGCAAAGGCGCCGATGATCCATGGACGAAGGGTTCCTTCCCAGAGATGTCCAACTTATGGCAGCGGGAGTGGTTTTACATCACAACTCCCCGAAGTACTAAGTGGGTAGCTGCCCCCGCCTTCCGTTCGGGCCCCCCGCCACAACTGGTGTCATGGGTCAACAAGGGGCTGGACTGGGGGCCAGTTAATGACGTGCCGACATTGCAGAATCGCATCCGAGATCTCCTCAGGAGAGATGTCAGTCTTGTCAAGGTAATGCAAGTCATGCTAGTTCTTCGGGTCCTGCCATGCCGACGTCGATCTCTCCGTATGTGGGAGTTCAAGTCGGAAGGACCGCGAACTATTCGGCAGTTCTTCGGCGCGATGCTCGAAGAGATGTATGGATTGTTCTTCGGATCATGAATAAAGTGTCCGGACACCATCGAGGATGCGGGTCTCAACTACAACCGTCCAGATACCCACGTAAGTAATCCTGCGGCCGAACATGCTGTCTTTTTATTTGTCACAACATCATTCTAAAAAAATCACTCTTGGTCAGGACTGGATAAAAAAGGCGAAGATGATTAGGTGTTCGGCCCCCCTTCCCGAAGGCTCACCGAATCCCGTACTAGCCAGGATGCTTGAGCACGCACCTTATCAAGTGCCATCAGGGGAAGATAAAGGGGGGAATAAAGAAGCCGAAAGCGGGCCTCACGCATTACTCATCCAAACCGGGGGAATTAGTGTCTCCGCGAAGGAGGATAAACGGGGAGAAGAATCTAGAATCCCCTCCCCCCAAGGAAGGAAGAGGACCGCCTCTAGAGACCTGGAAACGAGGGTTTCCAAACGAGGGAAGAAACCTTCGCCAGGGGCCCTGCCCCGGAGGGCATCCTTACCGCACAGTGCCGGCAAGAGGGTCAGCCCTCCACCGAGCTGTAAGTGAACAAGAGTACTTTTGGTAAATATATCCTGCTTCATCTCCGAGGACAATAACCGAGACGTTTGTCTTGCAGTTCGGATCGTAGCCCTTCTCGACAGAGTTCGTCTTCGAGGGATCTTCTTCCAGAGATGATGGAGAGCGAAACGCTTCCTCCTGTCTCCTCGCCTCATGAGGCGGACGACCCTGAGGTGTCGTCACGGAGGATTTCTCCTGTTCCGCCAAGGCCAGAAGGTAACCCTTCGGCCACCCGAAGTCCGGAGTATTCGGCTCCTAAGGAGAGCAACAGAAAGAGTCCGGGACTGTCGGGTGCACGACCGGACGCACTGATGGGTCTTCTGGAGCAAGCGGCTATCTCAGAGGCGCATCATACTTTAATGGGTACGGTGGTTAAGAGGATTTCATCCGCCAAAAGTGGGTTGCATGAAGCTTTTATGAGCACGCTAAGAGGCTTTGAGAATGCATAAAGTAATATATATATATATATATATATATATATATATATATATATTGACGGTACCGCACACGCTAGGTGTGCCCTATACAGATAGTAGCCCCTGAGACTTTGGTTGCTGTCCAGAGGCGGCAAACAGAGGATCATACTCCCAGGTAATGACCATGCTGCTTTCATGTGCAGGCGGCTGAGGGTCCGGTGGTTGGCCGGACTGCTGAGTTTGCCGAACTGAGGCGGCAGCTTGACGCGGCAGATGCCGACATCGCGCTTGTGAACAAGCGGCTTGACAAGGCACATGGTATGTATTTTCGGGTGGTCAATAAATATTAAGAGGAGCATGATGCTAGTATCTATAATATGTTGTGACTGCAGATGGAGCCGCCGTCGTGGAGACCCTTCGGGCGGAGCTTGCCCGGGCCAAGGAACAAGCTAGGAGAAGTGATGTGGCCGCCCTAAAGGCGGCCGAAGAGTTAAGAGCCGAACAGGCTGCTCATCGCCAGAGCGAAGATAAAATAGCCAAGATGGTTGTTGAGCTGCAGGATGCCGCCGGCCGGTATGAGCTTCTTGAAAAGGAAAGCCAAGCGAAAGCGGCGGACCTGAAGAAAGCCATGGTAGCGTAGGAAACCCGCTCTAAAATCACAGCGGCAAAGGAGGAGCTTCGTCAAGCCGGAGATATCACGGCTGGGAAGCCCTTTTTGTTGCGGACGAAGTTCGGAGATCCGAAGTATGCCCCTTTGGGTCAATTATGGAGTGATGCAGACGCGTACTGAGTTTTTCAAAGATCAGAAAGATCATGAAGTGGAAAGGTTGTTCTGGTCGCAGTTCAGTGCTCCCACGCGTCCGCTGCTGTTAAATGAACAAATGGCCGAGTGGGCTGAGCTCCATAGGTTGTCCGGACTTGCCATGAGGTCTGTCGTGGATCATCTTTGGCCGGAGGGACCAAGGCCGAATAGTTATTTTGGTTTAGTGCAACAATTCCTTGGTGTTGTGCCGCATATCGATGCTGGTAAAAGGTCGGCGTGCATAGAGGGCGCGCGGATGGCTCTTGCCCATGTTAAGACATACTGGGCAAAGATGGAGGCCACCGCTATTGCAACCCAGGATCCGGCCGTAGGCCAGGTCTCGGCCGAGCACTATTTTGAAGAAGTCCTAGAAGGTGCTCGTTTAATAGAGGCTCGATTTCAAGAGTATCATGTTCGAGTGACATGTATCCCAATTGTAAAAAACAATGCTATTTGAATTATAAAGGCTGTGTTTATACTTTTGCCTGAAAGTATTATGATGCCTCTTGTGCGGCCGTTTATGTATGTGTATAACCTAAAAGTTTGCAGTCGTTGGCTTATTTACGCATATAATGCGGTGTTAAGAAAAGCGTATTCACACTTGATCCAACGTCTTGGTCCATTAAGGAGGTGATGGCGCAGCGAACAAGGCAATCGGACTATATAGCTTTAACACTTTCACTTAGCCATAGGAGTTTGACGGTGGGGCTACTATATAGCCCCTGGTACTTCCGCGCTCATCCGAATACGGGGCGCGTACATACATGACCGGGAAACCGGCCCTTCGTTAATGCGGAGGAATCGCGAAGATTCCGCTGAGTCATCGAGTGGTTGACCAGTCTCGCGCTTTATCATGACAGTCAGTTTTCGGCTTTCTCTACTGAGGTGCTCATCCAGATGAACCAGGGCACAATCGCAGTAGTTCTCCCGGTGCCACCTTAGCCGATAGAGCGGAACGTAAGGTAGCAAAACACGGGAGCCGGGTAAACCCAACTATTGACCAAAGACATGATTCGGAGCTGATGCATATAAGGAAAACTCGCGACGTCGAACACTCCCTAAGGTATTCGGACTTTACAACGTATACAGGGCTGAGTAACGCCCTTGATAATGAGCCCTGAATTTCCAGGTACGTGCATTAGTCTGACATGACGAAATGCCAATAGTGCCAGCATCCCTCTTGGTTATGTTGAGTATCCGGAGGGTGTGAAGCAACAAGAGACAGTAAAAAAGGTTCACACAAGGTCTTAATCTAAAAAGAAACCTTTGAGTGGGGCCCTGCTGCACGTCTGCGCCTGTGTCTCCGGTGTGCCGTATCTTGGAAGGGTGTAGCATGATGATCATCTGTAAGAGAGAAAAGCCCAGGTGAAAGTTTTCGTGCAAAAAATTGGTTATTCTTAATAAACCATTAAAATTCAATCTAACTAAGGTCAAGCCGAACTATAGTCTTTTTTACATGCGGGAAGCCCCTAGCACCACCTATGGGGGTATATCCATCGACCCAATCTCAGGTTTATCCGATTTATTACTGACTAGTGGTGCGCCGGACTCGTCTAGCCGTGTCCGCGGTCTTGACGACCGATCATTTATTCTGGTTGGAGAGGTCGTTCAGTGTTCGGCTGCTAGAGCCGCCACACATTCTTCCGCACGTAAGGAACGCTCTGTGTTTCCGCTAAATATGATGATGCCACGTGGACCGGGCATCTTAAGCGTAAGATAAGCGTAATGCGGTACTGCATTAAAACGAGCGAAGGTCGTTCTTCCGAGTAGTGCGTGATAGCCGCTTCGAAATGAAGCGATGTCGAAGGTAAATTCTTCGCTTCGGAAGTTGTCGGGAGAACCGAATACAACCTCTAGTACTAGAGAGCCCGTGCAGCGGGCCTCTGGGCTTGGTATTTGTCACGCCCAAGATGCGAAGCATCATGCATATAATAACTCATGAACCGTGCATCGGATTAAAATGAGTTGAACATGTAAAATGCTTAGAATTTTGTCTAGTTTCACAATATGCCACTTTCATCCATGTTTAAAATGTTTAAAATGTTGTTTCTTTAAATTTGTTCAAATGCCATGTTAAAATGATTTATTTCATAACTAAATTACCGTAGCTCGGTTTTAAATAAACTTTATATGTAAATGGGGTGGGAAAATGCCTAGTTTAACATGGTCCACTTTATTTTCCTGTTTAACAACCTTAAAATATGTTTTAGGGCAGAACAGTACCAAATTTTGAATATGCACATGGGGATTTTCCGGAATTGTTGTTTGTTGTTCCAGCCTCATTTAAACTTGCCTAGGTAGTTTTCATATGTTTCACCTTTTGCCATGTTTAACAACATTTAATATTGTTTGGTAGCTTAAACGAGATTAAACTAAATATGTCAATGTGGTGTTTTGTCCACTTAACTTGTAGTATTGTTTGTTGCACTTTGACATGCCATGCTCATTAAACCGGACATGCATCATACTTGTTTGTGCATCATGCCATGTTTATGCTTGTGCATTTATCATGTTGTTTGTTTCTTTCCGGTGTTGCTTCTCGGTTCCGGTAATGTTGCGATTGTGAGGATTCGTTCGACTACTCCCGTTCATCTTCTTCATGGACTCGTTCTTCTTCCTTGCGGGATTTCAGGCAAGATGACCACTACCCTGGATCTCACTACTATCATTGCTATGCTAGTTGCTTTGTTCTATCGCTATGATGCGTTACCTATCTTTTGCTCATCAAGCCTCCCAAATTGCCATGAACCTCTAACCTTTGGCACCCTTCCTAGCAAACCACTGTTTGGCTATGTTACCGCTTTTGCTCAGCCCCTCTTATAGCGTTGCTAGTTGCAGGTGAAGTTGAAGATTGCTCCATGGTGGACAGGATTTTGGTTGGGATATCACAATATCTCTTATACTTATTAATGCATCTATATACTTGGTAAAGGGTGGAAGGCTCGGCCTTATGCCTGGTGTTTTGTTCCACTCTTGCCGCCCTAGTTTCCGTCATATCGGTATTATGTTCCCGGATTTTGCGTCCCTAACGCGGTTGGGTGATTTATGGGACCCCCTTGACAGATCGCTTTGAATAAAACTTGTCCAGCAAGGCCCAACCTTGGTTTTACCATTTGCCTCACCACCACCTATACCCTTCCCTTGGGTCGGCCAACCCAAGGGTCATCTTTATTCAGCCCCCCCCCCCCCCGGGCCAATGCTTGTCTAAGTGTTGGTCCAAACTAGAGTCCTTTGCAGCGCCACCTTGGGGAAACTCGAGGGCTGGTTTTAGTTGTATGGTGTGCTCATCCGGTGTTGCCACGAGAACGAGATATGTGCAGCTCCTATCGGGATTGTCGGCGCATCAGGCGGTCTTCTTGGTCTTGTTTTATTACCGTCGAAGTGTCTTGTAGCCGGGATTCGAGACTGATCGGGTCTTCCCGGGGAGAAGGAATATCCTTCGTTGATCGCGAGAGCTTATCATGGGCTAAGTTGGGACACCCTGCAGGTATAAACTTTCGAGAGCCGTGCCATGGTTATGTGGCAGATGGGAATTTGTTAATGTCCGGTTGTAGTAAACTTGAAGTAAACTCTTCTAAAATACACCAATCGTGTGCGTAATCGTGAGTGTCTCTTTTCGGGTGGATCGAGAGGAGAACACGGTTTCGGGTTATGTCGGCGTAAGTAGGAGTTCAGGATCACTTCTTGATCATTACTAGTTGACGACCGTTCCTTTGTTTCTCTTCTCGCTCTCATTTGCGTATGTTAGCCACCATATATGCTTAGCTGCTGCTGCAACCTCACCACTTTACCCCTTCCTTACCCATTAAGCTTTGCTAGTCTTGATACCCATGGTAACGGGATTGCTGAGTCCTCGTGGCTCATGATTACTACAACCACGATTGCAGTACGAGTTATGCGATGATCATGACGCGAGAGCGATGTTTGCTTGTATTGGAGTTCTTCTTCCGCTTCTTCTTCGATCGGGGATAGGTTCCAGTCGGCAGCACTGGGCTAGCAGGTGGATGTCGTTTGAGCTTTGTTTATGTTCCATCCGTAGTCGGATGTTGATCTTGTATATGATGTTGATGTATTCTTGTGGCATTTGTGCCTTATGTATGTATCCCCATCTATTATGTAATGTTGATGTAATGATATCCACCTTGCAAAAGCGTCTTCAAGATGCGCTTCTATCCTTGGTGGGACCTTCGAGTTCCTTTAGGATAGGGCCGCATCTTGGGCGTGACAGTATTACTCCTTTAAAGGTAGTATTGCTTTGGCTGATTCTTGTCGGGTCTATCCCCATTTTGCGGACTCTGTCCTGATGTATCAGATTAAGACTACTGCCGCCGTCCATAAGGACTCGGGTGAGATGGTATCCGTCAATTATTGGGTCTAGCACCACGACAGCCGATCCTCTGTGTCGGATACTAGTCGGGTGATCCCTGCGATCAAAAGTGATAGGGCAGTCCGACCAAGAGTTGAACTTGGGGTGGCGGGCTCCACGGCGCATACATCTCGGAGTGCGCGTTTGCTCCTCCTCTTCGTTACGTGAATCATGTTCACTGTTTTGACCTCTGGTGGGATTTTTTTCTGTCCCCCAATGTTTTGCTAGTGAGGCTCATCCTCGTCTTCACTTGGTGTTTCCCTCCCCTTGTGTCCGGCATTTAGCTTGCCGGCCTGCTTGAAAACCCAGCATTCTCTGTTGGTGTGATTTGCAGGTTTGTCGGAGGTGCCATTAATCTGACATAATCTGTCTAGAATCTTGTTTAGGCTGGACGGTCCATCTCTGCTGCCTTTGAATGGCTTTTTCTGTTGACCGGGTCGAGAGCCCCTGAATCCGGCGTTTACCGCCGTGTTGTATGGGTTGTCTTCATTGTTTCGACGCTTGCTTTTATTCGTCACGGTTTTCCATTGCCATCCCTGACTTCGGATGTGCCTGGGTCGCTGGTGCCGCTACGGGCCAGCCAACTATCTTCGCCCGCGCAAAAGCGGGTCATAAGGCTTGTTAGGGCTGCCATTGTCCTCGATTTTTCCTGGCCGAGGTGTTTGGCGGGCCATTCGTCCCGGACACTGTGTTTGAAAGCCGCTAAGGCTTCGGCGTCCGGGCAGTCGACAATTTGATTCTTCTTAGTGAGGAATCTGTTCCAAAGCTTTCGGGCTGACTCTCCGGCTGTTGAATTATATGACTTAAATCGTCTGCATCCGGAGGTCGGACATAGGTCCCTTGAAAATTAGCCCTAAAAGCATCCTCAAGCTCTTCCCAACTTCCAATTGAGTTTCCGGGAGGCTCTTCACCAAAGGCCGAGCTGGTCCTTTCAACTTGAGGGGCAAGTATTTGATGGCCTGGAGATCATCTCCGCGAGCCATGTGGATATGAAGGATAAAGTCCTCAATCCAGACCCCAGGGTCTGTCGTTCCGTCGTATGCCTCTATGTTCATGGGTTTGAATCCCTCTGGAAATTCGTGATCCAGCACCTCATCGGTGAAGCATAGGGGGTGCACGGCACCCCTGTATTTGGATGTGTCATGGCATTCTGACGGTTGTAGTGTTCCGTTTTGATTTTGTGCCAGAGCGCGCTTCCTAGATCCGTAGATGGACCTGGTCATACCGGCTTTTTGGTGCAAGTCCTCACGTAAATCGTGTACTGACTTATGTGCGACATCGTTAGCCGCCCTGTCATGACCATTGTGGTGGTCGATCCGGTGATCGGCCATTTTATTTTTTCAGACGGGCTCTAAAGCCTCGCCATCGAATTGACGGCTGCGCTTTGGATAGCTCTTTGTGAGGCGACCGCCCTCGTACTTTTCTTCAGTGTCAAGCACTTTATTCCATCTGCTATTGAGCGTATTCTGCGCGGCCTTAAGCCTTTGTTTCTGCTTCTTCAGGCTCCTCGCGGTGGCAATAAGCCTTTTATGGAGGTTCTCTTGTTCCAAGTGCCTTTCCGGGATTATGTGTGCATCGTCGTCCGGGCTGTTCTCCTCTCTGGAGACAGGTTGATGAGCTTTACCCTCGACGTCGCCGTGATCGGACAGCGGTTCTGTACTATGTTTGCCATCCGCTGGCTCATCCTGCTCCATCGCTGGGTCCATATGGTCGTCATTTCCTTTGGAGTCGACCGGGGTATTATTCTTTCTTGCGCCGTTATCGCTGTTTTTGCTGAGGCGGGGTTTGGGGCGTCGCCTGCATCGTCGCTTTGGTTGCTTCTCGAGGGAACTGTCCTTCGCTACTTCCTCCCGTTCCTCGTCGTTGTTTTCTTTGGCTGTATCCACCATGTATATATCGTATGATGACGCTGATCATCCGGTATACGTGGCGGTGGTTCCTGTTCCTCTCCTGCATCGTCGTCCATACCGTCGATGTCTTCGGAGTTGAAATCAAGCATGTCGGTTAAATCGTCGACAGTGGCTATTAAGTGGGTGGTGGGTGGGGAACGAATTTCTTCATCGTTCGCTTCCCACTCAAGCCGGACATAGTTCGGCCGAGGGTCTCCTGACAAGGAGAGAGACCTTAATAAATCTAGCACGTCGCCCAAGGGCGAGTGCTGGAAAATATCCGCGGAGGTAAACTCCATGATCGGTGCCCAATCAGATTCGATAGGCACGGACGCGAGCGGTTCGGAGCCTGTGGCCGGGGACGAATCCAAGAGTTCGATGACACAGGTCTCATAGGAGGTGAAGTCAGTATTCGGCTGTATCGCCGCTGAGTGTGCGGCCTCCGTGGCGGGGTCCATCCACCCATCCTCGGATAGCGCGATCTGCTCCGGATTGAGGGCCGGAATAGCCGCAGGTGCGATCTCCCAAACACCGTCCGACGGCAGAGCTAAGTCATGCTCGTGGATCAGGCGGTGCACTGACATGGGCTCGAATCCGTCGAAGATCAAGTCTCCGCGGATGTCGGCAATATAGTTTAAGTTTCCAAACGACCGACGGCGGGCGTGGCTCTCAATCTGCTCCAGATGGCCAAGCGAGTTGGCCGCATGATCTGAACCGCCCGAATCTGAAGATCTGTCCGGAGAGAAAAACCTCACCCTGGATCGCATCATTGCCGATGATCAAAGGAGCCATCAAGCCTTTATCGTGATGGCACAGTGGAACTCTCAATGAAAGCACCAATGTCGGTGTCAAAACAGGCGGATCTCGGGTAGGGGGTCCCGAACTGTGCGTCTAAGGCAGGTGGTAACAGGAGGCGGGGGACACAATGTTTACCTAGGTTCGGGCCCTCTCGATAGAGGTAATACCCTACTTCCTGCTTGATCGATCTTAATGATATGAGTATTACAAGAGTTGATCTACCATGAAATCGTAGAGGCTAAACCCTAGAAGCTAGCCTATGATTATGATTGTTGTTGTCCTACGGACTAGAACCCTCCGGTTTATATAGACACTGGAGGGGGCTAGGGTTACACAGAGTCGGTTACAAGGGAGGAGATCTACATATCCGAATTGCCAAGCTTGCCTTCCACGCAAAAGAGAGTCCCATCCGAACACGGGACGAAGTCTCCAATCTTGTATCTTCATAGTCCAATAGTCCGGCTGTCCGAGGACCCCCTAATCCAGGACTCCCTCAACCACCATGTACCTCCTTGCATTTTTCAGAAAAGGAACACACGATCTTGTATATTTTCTCGAAGCTATAATCAGGCCATAGAACGCATGCCATGAAATGTCACGGGACTGCGGATAGTACCGCATTGATCTTTTCAATCTATCGCCCATGCTAGGAGGCATGTCATCCACCCTAGTAGGCATCCATGAATCTTCCGAATCACTGGTTGTGCCAGGTGTTGCGTAATCTTATGTGTGGACAAGGGCAAACACGATAGGTTCAGGGCAGGGAGCCAATCGGGCAGCCCAAAAATTGCGTGACTTTGGTAGCCAAAAAATCATCCATACTGAGAGACGCAAACATACTCTTAAGATAGTTGATTTTAAGGCCAGAGAATTCCAAAAATACCGTGAGAGTTTTCTTAATTGCTCTAGCCTAGTCAACATTGCCCTTAAGCAAAATCAACATGTCATCTGCGTATTGTAGAATTGGAAAATGTCTTTGGCAGTGCAAGGGATGATGAGAAGTCCATTAGTGAATGCATGGCTGCACATCTCCTGTAAGACGTCTTTGATTTCTTATGGCATTCTTGAGAGACAATTTTATTTTCTATGTTAAGAATACCACGAATGTCATTTCTTTGCTAAACTTTACATGAGAGTGGAACAATCAACCAGTTTGTTGACAATTATTTTCTTGAACAATTTGATTTTTAACTATTTTTTAGATTTTACATTCATAAGAGGTGCACATGTACCCATGTCCACCTTTGCATTTTCGTTATTTTTCTTTGTACATTGATTTTTTTAGCACTCTTTCTACATTGGTTGGTTGCTTGGATCCCATCTAACACAAGACATTGCTATATAACCTCCTGGTCGTGCTACGCTACCGGCACCTACCATCGCTCTACTCCGCTTCGAGTCCGCAGCACCTCGCGCGCGCTCTACCCACCATAAGCCTTCGGGCCTTCCGGGAGCCCAAGCCATGGCGCGGAAGAAGATCCGGGAGTACGATTCCAAGCGCCTCCTCAAGGAGCACCTCAAGCGCCTGGCCGGCATCGACCTGCACATCCTCTCCGCCCAGGTCAGTCACCACCCACTCTGATCTGGAATTTCGAGAAGTTTTTCTTTTTGAGCGATACCTGGTTGGATCTCTGCATATTCTCGCATGATCCGGGCGGCCTGGAAGATTGCATTGATCCAGTTCGGACGAGCAGTGGTAAGCCAATTCAGAACTGTCATTCTAATAAGTTTAGGGCCGAAACATTTCCTCGTTTAGGATGGAGATCTGGCTCGAGATCGTGCCAAGAAGCAATTTATCTGCATTGGTGATTGAGAGTCCTATTACTGGAACTGTTCTTCTTGAGGTCTTTGGGAATAAGGCCAAAGGTGCAGTTTGGTACTGGCGGTTATGTTAGGTGCAACAAATCTTTCAAGAATTATTGTCGTCTTACTTAGATCCGAAGTTGTCCTGCATCGTGTGATACAGTTTGTGGATTATTTGCAAATGGTTAGTTATGTCTTGCACTGTGTGATACGCAGGAGGGTGACAGTGACACTCTGGGTATTCACCATTTCTTTTGTTACTTTTGGGTATTCATCATTTCTTTGTTACTTTTGGAGTCTGCGGTCACTCTGAATCCATAGGCCTGGTTTACATAAATCGAAATCTGAACATTTGTAAACATAGATCGTAATCCGAGTGACTCCAGTCTTAAATAATGGTTCTGATTTGAAATGGTCTATCTATACTATTTGATATCTGACAAGGTTTGTTTGACTGATCTGATCCTGTAAGTTGTTTACTGAAAGGTCACACAATCGACGGACTTTGCGGAGCTTGTGAACCAGCATCCATGGCTGTCGACCACCAAACTGGTTGTGAAGCCTGACATGCTGTTCGGGAAGCGTGGGAAGAGTGGCCTTGTGGCACTCAACCTGGATGTAGCCCAAGTCAAGGAATTTGTGAAGGAGCGGTTGGGAGTCGAGGTAATTGAAGGCCATTCTTATGCTTTGTGTGCATGAGAACAAAGTGAATTCTGATCTATGTGTGCATGTTTGATCTATTCAGGTCGAGATGGGTGGCTGCAAAGCTCCAATTACCACCTTCATAGTTGAGCCGTTTGTCCCCACGATCAAGAGTACTACCTTTCAGTTGTGTCCGAAAGGTTGGGTAGCACCATTAGCTTCTCGGAATGTGGAGGCATTGAAATCGAGGAGAACTGGGACAAGGTTAAGACAGTCTTTCTTCCGTCTGAGAAGCCAATGACACCTGATGCTTGTGCTCCCTTGATTGCAACCCTTCCACTGGAGGTACCTATACTGTAACACTACTTACCTCATTACCTTGCGTTGTTGATTTTATTAGCTTGCTGTCTGTCACATGTGGATAATAGTTTCACTGTCTGTTTGTTTATCAGGCACGCGGAAAGATTGGTGATTTCATTAAAGGAGTGTTTGCTGTCTTCCAAGGTGCTGCAGATTTGGAGAGGGCCTACTTGTCATTAGTAGTAATGTTATTCGTCATTAGCTTTCTCGGCTTCCCATATTCACAATAAATTTGCTCCTCTTTTGCAGACTTAGATTTCTCATTTATTGAGATGAACCCATTCACCATGGTGAATGGGGAGCCATATCTGCTGGACATGAGAGGAGAATTGGATGACACTGCATCTTTCAAGAACTTCAAGAAGTTAGTTTCTTGATCCCCAGTGGTATGATTCTCCATGTGATTGTTGTATTAAACAGTTCTGATAAAATTGCAGGTGGGGAAATTTAGAATTCCCTCTACCATTTGGCAGAGTTCTCAGTTCTACAGAAAGTTTTATCCATGAGCTGGACGATAAGGTATTATCCAACATCTGGAATCACACTTTTTTTTTCTTTTCCTTTTTCCACTTGAAGTATGAATTACCAATTACTAACATTACCTAGGTTTGCACACGTGTGTAATATAAATACTTGCACTGACCTGTATGATTTGTTGAGCTATGCGTTGACTGTGGTATGGTATCCATTCTTTCAGACCAGCGCGTCTTTGAAGTTCACAGTTTTGAACCCAAAGGGACGCATATGGACAATGGTTGCTGGAGGTGGTGCCAGTGTCATATACGCTGACACGGTAAGCACGCCTTTTTGCCTCACGGTGAAGTTAGCATCTGTTGATCAGAATTGGCTTGTATACATGACTAAAGTTTTCTTTGGTTTGCCAGGTTGGAGATTTGGGATATGCTTCAGAGTTAGGAAATTATGCAGAATACAGTGGTGCTCCCAACCAGGAGGAGGTTCTGCAGTATGCTAGAGTAGTACTTGATGTAAGCATTCAAGATAACATTTTATGACACTACTCTTCACTTCATTTAGGTTAATATGTTAACAATATTATTCAATGCAGTGTGCGATCATGGACCCTGATGGCCGCAAGAGAGCCCTTCTCATTGGAGGTGGTATAGCCAACTTCACTGATGTCGCTGCCACTTTTAGTGGCATCATTCAGGCATTAAGAGAGAAAGTATATAGTAGCACTTAACCTGCAACTCTGGCTAGTGTTGTATTCTCCTTTTACTTCCGCATCTAATTTGCCACCTCACTATAAAATATACTTTCAGGAATCCAAGTTAAAGGCATCCAGGATGCACCTCTATGTTCGACGAGGCGGTCCAAATTACCAAACTGGACTGGCGAAAATGCGCAAGCTTGGTGCAGAAATCGGTGTTCCGATTGAGGTACTGTTGTAGTCAGTATCTCCTAGGAATCTTATGCAAAAAGCTCACGCTGAATATTTCCATTGCTATGAAAAATTCTTCATCGGTTTGTTCAACATAAAACACTCACCGAAAATGAAAGTCCATCTGTTTCTGGTTGGTGGTTCAGAGCCGCTATCCCTGTACAGGTGAGCTGATTATGTCTTGAACAACTGCAGGTGTATGGACCGGAAGAGACAATGACTGGCATCTGCAAGCAAGCAATTGAATGCATTATGGCGGCATCATAAATCAGGATACAGTTGAGAAGTAGTTTGAGATCTACAAACAAGAAACTGGCTGCCGCATAAATGAGAGCATAGTGGCACTAGGTTCACATCACATGGTTGATTAGTTTCTTCAGAAGTTATTTGGACAAAGACACATGTATTGTTGTCGTAAAGGAACCTGTACTGTTGTAATTTGACAAACAAAAGATTTATTGCCATGCAAACCGGTATGTCCGTAGCCTGTTACAAGCACGGAATTGCAATGATCTTGATTGGACTGCCTCATACACACCTGCTAATGGGTTTGTTGTGTTACTAAACTTGTTCAGAAATTGCATGTCCTCACAACTTTCTAGAGAAGCTGCACCTCCTATTTGCCGCGTCGGTCGCTGTGTAGCGACTTAGCGCACACCCAACCCACCCGCGTGTCCAGGGTATGGCCGGCCCATTTTAATTTTTTCCATCGGTTTTGCGAAGGTTCTAAAACCTTCCTTCAACCGGTATTTTCTTTTTCATTTCTATTTTGGCCTGGTTATTTATTTTATTTCTTTTTCAGTTTTCCTTTGTATTTTCTATTTTTATTTTCTTTTTTCATTTCTGTTTTCCTTCTTTTTCATGTTTTTCTCTTACTTTTATTCTTCTTCTTCTTTACTCCCTCCGTCCCAAAATACTTGTCGGAGAAATGGATGCATCTAGATGTATTTTAGTTCTAGATACATCCATTTTTATGCATTTGTACGACAAGTATTTCCGGACGGAGGGAGTATTTATTTATTTACTTATTTATATATTTTCTTTCTTTCTTTCTTTTTCATTTCATTTTGTGAACATCTTTCAAATTCGTGAACATTTTTTAAAATCATGAACTATTTGTAAATTTACAAATATTTTTTAAAATCATGAACATTTTTTCGAATCCCGAACATTTAAAAAATACATGAAAATTTTGTTACAAATTAGTGATTTTTTTTTGAAAAAAATCGTAAACACTATGCAAATTCGCGAACATTTTTTAAAAATTAGTGAGAACACTTTTCGGATTTGCAAACATTTTTTTTTACAAATTCGCGAATATTTTTTGTATTGGCGAATAATTTTTTAAATTCACGAACATTTTTTACAACTTCGCAATTTTGTTTTGAAAACGTGAAGAGTTTTCTGAATTGGCGATCATTTTTTTAAAAATTCACGAACATTTATATGTTTTGACAAAGGTTTTTTGAAATGCATGATTTTTTTTCAAATTGATGAACATTTTTGAATCAGCAAACATGTTTTGAAGGGATGAACTTTTTTTGAAATTTGGTAACAAATTTTGAATTTCAGGAACATTTAAAAAATCACAAACAATTATTGAATTAACGAACATTTTGTTCAAATTCACAAACATTTTTTTTAATACACGTATTGTTTTGAAAATCATGATTTTTTTTATTATCAAACATTACTGAAATATGTGAACATTTTCTTCAAACTCACGATTTTTTTCAAAGTCATGAACATTTTTTTGAATTCACGAAAATTATATGGTTTTCAATATTTTTTTTGCAATTTTTGAAATTTGGAACTATGTTGAAATCCCGAATTATTTTAAAAAGGAAAAATGAAAAATGAAAAAAAATCAGAAGGAAAAAATGAAATGAAAAAAGCAGGGCGCGTCCCGCCCACATGGCCCGGCCCAAAAGGGATGCCGGTGGAGGTCGGGTGCGTTCTGCTTGTTTGCAGCGCGCATTACGCCAAATAGGAGGTCCCGTCCATTGTATCTTCGCCCTGATCACACACAAATCTTTCACTCAGTTGAATTCTTTGTCGCGAAATGGATGTATCTGAGCGTATTTTAGTTTTAGATACATCCATTTCAAAACAACTGATCAAAACGAAGAAATGAAGTAGATGGCTGATCTTGTAGGTCCCTCCTTGTACGTCTCCCCGATGTACACACACAATTCATAAAAAATTTGCAAGTAAGAGGGGCTCAACTCTTCCAAATGGCATTGGCACAAGGGAAACGACCCTAGCCACCGAACATCAGGCGGTAGGCTAAGGCGGGTGCGTAAACCTCTGGTCGCCACTACTAGATCGTTCAGGTCGTGAGAATATGGATTGAAATGCATTGACTGCACATCATCCCAGAGATAAACGTATTGCACCAGGCCTTGAGTTGATATATCACCAGATGTATCCCAACCTAGCGGTGCGTGTGAATTCTTTCTGTGACCAATCCATTGGACAACCGGTGGCGCACAACTCAACCTATCAAGCCTCTTGACACTGTTAGGATGGAAACCAAGCTAGGCACTACACGGGTCTTTACCAGGTCGAAAGTGCGATCGGGCTTGATTAGTATCAGTTTTATATGGGCTATTAATAGGCCTGATGTGACGTTGGGCCACATGTGGCCCATGGATTTCGTCCGATGTTAACAGGCCGAAAAACACAACAGGCTGGAAGTGTCCCAAATCTACAGTGGGCCTCTAACAGGCCGAATGTCAGACATGGCCGAATATGACCAAATTCCTTCACGGTCGTTTAGTTTCAATGGCCAATAAATGGGCCTAAATGAAGCAGGACCTTTAACAGGCCGAAAACACACCGGGCCGTAATTCGGCCCAAGTACTTAGCGGGCTGTTAACGGGCTAGAAGTGACCATGGGCCGCAATGATGACAAGTCTAGAACGGTCCGTTGACGGGCCAATTTGACACTAGTCGTACGATCCTTAACTGCGAATGGGCCGTCTACAAGCAGACCGTTAATGGGTCAGCCCGCTAATTTTGACCGGGCCATCCTTTTTAACCTAAACGGGCCGCTGTTGGGTCTTGCCACGTGTTGACGTACCATAGACGCCTCCTGTCCATTGGGCAGTGGACATTTGTCCTTTCGTGGTGCTGACACGTGGTTGCTACGACCAATGAGAATTTTACACGTGGAAAAAATCCCCATTGGCCAGGGCTGTTAACGGGTTATCAGATCCAAACCGGAACCCGATAGCTTGATGGTGACCCGTTATGGTGGATGCCACATGTCGGTTACCCTTGACGAAAGCATTTCCATGACACGCCATTTATCGTCATGAAAGTGGATACTTCTGTGATGATAATTTTGGTATTATCATGGAACACATCTACGACAACACAGGTATGACTATCATGATTCTGTCATAAAATCGTCATGGATGTACATGCATGACAGAAAACGTGACCTACTGTAACAAACACGTCTCATTACGGAAGTGTTTTTTAGTGCATGGGAAATGTGGGAGGAAGTGAAGCACACCTTCAACATTAGTCTTGATGGT
Source organism: Aegilops bicornis (assembly GCA_021605145.1). Classification (NCBI taxonomy): domain Eukaryota; kingdom Viridiplantae; phylum Streptophyta; class Magnoliopsida; order Poales; family Poaceae; genus Aegilops; species Aegilops bicornis. The sequence continues at coordinate 178,083,111 of CM038672.1, forward strand.
CTTGCCTTGTCATGGCTCTTCCACTTCCTATTGGGAGCATGCAAACTATCAGTTATGGTGCTAGCTGTCACGGTCTGGCACATATCGGGGGCATGTAACTCTGCGAGGAACAACAACGAGCCTCTCATCCGCATCACACTTCCCCGAAGATTACTTACGTTGACTTGATCGTGCAAACATCTTTATAACCCGTCCTCTGTTCACAATCGTGAGATCCATGCATCAAGTCCCTCTTGGTCTCCTCCGCCGCCAAGTTCCGTTGTTTTTTCTCTGATGCTACTATATTTGACGAGCTCGACAGGTGTGGTTATGGCGGCGTCCTTCTTGATCATGGCCGCCAGTGTATGCTTGCTTGTCCTGAGGCTCTCTCGGGCATTATGAATCCTAAGTTGGTAGAAGCCATTGCTCTTTGCCGAGCAGTTGTTTTGGCGCGCGAGGAGAACATCAACTCGGCCATCTTTGCCTCGGATTGCCTTTCCCTGGTGCAACACCTCAATTCTTCAGCCCGTGATTGCTCGCATGTGGGGTTTGTGGTGGCTGGTATCAAATGTGCATCGTCGAGCTTCATATCTGTGACTTCAAACATGTTCCCCGACGGTACAATGTAGTGGCTCATATTTTAGCTAAATTATGTATGAACACTAGTGGCCTTTCTGCTCTATGGATTTTTTGACAAAAAAGAAAACTCCATGTAATCTTTTTTTCCTATAAGCGCTTTTTTATGTCAACTATGTGTAATCTTTGTTGCTTAATTATTACGGACGTTCTTAAAAAAAATACCATCCAGCACGGTACATCCACTTTCATCAGCACCCGCACGTACAATCCACACGTGACCGTGACGTGAATGAAAATATCCAACAACAAAAACCAGTTTGCACTCTGTATAACGAACGAACAAACAAACAAACAACCTGATGAGTTATCTATCTATCCATGCATCATTTCCGGCCGTGCATGCAGAACTAGGTTTCAAATTTCGATAATCTGTTAGTTCCCTCCACTCGATCTCGATCTCGATCTCGATCTTATATATAGACGCTCCACATCCCACCATCATCATCACCAACACGTACGTCGCGAGCCAACCTACAATGGCGTCGTCCGCCATGCACGTATCCATTCTTTCCCTCCTCCTCCTAGCCACCACAGTGAGCATCCCGCGTGCCTCGTCTCGAGCCGTCCCCTCCCAGGCGGACGGTGGCGCCACCGGCGGCGCCACCGGCGGCAAGGCCGTGTACACCAAGGTCTGCGACGCGTCCCGGTTCATGGCGGCCGGGCTGGACATGTCCAAGTACCGGTACTGCAACGCGTCGCTTCCGTACGGCGACCGTGTGCACGACCTCATCGGCTGGATGACGGTGGAGGAGAAGGTGTCCAACCTCGGCGACTGGGCAGACGGCGCGCCCCGCGTCGGCCTTCCCCAGTACAAGTGGTGGTCGGAGGCGCTACACGGGCTCTCCAGCACCGGCCCCACCACCAAGTTCGACGACCCAAAGAAACCGCGCCTCCACTCCGGCCGCGCCGCCGTCTTCAACGGCACTGTCTTCGCTAACGTCATCAACAGCGCCGCCTCCTTCAACGAGTCCCTTTGGAAGTCCATCGGCCAGGTACGCACGTTACGTGTCGTCGGTGCCACGTACGTCTGCTCTTTTTCATATATAGTGCGTGTAACAACAGATCTGGTGGCATGCAATTTGTCTTGGCATGGCAGGCGATCTCGACGGAGGCCCGAGCGATGTACAACCTGGGCAAGGGAGGGCTGACGTACTGGAGCCCCAACATCAACGTGGTGCGCGACCCGAGGTGGGGCCGCGCGCTGGAGACGCCCGGCGAGGACCCCTTCGTCGTCGGCCGCTACGCCGTCAACTTCGTGCGCGGCATGCAGGACGTCCCGGGCCACGAGGTGGCCTCCGACCCCATGTCCCGGCCGCTCAAGACCTCCGCGTGCTGCAAGCACTACGCCGCCTATGACGTGGACGACTGGTACGGCCACACGCGCTTCAAGTTCGACGCCCGCGTCGAGGAGCGCGACATGGTCGAGACCTTCCAGCGCCCATTCGAGATGTGTGTCCGCCACGGCGACGTCAGCAGCGTCATGTGCTCCTACAACCGCGTCAACGGCATCCCGGCCTGCGCCGACGCGCGCCTCCTCTCTGGCACCATCCGCCGCGACTGGGGCCTCCACGGCTACATCGTCTCCGACTGCGACGCCGTGCGCGTCATGACCGACAACGCCACATGGCTGGGCTACACCGCGGTCGAGTCCACCGCCGCCGTGCTCAAGGCCGGGCTCGACCTCGACTGCGGCGAGAGCTGGATCGTGCAGGACGGCAAGCCCGTCATGGATTTCCTCACCACCTACGGCCTGGAGGCCGTCCAGAAGGGCAAGACGCGCGAGTCCGACGTCGACAACGCGCTCACCAACCTCTACATGACGCTCATGAGGCTCGGCTACTTCGACGGCATGCCCAGGTACGAGTCCCTCAACGAGAAGGACATCTGCAGCGACGACCACAGGAGCCTCGCCCTCGACGGGGCCAGACAGGGCATGGTGCTCCTCAAGAACCACGGCGGCCTGCTGCCCCTTGACCCCAACAAGTACGGCGCCGTCGCCGTCCGCGGCCCACATGCCGAGGCGCCTGAAAAGATCATGGACGGAGACTACACAGGTGATCAGCTCTTCTCTAGCTGCTGCTGTACTACGTACACCTCACATGTCACGACACATGACGTACTCACATGTTACACATTCTCTTGGATGAAATTTGTAAATGCAGGGCCGCCTTGCCGGTACGTGACGCCGCGAGAAGGCATAAGCAAGGACGTGAACATCTCGCACCACGCAAACTTGACAATCTACTTTGGTGGCATAAACATGCACATCGAGAGGGAGGGCAACGACAGGGAGGATCTCCTCCTGCCCAAGAACCAGACGGAGGAGATCCTCCACATCGCAGCGGCATCGCCTAACCCGATCGTCCTCGTGATCCTGTCCGGCGGCGGCATCGACATCTCCTTCGCGCAGGGCAACCCCAAGATCGGCGCCATCCTCTGGGCCGGGTACCCTGGCGGGGAAGGTGGCAACGCCATTGCTGATGTCATCTTCGGAAGATACAGTCCAGGTAAAGGAAGATGCAAAGTTTATTATTCCGATCAAAGTAAATGGATTCTAATTTTCTGACACGTCGCTGGAACGTTCTGATGTAATTGCTTGATCGAGCAGGAGGACGGCTGCCACTGACATGGTTCAAGAACAAGTACATCCACCAGATTCCTATGACGTCCATGGAGCTACGACCGCGGCCGGACCACGGGTACCCTGGGAGGACATACAAGTTTTACGACGGGCCGGAGATGCTTTATCGGTTCGGCCACGGCCTGAGCTACACCAAGTTCCGATACGAGACCAGCGCTGGCAACGGCACCGCAGTCACCCTCGCCACCGGCGGGCACTGCAAGCGGCTCAGCTACAAGGCCGGCGCCGTGGACGCTGCCCCGTCCTGCCCCGCCATCGACGTCGCGAGCCACTCCTGCAAGGAGACCGTGGACTTCAACGTCAGCGTCGTCAATGGCGGTGACGTGGACGGCAGCCACACCGTGCTGGTGTACACTGTGCCGCCGCCCGAGGTGGCCGGCGCGCCCATCAAGCAGGTGGTGGCGTTCCAGAGGGTGTTTGTGAAGGCGGGCGGCGCAGCGACCGTGGGGTTCTCGCTCAAGGTGTGCGAGGTGTTTGGCATCGTGGAGAAGACGGCGTACACCGTCGTGCCGTCAGGGGTCAGCACCGTTCTCCTTGAGAACGGTGACACGTCGTCGCCGTCGTCGGTCTCTTTCCCCGTCAAGATCAACTTCTCTACTTAGATTAGTTTTCCTCGGTTCTTTTGCGGCGTTTTAGGACGGTTTCATTCTTTTATTTTTCCTAGGAGTTTATCAGTAATTAATAGACTAGTATTCAGTATCCTGCTGAATAGTTTGTACCTTCAGTGTCAAAGGGAACGTCCATTCCTGTAGATTTCTCAGTTATAAGATGGTTGAGTCAAATGATGGGTTAATACAACAAATTTTGCGTTGCTGTATATATGGCGAAAAATCATTGACTCCGCGTTTCTTATCTAGACACTTTTCTTCAATGAGATCCGTGCTTATTAAACTGAAGTTCCTATAAACATGGAGATGATAGATGAGAAAGTCTACTTTTAGTTCCTAGCTCTTTTGTGCCTACACAATTCTCATGCCCCACGCTCGCTCGCTGGAACTCCTCCAGAAAGTAAGGGCGATTGTTTAGGCGACGGTTCCCCTTGGTGAACTCCGGCGAGCAAACGGCTTTCTGTTTGTACTTTACTAGTGGTGGGGGCGCGTCCTTGACGCGCCTCCTCTGCCGTCCTGTGCGCACAAATCTTGCAGATGGACTTTTAAACGTGCTTTTGCAGCCCAGATAAGTATCAAATGTTAAAAAAAGTGCACTTAACAGAAATAGCTCAGTAGTGTTCACTCATAAAGTAGAGGGAGCAGAGATAGCTAATAGATGATATAAAAACTATTAATATCCATCCATTGGAAAAAATGAAATCAAGAAACTAACATAAATCTGAATAAGATAGGTCTTGATATTGCCATCTAGAGTTTGCAGCTGGCCACCCACTCATACCTCTTAATCGACAAGCTAGTGAAGTGAGAATGTTTGCCCATATAAATTGAAGGAAATTATAGAAGTATACTTTGCATTCAAGGGATGGATTGATTCGGCCAACCATCGAAGTATTGCATTGTATCCAACCACCATGGTTCCTGCTTTATTATTAATAGGACCCATGCCTGAATAGAGGCATAGCATGTATTGTTAACTTCCAAGTAGACTCTCAGAACTTGAAAAAAATCTTGTCTGGCTTCATCATTCATCAACTTTGAAGCCTTGCTAGTAGAAATGTAAACTGCCACCGGCTAAAATGACATATACATACGGGCAAACATCAGATGTGAAGGTTAAATCGGCGGATACTTGGGGATGCAAAAGAATTGTTTATGGTGAAATTTAATAAAATTTGGACAGAAACAAATGACATATACAGAAATAAAGCAAAGATAACCCAGGGGCCTGGTGAGGTACAATTATAGAATAAAGGAAACAATCATATTATTTAGTAGGTCACAGAACCATGTAAATAACTTTAGGCTCCGCAGCCAATGTGTTTTTCACCATGATTTGGTCAAACTTTTTAGCCCAAAATGCTACAGACTTGCAACAGTCCCCCAGAGAAATCTCAGTCAGCAATTTTACAATGGTTTCACGTTGGCACAAACATGTGCTCACTATAGAGTACATGAGCCACAAGAAAGCATGATAACAGAGAAGCAAGCTTAGCTGTTAAGCAACTGCAGTAGCACATGCAAAGGAGAAGAGCATTCAGCAGGAGCACCTAGCACTCGCGTCCCCACGGTACCCTAATTGCTAGAAGAAGAAAATTCAATGCACATAAAATAGACAACAAAAGCAAAGAAACAATCGCATCTAAATACCTCAAAAGACTGAACCACTTCCTACACTAGTGGACTTTTCTGCTATGCTAGTTTCGCTTTTCTTGATCTCACAAGAGTAAGAGCTCTTTTGTATCTTGGGTGCAAAATATAAATCCTAAATCTTGTATGGCTGATCATGGGGACCTATCTAGTACACCTCTCTATGCCAGTGGCCTAATTACTCTATACCTTTTCTAGCCATAGGATATGATAGGGAGCAACATCGTACTAATTAGTGGCAGTCAATAGCAAATAAATCCTTGCTACACAAAGAATGAACTGGTTGCCTAGCGAAAGTGGGCCAACCATGAATGTACAGTCCATTCGCAATGCATTGATCACAATTCATACATGGTGTAGGCAGACTCCCATGTGTAGTATGAGCTGCCTCTAAACTGTTCTAAATAATATCCATATCTTTTGAGTAAGTATATATAATGGCGTGTTTATCGAAGTTTTTGTTTCTGAGTTGATGCAATACTTGACCATGCAAAGTGAAAGATTTATTAGAAGCCAAATGAAGGAGCACACTAAAGGCCACCACCCGAATATGATTACAAAGTAAATAAAAGGGCATCTAATGAGAAGATTTGCAACAAAAGTAGGGCATTCACATGGTTCATTAGTAAAGTGGCAGTATCATGTATCCCTTTTGAAGTTCATGGTAAAAACTAAAAACACAATAGTCAACATAAAAGAAAAGTTATATGATACATCGGATTTATACAGAATCTGCCTAGATGAATATTATATTAATAATGGATATATAGAATTTCCCATACGAGCAGAGGGTGCACTCGTGATAAGAACCAGCTAGTAAACTGGAAAAAAAATGTGCAAGCACTTTCTATAAAATCGTGGTATGAAGAATAGAACATTTCTATGAGTTGACAAATGTTCATGCTCAAAGGAATGTTCCTAAGTATAGAACAATGAATCACAAACCCAGGAGCAACCGTTCAAACTATAACATCATGAAAGGAAAGAGGTGCATCAGCCAATACCGTCCTTTCCTTCTTTTCACATATGGTAGGGACCTTCGTATGTTTATAACAACCAAACCAGAAGTCTCCACTTCCTAGCTCTATGTATCCAGGTGGTTTCGAGATCAATAGGGTTGTTTTATATAGCACAACAAAAGTCACTCTAACATCAAAGTGAAAAATGTCCTATAAATGAGAACTGCACACTTGTTGTTTCATAGACATGTGCTAAAAATTTTGTTCTAAGACCAAATGCTGATAAGTTGATAAGTAACACGTACAATGGACAGGAATTTTCAATGTCAAATACAGTTCCATATGAAGGGAGGACATAATACATCAGATGCGAATGTGTTGTTCAATCTTCATAAGCAATGTACAACCCACCTTTTTTATTCAAATTAAGAAGGCGATTGTTGGCTACATTACATAATTAGACATGCTAATATAATACATTTAGTTGATGCAGTACAGGGCACAAACTAAGATGCCACTATATACTCTAAAAAACCATTGTTCAAACTCAGTAGCCTGTACATGGTAATTGCTACAAGAGTCAGTGGTTTGCTAGTTTACTAAACTACCATTTCACAGCTAATCACAAAATAAGCAATACCAGATAGCATGATATATACCTAACAGCTCCGTATTGTTACTGGAAGTAGAATTAACAAATTTATTTGTGCAAGGAAAAAATGAACAGAAACCGCACCGATTCACTACAATTTCAGGTTCAAATCTTGCACCTTCTCCCCTTTATTAGAAGTATATCCTTGAGTATTGCTCTCTCGCTAGTTTGTCCTTCAGTGTCATTATTATGAAGCCTCTCAGTCTATAATGTGGAATATGAGAAGCAGTCGTGCCTGATACCGAAGAACAACAGCTAGGTAAATGGCACGGTCTTTCTGCTTAACAGGAGCTACACACCCCTTTATTTGTACATGTATCAGGAAGAAGGTGAACACATTTGAAGTCACAAAGCAAGTTTTCGTATAATTTTTATAGAGAATGCCTAAAAGCTATCTATCATAATACCTATACTGTTCCACTCCTATGACTGAAATGGTTGTAAACACTAAACTCAGTAAACTTTCTCCACCGTAGCGTTGCTAAAAGAGGAAGACTTGCTGCTGCACATCAATACTGATTTGAATCCAAAATATGTAAATACAGGAGAAAATTGGTTCTAAAAGGTAGGCCTTTGGAGGTTTCAGGAAGTATTGAGTGGCATAATATACAACCACGCAAATAAATTCAAAAGGTGATGCTACACAAAGAATTATGTTACCCATCTGCCCCATTGGCATCATTGGGTGTTGCATGCTTATGTGTTGGGGTACCAGATCAACACAAAAAAAGTCATAACATGAGGTTCAATTTTATGGTATTGAATTTGCCCACAAAAACAATTTTCACAATGTAACACATATAATCTGAGTGTTCACGAACTTGGTTGCACTCACAAATGTTCAGATAGCCGGGTTGCTATGACATTGCGGTCTTCTTCAAATTATCCCACATGTTTTAATTTCCCTGAATCACCCATGCAATGTCCGACTGATAAAACGGTATACAAAAATAGTGGTTAGACAAACATATTCCGGAGACATTAAGATTCGAAATTAAAAACCACAGCGCAAGGTGTGAGATTGCTGAAACGAATAATGGCAACATCATACAAATTACACCCTGTTTGTTACAAAATGTGTGGAGTATCCTTGAGAATCTGTTAGAGGGGATGTAATACCTCATTCTTGTGATCTCCTAAGCCTTGTAATTCTTGCAACCAGCATACACATAGAGAACAAAAGAATTTCCATCTCATACAGAAAATGTGTGTCTATATTCAGGCACACATAATCTTACCCCAAAACGAAGAAAACTGATAAATGTACACATGATATTCCTGTAAGAATTTGCCAAGAATATCAAGAATTAATATCAAGAATGAAAAAGCATGAGCACCAAATTTAGTAGGGTGCAGGGAGACAAGATTAACATGTAACTCACCAATCGCTTGATAGCCAAATTAGAGAGGGGGGCAAAACACATAAATATGGAAGCAGTGCATTTGCTGCTCGGAAAGGTGATGATGGCCCTGTTCTATCCAAGGTAAAGCATAGCAATCAACAACCCCAAACGAACTCTAGCCTGCCAATCACATGGTCAGCAGCTGAAACAAACACAAACCATACAATCAGGTGAAAGGAGCAGAACCCAACATGAACCTGGACGGGAGGAGGAGGAGGAGCTGATTCCGTACCCTGTAGATAAGGCGGTCGAGGACGAATCGGGCGCAGAGGAAGCCGAGGGAGAAGGGCAGCGCATGGGGAGGACGAACGCAACATCCAGGCCGCGGAGCTTCATCCCAACCTCGACGGCAGCACCACCAGCACCCCATGGCGGCGCCCCCGGACGGACATGACCCCCTATCCAGCAGCTACTTGTGGCTCGGAGACTCCGATCTACGTCTTGGCATCGCCGGAACCAACGACCAGAAGCTGCGCCAGTCCACTACTGCGCAGTCCCCAGAGAACTCACGGCGCACCTGACACCGCGGCGGCTGCCCGAGCCCGGGCCTCCATGCCGGGGGCGTCGCGGCGCGGACGGGAGGCCTGGCCCCGCGAGATGGAAGGATCAGACGCTGCCACCGCTCGGGGGCGCGGTTCTGCGTCAAGGGCCGATCCTCCTCACCGCTGTCGTTTTCCAAGTGCCCGTGGTCTCCGGTGGTGCGGTCATCGGCCACGGCAGGCAAATCTGACGGAGAAAGGAGGTGGGAAAGAGGAAAAGGAGGAGGCGTGGAGATGTGGGTGTGGGCGTGCGACTGCCTTCGTGGGGAAGGAAGGAGGGGCGACGACCGAAATCACAGTCAATCGACACAGTCCTCACGAATCCCTCATGCCCACGTGGAGTCGCCAGGATGCGCCCTTTGCGCCATCGTTAAAGGGTTGTATTTTCCGATCAAAGTTAGTATGATCTTTCTCTAAAGATTACTCTGTCCTATAATATAAAAGCGTTTTTGGCACTATCCATAATATAAAAGCGCTTTTTACACTACTATTTTGTGCTCTTTGGGTCGCTACTTTCAACATATACGAAATCATTACCCAATCATTGGTCAAAACCTCTTAATTTGTGTTGGGTAGCCGGTTTAAAAGATCAAGTGTCAAGTTGTGTGGTTTTAGAGTCGAGGAGCCAAAACTTAACATAGCTATTATTTGTGGGATAAATAGTTTATATTTTTCTAAATTGAATAGCCTAATCGGAAAAATATTGCAAATTCAGAATTTGTTATATGTCTGTAGTGGAGCCGTACAATGCTTGTTACTCGGTGTTTCTCTCCATTAGAGATGCTTTGTACTTTCGATGAACTTTTATAATAGATTTAATCCTTTCCAAAAAAACCAAAAAAGCAAATTGTACCTTGGTTACTGAGTTTGGCAGCTACAAATAATCTTTACCTACTAATAAAGCAATGTGAGTTCTCTGATTTTTTTCATCTGTTCACTGACACAAATATTTTTTATTTGAGGTGATACTAAATTTGTATGCGTTTATCTACTTTTTTTAGGCAAACTCCGAAGCTATTTATTCAACCGTCACAATGTTTACAGGAACGATACCAAGTCCATTAGGCTGGCCTAACCAAACATGGCGACCAGCCCCTAGGAATAAGGCATGCTTCGCGAGTTTGTGAGCCTCGACATTCAAGCTTCTAAATTCATGACTAATATTACACATAGTAAATAAGGATTGACGATTATGATTTCATGTATGATCGCCCCGTAGGTCGTCGGGTTCTTCTGACGAATATCCTCCACCACCACCTTGCGGTCCAGAAGCCACATGGATGTTGCTCTCATATAGATCGTCTGCTAGGGATAGAGCCTCTCTAATGGCTAAAGATTCAAGTGTAGCCGGTTAGAAATCTTTGGAAACACCATTCTTTGATGCACCAAGGAACATGACATCCTGACCTCTGCAAATAGCACCAACAGCTCCATATGATCCTCCTCTTCCCACTTGACATCAACATTAATTTTCACTAGGCACGATGGTGGCGCAATCCAGTGTGTAGACCTGCTCGAAGATGAAACATGCATTGGAGTGGTGATCGGCTTGATGGCTTGAAGTTCGCTCAAATAAGACTGCACAAAGCTAAGTACAACGAACAAACTTTGAAAGATATCTTCATATATAGCCTTCCGTCGAGCTCCCCACAATGCCCAGTGTGACCACAAAGGTGATGAACTCATCTTGAGGAAGCGAATCATGCATGGCAAACATCCATCTTTTGCATTGTCATTCACGTTTGCATTCATTTGGTCAATAATTGCATCCGATGATAGAGCCCATGTGCTCCTTGCCCTTTGAAACGATCGGGCATCGCTTGTCTCCAAGTATCCTCTATGCCACAAAGATGGCATGTGCTGGTTGTAGACATATTACGATGGTGTAGAAGTCCCATAGTTGGTATCGAATGCTGTGCCAAACGCCACAAAAAGGTTTTCAGTCTTGAGGGCACCCTGATTCTCCACAAGTTCCTCCATCCCACACTATCAAAATCAACATGAGATGATCCTTCTTCATCATATAACCATGCTTGTCTATTCAGTTTAGTTCTTTGAATCATTTTGTACGCACTTCGAACAGTGAAAACACCTCTACTAGAAAAGAAAAATAGTTTGTCCTGAATTTCGTACCTGGGCTATGCGCGGAGGCCTAGCACCGCTGACCTATTTGCCGCACGGAGCAACAAATAGCCAGAGCTTTGCACATGTCGCCCATTACTTGGCCAGCCCGTTTTTGTTTCATTCTGTGTTCGGTTTTTTTACGTTCCTTTCTCTTCTTCTTCCCTATTTGTTTTTACATTTTTCCCTTCCAAGTTTAGTTTCTTTTTATCTTTTTTCATAAATTCAAAACTTTCAAAAAAGCTCAGAATTTCATATTCCGTTCAAATTTTTGATAAATGTTCAATATTCCAAAAAAGTTCCTGTTTTGAGAAAATTTTGGATCTCTACATTTATCTAATTCTGAAATCTTTTCAAAACAAATAAAATGTACACAATTTTCCAAAAAAGTTTATTCAGGAATTTTAATAATTGTTTTCTCATTTTAAAAATATTTGAATTCGAAAATATTGTTGTTTTACTAAAATGTTCACAAATTTAAAATATTTTTGAATGAAAAACACATATTTGAAAAGAATTATGAACGTTCAAAACATGTTCCCATTTAAATATATTGTTCATTAATTCATAAAATTTTCATCTTTTTATAAAACGTTCATGTTTTCAGAAAACGTTTTTCAATTTTAAAAAATGTTCCAGTTTAAAATTATGTTCATATTTTCGCAAATGTTCCGAATTTAAAAAAAATCTATTGACGTTTCAGAGGATATTCATAAATCCTTTATTATTTTTAATGAAAAGTTCAAAAAATTCAAAAAATGCTTCGAATTTGACGCTGCATTATGTTCTTAAATAGTCGCGCTGGCCATTGATTATTGGGACGCGTTTGTCTGACTAGCTAGAATCACGTCATCGGGTCTTTGATTTACGCGTTGTAGTTAGTAATCCATGTGGTTACGCCATAGGAGACGCCAACAAACCCCACCACTATCAATGATCTCGTGTGCCAAACATGACCCGTGAGAAGACCGCAGCTCCTTGCTCTATTGTCCACCGTTGCGGAGACTGTTTTCGAGCGACACATCATTTCTCTCACGTTGCTTCTGGTAAAAAAATTATCTCTCCCGTTGGAATGCACAGGCATATGTGCTAGTTTAGACAAAATATGAAATTTTGAGCGGGCCCACTTGAAGATTTCATCGAACCGGTTTTCACAAATCATGTTTAGGGTGTTAGAACATCTCAATAGCAGCTGAGGGAGTCCTGGATTAGGGGGTGTCCGGATAGCCGAACTATCACCGTTGGCTGGACTCCTGGACTATGAAGATACAAGATTGAAGACTTCGTCCCGCGTCCGGATGGGACTTTCCTTGGCATGGAAGGCAAGCTTGGCGTCTGGATATGTAGATTTCCTACCATTGTAACCGACTCTGTGTAACCCTAACCCTATCTGGTGTCTATATAAACCGGAGGGTTTTAGTCCGTAGGACGAACAACAATCATACCATAGGCTAGCTTCTAGGGTTTAGCATCTCTGATCTCGTGGTAGATCTACTCTTGTACTACCCATATCATCAATATTAATCAAGCAGGAGTAGGGTATTACCTTGTAACATCCCAAAATTCTAAATTTTGGAATGTTATAAATAAATAGATAGATTTGATTGTTTGTTTGATTGTTGTTTGATTGATTGACTGAAAGTGAGTGGAATTCGAAACCTTTTTGAAAGTTAAATGAGAGGGAATAAAAGGACTTTCCCAAACTTTCATTTTGCTTTTATGATCTTGAGAATTCAAATTCTTTTCATCACAAAAACCACGGAGAGAAGATGACATGACTTCTTCCATTTATTTAAATGACAAGGGTGTTGAAAATATTTGAATTCTATTTGAGAATATTTCCAATTCTGAAACTTTATGCAACTCAATGATTTTCACGCAGCGAAGATAAAATGACTTCTTCAAAACATATGAAATATGAGTTGGGAGTTTCAAAGAATTAAATTCAAAGTTCCTTTGAATTTATTTTCAATTTGGAGTTATTTGAGTTTTATTCAAATTATTTTTCTCCAAAAATAAAATACATGGAAAATAGGGCAACATGATTCCCTACATCAGAAAATTGGAGAGAAATTAATTTGAAGTCATTTTGGTATTTTTAAAATGATTTTTATTGGATTTTATTAGAGCTGAAACACTCTTTGTTTTGTTTGGATTTGTGTGTATTTTATTTGAAGCTAAAATAATGTTCATCTTGTAGGAAATATTTTTCTGCAAATTTTGATATATTATATGCCTATATAAAAGTTTTAATTATTTTTGTTTTTATTTTTGTTACGTGAAATTTTGTTTAAAACGCTTTAAAGGCTTGCAGTGCCGGGCCGAATCGCCTTCTCTTACTCTCTCTCTCTCTCTCTGGGCGGCCCAGCCAAGCCGGCAGCCAGCCCAGCTCATTCGCCGCCTCCTCCGTCTCGATCGGGACTCCTCGAGTCCGGCGCCACCGCCACCGCCTCGCTTCTTCCCCACGCCACCTCCTCGCCCCCGCTTATAAAGCCGCGCCGCCCGGCCCGTTCCCCTCTCTCTCTCGCATCTCGCCGGAAGAGTCGCCGCCGAGATCCGGCCGCCGCCCGCTCCACTCCGGCGCCCTTTGCATTGCCGCCACCACCCATCGTCGCGCGCCGCGTCGAGCGCCCCGATGCCCTCGCCGACGTCGGAGACCCACTGGAGCCGTCGCCCCGTCCGTAGCCGCCGCCGTCTTCTCCGTCGCCGGCGACTCCAACCGCCGCGGTAACCGCCGCCCTCCCCGTCCGTCCGATCTGGATCTAAGGATCCAGATCCTTTTGTTTTTTTTCTCTTTCCTAAACGTTTTTTTCTTATTCGGTGAACGTTCATTAGTTAGGTTCTGTTAGCGAGCGTTCGCTCGATAGATTTTTTCTTTTTATTTTAGATTTCGGCCAGGGACCTATCCGTGAATATTTTCCTTTACAGATTAGTCCCTGATTTTTAAACGACCATAACTTTTTGCTCGTTAGTCGGAATTCAACGAAACCAACGCCCACGTCTTCGTTATGATCCCCTCTATCCAGTAATCCAACTTAAACATGTTTTTGAAAGTTTAAAATTTGAATTAGATTAGATTTGAATTTGAACTTCGTTTGATCATAACTTGAGTTTCGTAACTCCGATTTAGTTGATTCTTTTTGCAAATTAAAGCTCTTGAACTAAACTTTCTGATAAGGCCAAATTCATATAATTTTGGTACTGTTAGAAATTGTTTTATGTTGCAAGAGTTATTTGCTTGGTTTGTTGTTTTCCGAATTGTTTCTTCGTTCTTTCCGATGTTTTGAGTGATTGCTTATGTGTGGCTACTATTGATTGCTTACGATAGATTGACCGGAGTGTGACGAGTAGACCTATCAAGAGTTTTTGAGTGCGAATCATCTTCATCAACATTGCGTAAGTAACACTTGATCATACTTTTCTACTACCGGTTTTATGCATTAGATCTATTCCTCAAACACTTGCATGATTAGGATCTAATTAAATTGTGGGATGGGAAGTAGATGAGGTAGTACCTATTACCCATTTTATTACTAAACCTTTGGGAGTTACTTCTACGTTTGCTTATTTGCCATGCTATGCTAGTAGACGTGGATTGGGTGAGTGTATCCATGACAGATGTGAGATTGTTAAATTAATGGTTTATTTAAGGTGGCAACTTAAACACACATCTGGGTGGATTGAGGCACCTGGGTATCGATGATTGCCTGTTTTTTTGGGACCGCCACCCGTGCTCAAAGGGATCATGAGATTATTCAAACTAGTAACTTCCGTGTGCGACCACAAGCCATTATGGGCTCTGGCATAGTTGAGTAAGTCGTGCGAACTCTTATAGTGGTGGACTAGCGGATGTAGGGGATGTAGGTGTGCCGGTCTACCGTCGTAAGGTGCTAAGCGCCACGAAAGACTATGTCTCGGTCATCCGCTTCTCAAACACCTGCGACGAGAAACCAAACGGAGGCGATCGGGTCTTGTGGGGAAAAGTGCGCAAACCTCTGCAGAGTGTATAAACTAATCATGATTAGCCGTGTCCCCGGTTATGGACATCTTGAGTATCTAGTACTTGAATATCATGTGAATCTCAACACGTTACTCTAATTAATATTGTTGGGTTTTTTAGTGAGTACTTTTAATTGGGATTGAGGATGCTGTCAACCATTCTCAAAGTTTAACAACCACCATGATAGTTAAAAAAATTTATTCCTTTGTAGTAGGGAAAAATTGGCTTTTCGCAAAACTGTAACCATAGAGCTTTCCACCGCCATATATGCATGTAGTATAGCTTATTCTTTCTTTACTCTCTATGTGTTACATTGCGGCATATTCCATGTCTTTGACCCGTTTCGGCCGCAACTTTTCATGTTGCAGACTTTTCGCATGACAGTAAGTGATACGTTAGGGTTACGATTTCCTATACTCAACTTTGCCGTTGGTGTTGATGGGAATCCACAACCTTGTTGCTTCCGCTATATTTTGGATCGAGGTAATAGTATTTACGTTATTTTATACATGTGATTTACCTACATTATAAATCCTTCGAAATCGTGTGTGTGTCAAAGATACCGATCCGAGGATGACACGAAAGCACGAAGACTTGATCCATTCGAATCGGTCGCTACAAGATGGTATCGAGCACATATCGACTGTAGGACGTGACCCTAGAAACTGACAAGCCCATAGGAAAGATTTTCTCTACAACTTCATTTTCAAAAGGATCTTTTACCCCTCTTCTCTTCTGAGCTTATTCAAAAAATTCCTTTTAGTGAGACCATACCCCTTCCCCTTTTGACCCCTCGAATATTTGACTGATGAGACCACTCTAAGAAGGACCAGATATCGGACAACTAAGACCACTTCAGAATGAAGAGGATTTTACCGAGCATTATAATGATGGAAACTACGACGGATAAAGACTTCGAAGAAGTTCCAGATTTGGTATGACAAAAGAAGGCTACACTTATGGAACTTGTCGGGGCTATTGAAGTCGCCAATACCCGAGATCAAAGTATCGGAGAAAGACCGGAATATGGAGCATTAGAACTCAAAGTTTTGTCGAAACCCAAGACATGAGAGATCAACTATGGAATAAAATCTCATGGCGTTAACATGGGAATAGACACGGTGGCCATGTTGTTATTGCCACTTATGCTATTGTCACCGTGCGAAGTTAAGCATGTAGATGCATGGAAGGATTGGATGGTAGAAGGTTGATGGAGCATCTATCAGCAAACGTTGGAATTTTAATCTTAGCTGGTGTATCACCAAGATCTGGAGTGTTACATCAAGAAGTTAAGATGGACCTACAAGAAGCAGTATTTGATAAGGAAGCAGTTCGTGAAGAACTCAGGACCCGAAATTTGAAAGTAGACAAAATTTGAAGGAGCAAAACATCGAGATCTGGGAGATTTGTCGAGGCGATGGATAGAAGGACATGGTTCATGTCAAGGAGGTTGAAACCCAGAAGTTTGGAACCCAAACTCCAGAAATATTAAAGGATGTCACTAAGAGACTTCGCGTCAACAAAGATGATCTGGCAAAAGAACTTGAGAAAGACAAGCATGATCAGAAGGAGCCATCGGAGACATGACCAAGACTTGAAGAGTTTGATGACGTTGAGGTCTATAGACCTTTAGAAGACCAAACCCCTGTTATATACCTTCGTTAGATGCGACGATTGTGAGCTGTCATTTGTTTGATGTTTTTCCAACAGCCACAATAAAACCTGTCTTTTCAAAACTTTTGTTTGAATTATGTGCATCCCTCTCTCTCCAACCTTATCTTATCCTTACCCCAAAACCCATGGACTCATTAGAGGATGAATGGAGATGAGCTTGTATTTTTCTGACCGTTGAGTCAATTGGAGATGCACCGATGGATTTAGAACATGGAAGATCATATGACGAATAACACTATAGCTGGAAAGTATATGACCCAAAGATGCTCTCCAAAGGTTTTGAAAGAGGTGCTGCTACTTGGTGGAGGATGTACCAAACCATCAATGGATGGCAAGGAATAACCACTTGGAAAGAATTTAAGTGGACTTTGTTAAAGTCTTGGCTTGTGTCCCAGAAATTGAAGCCTTATGGAAATGATATGGAGAAAGTGCATGCAAGCTTTGTGGAGAAATAGGACACATCCATAAAGAAAACAAGGACGAATACCCTCATAATCGGAGGATTATCAAAGGAGTTAGCTGAGGATCTCCGGGAACTTCGGTTGGAGATTGTTCCTAAAGGTTTTGTTGCAAAGAACGGAAGTTCGGTCTACATTGTTGAGAAAGATCCGTGAAGCTCAGAAGGATGACAAAGATATTGCTGAGGTAAAAGAGAGGATGAGCAAAGGAAAGGCCAAAGGTTTTCGTAAGGATGAGCACGACACCTTATGGTTTGAGGATAGTGTATATGTGCCTAATAATGCAAAGATCGGAAGTTAATACTTCAAGAGGCTCATGACTCACCATACTCGATTCGCCTCGAAACACCAAGATGTATTTGGATTTGAAGAAGCGTTTCTGGTGGACTGGTATGAAGAAGGATATTGCGGAGTATGTAGTCGTAGGTGATGTATGCCAGAGAGTAAAGGCAGAGCATCAGAAGCCAGTCGGATTACTACAGCCTATGCCGATACCCGAATGGAAGTGGGATAAGCTTGGCATGGATTTCATTACCGGATTTCCCAGAACCCGATTGGGATATGATTCTATCTGGGTAGTAGTTGATTCGCTTGACCAAAGTGGCTCACTTTATCCGTGAAAACCACCTATACAAGTGCGAAGTTGGCCAAGATATATTTTACCAGGATCGTATATGCGCATGGATTTCCGAGGACCATCGACGATATAGAGGAACACAATTTACCTCAAAGTTTTGGAATCACTTGCACGGACTTTGGGTACTAGGCTAGAGTTCAAGACAGACCTTCATCCGCAGACGGATGGATGAATCAAGAGAGTCAATCATATTTTGGAGGACATGTTGAGAGCGTATGCGCTAGATTATGGATCTAGTAGTGATGATAATCTACCTTACGCGGAGTTCTCATACAACAACGATTACCCATCCGGTTTGAAGATGGCCCCTTTTGAAGCTTTGTATGGGAGAAGGAGCGGACACCGTTGATATGGGATGAAGTTGGAGACCGTCATTGTTTGGACCAAATGTGATCAAGGATGTCAAGAGAATGTTAAGTGGATTCGAGATAGATGAAGGTAGCTTCGATCCAGCGGAAGAGTTATGCAGACTCACAAACGCAAGGAGGTAGTCTATGAAAGCGGAGACATAGCATATCTTCGTGTGTCCCCTCTGCGAGGAGTTAAACGATTTGAGTTAAGGGAAAGTTAGCCCGAGATTGTAGGACCATACCGAGTTTTGGAGCGTATGGGAGAATTGGCTAACAAGTTGAAGTCACCCGAAGGACTGTCAGGAGTTCATGATGTGTTTCACGTTTCCGAGTTGAAGAAGTGCCATGCGGAGATGGCCAATATTCCCCTGTAAGGACGCTTGACCCTGGAAAGGATAATGATGTTCCATGAAGTGGAGTATGGACTTCATAAGTATAAGTTTTATCTCGGTATGAGGGATATCCCATGAGGATGAAGAGATGAATTACTATTGGATGTAAAGGAGGTGTGATGTTGGAAATATGGATCAACGGAAAATTCCAAGATGAGTCTGAGTAATCATGTCCCCGTTTGGTGCAAATATAAGGAAAAGAGACAGTACACTTGGATGGATTTTAAGTATACTAGGAAGTTTGAAGTTGGAATAAAGATCAGTTGCCCCGATGATGAGTTCAAGGTTTGCAAGTGATGAGATGGGCCATAACCCATGTGTCCCGGGATCTGCCAAGAAGCAAGCACACTCTTGTCAAGGACAAACCTCGAAGAAGTTATGATTTTATCGACAAAGCGATCTTATAGGAGTTTACATAAAACACGAGAGTTGTTAAGGAACGATAGTTGTTTGTTTGGCTTGCGTAATCAATGGATTTTCGAACTTGGTTCGTCGACAAGAGAAATTCTGCAATGCTTGTGAGGATGACCGAGTGTTAGAATGCGAGATTCGCTAAACCATGTACAAGGTAATGATTTGGGTGCGGGATGGATTGATCACCATACCGACTTACTCTTATTATTCGCTTTGCTATATGGAATGGTAAATCTGAGTGACTTACCTATAGTAGAGAGACGATTTATCAAAACCTGTCTAAACCTTAGAATGGTATAAGAATTATTTTCCCTTGTACACGGCGGTTGTTGCCAACCATAGGTTATACGGTGAGGTTCAACCTGCACTGCTTTTCTGCAGGACAAACCATAAATTGATGACCACCATGAGATATCGATAGTTGTTTAGTATTGGCGCCGGACCGTCGCCTAAGAAGACCCAGTTTGAATAACCGTACCAAGATGAAAGAACGGAAGAATTGCGGTAAAGGTTATGCCACCACCAAAAGAGCCCGAGAAGTAATTATCCGGAGAAGATCGACACCGCCAACAATAAGGATGGAGTATATGAGTTTTGATGGAACCGCAACCATGCTTCCAAGGGTGATAGCACCCGAGACCCCGGAGACGATCGATGGATTTTGAGAAGACCCCCAAACCCTAACCTATTTCTTTCTAGCCTCTCCGAATCTCGAGGACGAGATTCATTTTAAGGGTGGTAGTTTGTAACATCCCAAAATTCTAAATTTTGGAATGTTATTAATAAATAGATAGATTTGATTGTTTATTTGATTGTTGTTTGATTGATTGACTGAAAGTGAGTGGAATTCGAAACCTTTTTGAAAGTTAAATGAGAGGGAATAAAAGGACTTTCCCAAACTTTCATTTTGCTTTTATGATCTTCGGGAATTCAAATTCTTTTCATCACAAAAACCCTGGAGAGAAGATGACATGACTTCTTCCATTTATTTAAATGACAAGGGGTGTTGAAAATATTTGAATTCTATTTGAGAATATTTCCAATTCTGAAACTTTATGCAACTCAATGATTTTCACGAGCGAAGATAAAATGACTTCTTCAAAACATATGAAATATGAGTTGGGAGTTTCAAAGAATTAAATTCAAAGTTCCTTTGAATTTATTTTCAATTGGAGTTATTTGAGTTTTATTCAAATTATTTTTCTCCAAAACTAAAATACATGGAAAATAGGGTAACATGATTCCTACATCAGAAAATTGGAGAGAAATTAATTTGAAGTCATTTTGGTATTTTTAAAATGATTTTATTGGATTTTATTAGAGCTGAAACACTCTTTGTTTTGTTTGGATTTGTGTGTATTTTATTTGAAGCTAAAATAATGTTCATCTTGTAGGAAATATTTTTCTGCAAATTTTGATATATTATATGCCTATATAAAAGTTTTAATTATTTTTGTTTTTATTTTTGTTCTGTGAAATTTTGTATAAAACGCTTGAGCAGTGCAGGGTGAAGCCTTAACTCTCTCTCTCTCTCTCTCTCTCTCTCTCTCTGGGCCGGCCCAGCCAACTTGGCCAGCTTGAGCCCGGCTCCGCTTCGCCGCCTCCTCCCGTCCCGGCCAGGACTCCTCCCGAGTCCCGGCGCCCGCCCGCCACCGGCCACCGCCTCCTTGCCTTCCCCACGCCACCTCCTCGCTCCCGCCTATAAAGCCGCCGCTTGGCCCGTTCCCCTCTCTCTCCTCGCATCTCATGGGAAAGAGTCGCCGCCGAGATCCGACCGCCGCCGCCCGCTCCACTCCGGCGCCCTTGCCGCTGCTGCCACCACCCATCGTCACCACCGCGCCGCGTCGAGCGCCCCGATGCCCTCGCCGACGTCGGAGACCCACTGGAGCCGTCGCCCCGTCCGTAGCCGCCGTCGTCTTCTCCGTCGCCGGCGACTCCAACCGCCGCGGTAACCGCCGCCCTCCCCGTCCGTCCGATCTGGATCTAAGGATCCAGATCCTTTTGTTTTTTTTCTCTTTCCTAAACGTTTTTTTCTTATTCGGTGAACGTTCATTAGTTAGGTTCTGTTAGCGAGCGTTCGCTCGATAGATTTTTTCTTTTTATTTTAGATTTCGGCCAGGGACCCATCCATGAATATTTTCCTTTACAGATTAGTCCCTGATTTTTAAACGACCATAACTTTTTGCTCGTTAGTCGGAATTCAACGAAACCAACGCCCACGTCTTCGTTATGATCCCCTCTATCCAGTAATCCAACTTAAACATGTTTTTGAAAGTTTAAAATTTGAATTAGATTAGATTTGAATTTGAACTTCGTTTAATCATAACTTGAGTTTCGTAACTCCGATTTAGTTGATTCTTTTTGCAAATTAAAGCTCTTGACCTAAACTTTCTGATAAGGCCAAATTCATATAATTTTGGTACTGTTAGAAATTGTTTTATGTTGCAAGAGTTATTTGCTTGGTTTGTTGTTTTCCGAATTGTTTCTTCGTTCTTTCCGATGTTTTGAGTGATTGCTTATGTGTGGCTACTATTGATTGCTTACGATAGATTGACCGGAGTGTGACGAGTAGACCTATCAAGAGTTTTTGAGTGCGAATCATCTTCATCAATATTGCAGGCAAGTAACACTTGATCATACTTTTTCTACTACCCAGTTTTATGCATTAGATCTATTCCTCAAACACTTGCATGATTAGGATCTAATTAAATTGTGGGATCGGAAGTAGATGAGGTAGTACCTATTACCCGTTTTATTACTAAACCTTTGGGAGTTACTTCTACGTTTGCTTATTTGCCATGCTATGCTAGTAGACGTGGATTGGGTGAGTGTATCCATGATGATGTGAGATTGTTAAATTAATGGTTTATTTAAGGTGGCAACTTAAACACACATCTGGGTGGATTGAGGCACTGGGGTATCCGATGATTACTGTTTTTTTTGGGACCGCCACCTGTGCTCAAAGGGATCATGAGATTATTCAAACTAGTAACTTCCGGTAATGCGACCACAAGCCATTATGGGCTCTGGCATAGTTGAGTAAGTCGTGCAAACTCTTATAGTGGTGGACTAGCAGATGTAGGGGATGTAGGTGTACCGGTCTACCCGTCGTAAGGTGCTAAGCGCTTACGAAAGACTATGTCTCGGTCATCCGCTTTCTCAAACACCTGCAAAGACGAGAAACCAAGCGGAGGCGATCGGGTCTTGTGGGGAAAAGTGCGCAAACCTCTGCAGAGTGTATAAACTAATCATGATTAGCCGTGTCCCCGGTTATGGACATCTTGAGTATCTAGTACTTGAATATCATGTGAATCTCAACACGTTACTCTAATTAATATTGTTGGGTTTTTTAATGAGTACTTTTAATTGGGATTGAGGATGCTGTCAACCATTCTCAATGTTTAACAACCACCATGATAGTTAAATAAATTTATTCCTTTGTAGTAGGGAAAATTTGGCTTGTCGCAAAACTGTAACCATAGAGCTTTCCACCAGCCATATATGCATGTAGTATAGCTTATTCTTTCTTTACTCTCTATGTGTTACATTGCCAGCATATTCCATGTGCTGACCCGTTTCGGGCTGCAACTTTTCATGTTGCAGACTTTTCAGACGACGAGTAAGTGATACGTTAGGGTTACGATTTCCTATACTCAACTTTGCCGTTGGTGTTGATGGGAATCCACAACCTTGTTGCTTCCGCTATATTTTGGATCGAGGTAATAGTATTTACATTATTTCATACATGTGATTTACCTCTGTTATAAATCCTTGAGTATTGTGTGTGTCGATACCGATCCGTGGATGACACGAAAGCACGAAGACTTGATCCATTCGGTCGGGTCGCTACATACCTCCATCGAGAGGGCCCGAACACAGGTAAAAACATCGTGTCCCTTGTCTCCTGTTACCATCCGCCTAGACGCCTGATTCGGGACCCCCTACCCGAGATCCGCGGTTTTGACATCAACATTGGTGCTTTCATTGAGAGTTCCTACGTGTCGTCACCTATAGGCCCGATGGCTCCTTCAATCGTCAAGAACGACACATTCGGTGGTGAGACTTTTCTCCCGGACAGATCTTCGTATTCGGCGGCTTTGCCTTTGTGGGGCCAATTCGCTAAGCCATCCGGAAGCAGATCGAAAGCTACGCCCAGCCATCGGTCATATTTGAAGCTTTGAACTATACGGCCGATGTCCGCGGGATTTGATCTTGAAGGATTCGAGCCACAGCCAAGCGTGCCGTGACTGTCTCGATGGGCACGATCTAGCTACGCCACGAACGGTGTCACGGAGGCCGCACCGGCGTCTGGCCCGACCCTTAGCTCGGAGCCGACTCCCCCGATCAAGGACGAGTGGTTGGACACCGCCTCGGGGGCTATGATCTTTATGGCGATTGAGCCTAACTCCATCCCTGTCCTTTGCGAAGACCGTTACTCCAAGGCGCCGGACTCCTTTCCGGACTCCGAACCCTCCGCGCCCCTGCCAATCGAATCCGATTGGGCGCCGGTCATGGAGTTCATCGCGGACATCTTTCAGCCCTCGCCCTTTGGCGGCATCCTGAATTCACTAAAGTCTCTCTCTTTATCGGGAGAGCCTGGCGGACTACGGTCGGAAGGTTGGGATGCGGACGACGAAGAAATTCAACGCCCACCCACCGCCCACTTTGTAGCCACTGCCGAAAGCTTAAACGGCGTGCTCGATTTCGACTCAAGACATCGACGGTATGGACGGCGATGTAGGAGACAACCATGAACCAGCACATAGGATACCGGGACAACCACCTCATCCCATGATGTATACATGGTGGATACACCTAAAGGAAGTGACAACGAGGAACAACGGGACACTACGAACGATAAATCCCTCGAAAAGCAGTCAAAATGGCAGCGTAAACGCCGCACCAAGTCCCACCTCGACAAAGACCCAGCCATAGAGCAGGGCGAAACAGTGGACGACGAACATGCTATCGAGCAGCCGTCCGAACAGGACAACTTGGATAAACAACCCGTCCCCGGCGAAGATAACAGTCCGGACGATCTCACGGCGGACAAATTGTTGGAGCGAAGAACCTCCACAAAAGGCTCGCCATCGCTAGCGCGCCTGAAAAAGCGAAGCGGAAGCTCAAAACAGCGAAAAAATGCACTCGTAATCGAGATGGAGCAAAGTACTCAACACCGCAGACAAATACGGTGACAACAACAACAAAGAGCTACCCAAAGAGAAAACTACTGCCCGAATTTGATGAGGAGGCCGTAGAGCCCCCACAATAAAAAAGCAAGAAGGCCACCCGGTCGGATGGACGACCCCACGACAAACAGAGAGTGGCAAATGACGCCGCACACAAGCCGGTACGCGATCCGCATAAGGATTCGCATCAAAAGGATGGCCCAGTTAGGTCCATCTACGGGCCGAGAAAGCAAGCTCTTCAAAGCAATGCAACACGCCAAATATCCGAACATCACGGCACACCCAAATATGGGGGTGCCGCACACCCCCTGTGTTTCACCGATGAGGTGCTGGATCACGAATTCCCAGCGGGATTCAAACCCCTAAACATAGAGGCATATGACGGAACAATGACCACAGGAGTGCGGATTGAGGATTACATCCTCCACATACACATGGCTAGAGGAGATGATCTCCACGCCATAAAATACTTACCCTCAAACTCAAAGGGCCAACTCGGCATTGGCTTAAAAGCCTTCCGAAAACACCATTGGAAGTTGGGAAGAGCTCGAGGATGCGTTTCGGGCAAATTTTCAGGGGACCTATGTCCGCCTCCGGATCTGAACGATCTAAGTCACATAACTCAACAGCCGGAGAGAGTCAGCCCGAAATGGAACAGGTTCCTTACCAAAAGAACCAAATAGTCGATCGTCTCGGACCAAGCCTTAGCAGCCTTCAAACACAACGTCCCGAGACGAATGGCTCATGAGACACCTCGCCAAGAAAAGCCGAGAACAATGGCCGCATTAACAAGCCTCATGACCCGCTTTTGCGCGGAGAGGATAGCTGGCTAGCAAGATGCAGCACCAATGACCCAAGTACATCCGAGGTCGGGGATGGAAATGGGAAACCACGACGTAACAAGGACCAAATACCGACCAGGTGAAACAGTCAAGAGCGTGATACCAATGTCGAATTCAAAAGCTCTCGACAAAACAATAAAAACTGCCCTTAAGGATAATAGCGACGAGCTATCCAACTTAAACAAAATCTTGGACAAGATATGTCAAATCCACAGTACTCGGGAAGCACGCAAACCATACCCACAGAGATTGTTGGGTCTTCAAGTAGTCCGCAGACTCAACGCTGAACACAAGGGGCTCGACACACCAAGTGAGGATGATGACGAACCCCACAAGCAGAGCACCGGAAAACAAAAGAATTTCCCACAAGAGGTTAAAACAGTAAACTCACTTCACGTGATAAAACGGAAAAGCAGCGCGGCGCCCACTAAAATGCGCTCCGCACAGACTACCCTAGCGGAGTACCAACACTGGTTGTCAAAACCAATCACCTTCGACCATCAGGACTACTCCGAAAGTATCCGGAACGCAGGATGGACTGCCTTGATATTGGATCCTATAATCGACGGATTCCAATTTACACAAGTCCTCATGGACGGCGGCGATGACATAAACACGATATATCGAGGACACAATCCGCAGGATGGGGATAGACCCAACCAAAATTAGCCATAGCAACACTTCCTTTAAAGGAATAATGCTGTGCACATATGCCCATTGTACGGGCTCCCTAACATTAGAAGTTATGTTCGGTTCATCCGACAACTTCCGTCGTAAAAGCTAATCTTCCATGTCGCCCCATTTAAAAGTAGCCATCAAGCACTATTGGGACGCCAAGCTTTCCGCTTTAACGCAATCCGCATTATGCATCTCTTACACTTAAAATGCCGGTCCACGAGGCATCATCTCATTAAAGGGAAACTCAGTATTCCTCGAATACGGAAAAATGTGAGACCGCCTTTAACAGCCTCTCACACTAATACGGCTTTGCCGATCAAAGCATCTAAAGTAGGTCGTTCGGACCTGTGACACGGTTAGGCAAGTCCGGCTTAAATAAACAAGGGCTTACTAGCCGTGTAACCCCTTATAAGGGCTCCACGCATGTACAACAAGAGACAATAAAGCTCAATTTTATTCATTTTTGAATCGCATCTGCTTTATTTCAAATTACATTTTTCGCACGATCTTTTTCAACTAAGTTCCTCTCTTTTAAGATGAACGCCGTGCTATACCCGTCCAGGATACGGCACAACGGGAGACACATGCGCAGACGCGTGCAGGGACCCATTGCAAGGATTCTTTTGATTAAGACCTGCGTAAACCTTTCTCACTGTCTCTTGTTGTTATTCATCCCCGGTCTCTTGTTATAACCGAGGAGGAGGTGGCGCTTTGGCATCGGGCCGCATGTAATTTTGCACGTACATGGACACCAGGGGCTTGTTATCAAGGGCATTGTTCAGCCCACTTTATAAAAGACCGAATACCTTAGGGACTGTTCGGCGTCTCGAGTTAGGCCTTATATGCATCAACTCCGAATCATGTCTTTGGTCAAATGATGGGTTTGCCCGGCTCCTGTGTTTTGCTGCCTTACATTCCGTTCTATCGGCTAACGCGACACCAGGAGAACTACTGCGATTGTGCCTGCTCGGCCAAAGTAGCACCTCGAGAGAAAGCCAAAATCGATCATGATATAGCGAGAGACTGGTCAACCACTCGATGACCCACCGGAATGTTTAGAGTTCCTCCGCCTTAACGAAGGACCGTTTCCCGGTCAAGCATATACGCACCCCGAATTCGGGAGAGTGCGGTGCCTCCAGGGGCTATATAGTAGCCCCACCATCGAACTCCTATGGCTAAGTGAAAGTGATAAAGCATTATAGTCCGGTTGCCTAGTTTGCTACGCTACCACCTCCTTAATAGGACCAAGACGTTGGATTAAGTGTGAAAAAGCGCCTTCTTTGCAAACACCCCGCACTATGTGCGTGGGGCTGAAGCCAAAGGCTGCCATCTTTCAAAGTTATATATACATATACATCGGTGACGACGGGAGTAGTTTACTACTTGAACGCACAAGTATAAAAAGCTCTTATATTATATTGAAACGTTGTTTCATAAGTTACACATGTCATTCAAACATAACATCCTTCGAGCACTGCGTCTCTATTAAACGAGCGCCCGGAAGAACTTCCTCAAAATAGCGCTCGACTGGTACTCGACTTCCGTCCGAATCTGGGACGAACGTCGGTGGCGTTCATTTCGCCCAAGATGTCTTGACACGGGCAAGAGCCATCCGCGCACCCTCAATGCACGCCGACCGCTTCATTGCGTCGATACGCGGTACCGCACCAAGGAACTGCTGCACTAAGCCAAAATAACTCTTGGGCTGAGGTTTCCCCGGCCACAAATGAGTCACGACACGCTTCATGGCAAGTCCGGACAATCGATTCAACTCGGACCATTCGGCCAACCGATCTGTTAACGGAAGAGGACGCTCTGGACTATGGAACTGCGACCAAAACATCTCTTCCCTTCTATGGCCCTTCTGGCCTCGGAAGTGCTCAATCGCGTTCGCGGCACTCGCCGCCAAATCCAGATTAGCATCCTGCGAACTCCACAACCGGTCCAACTGAGCATACTTCGGATCTGTGAACTTCCTCCGCAGCAGAAAAGGCTTTCCAGCAGCAACATCCACAGCCTGACGCAGCTCCTCCTTTGCAGCTCTCATTGCGGAGCGGGCATCCTTGGCTTCGGCGGTGGCCTTTTTCAGGTCCTCTTGCCCCGCTTGACCTTCTTTTTCAAGAACCCCGCAGCGGTCGGTAGCATTCTTCAACTTTATGGCCATATCGGCCATTTCCTCTTTGCTTCGGCAGTGAGCAGCCCGTTCGGCTTTCAGACCTTCGGCCGCCCTCAAAGCGGCCACATTACTATTTCTGGCCTGCTCTTTAGCTCGGGCGAGTTCCGCCTGCAGCTCCTCCACAGCAGCGGCACCACCTGCATTAAGCATACAAGTAGTAAGGCACGGGCGTCAAGCTCCCTTACCAGGCATCCGCGAAGAAGTCGCATACCTTGTGACTCATCAAACCGCTTATTGACAAGCGCGATGTCCGCATCACCTCGTCAAGTTGCCGCTTTAGTTCGGCAAATTCATCGATCCGGCTGGCCACCGGACGCCCGCCACCTATTTAGGAGCGGTGATATGTTATAATCGAGATTATGATCCTCGACGCTGTCAATTTTGACAACATACCGAGTCTCGTGGGCTACTATCTATACAGGCGCATTCTATATGCATAGCTGTCGGAAGGTACTTCAATTTTGCGTACCTCGAACCCCGTCAGTAAGCTTCTGACGGCTTCATGCAATCCGCTCTCAGCGGATGCAATTCTTTCAATCACCGTACCCATTAGCGCACGGTGATCTTCTGAGATAGCCGCTCGCCCGAGCAGATCCTTCAGCTCCTCCGAACGCACGCCAGTTGGTGCCGGACCTTCCGGCCCCGCCGGACTCGGGGAAGCTCTCCGTGACGACACTTCAGGGTCGCCCGCCTTGCACGAAGGCGCGATAGGTGGAGGCGTTTCGCTCTCTATCATCTCCGGACAAAGATCCCCCAAAGACGAGCTCTGCTGAGAAGGGTTGAGATCCCAACTACAAGGTACAATTTCGGTTATCTTCAGAAATAAATACATGGAAGTTCTTTATTCACAAGACCCCTTCTTTTCACTTACGGCTCGCTGGAGGGCTGATCCCCTTGGGGAAATAGTGCGGCTGGGATACTTCCGTGGCGGACTTTCTCGACGAAGACTTCTTTCCCCGCTTTGAGGCCTTGGCTTCCGGATCTTGAGCGGTCCTCTTCTCCCTTGGAGGAGGATCCTGATCCCTCTTCCTTGAAAGCCTCCTTCATGGAGGCGCTTGCTTCCCTGCTCCCCTTTGCCCTCTTTAAAAGGCGGCCTTCAACATCTTGGTCAAGATGGTATCCGGCGTGGTCTCCGGAGGGGAGCCGACACCTTATTAACTTTGCCTTGGCTATCCACTCCTGTTCAAGAAACGGCTCCTTAAAGGGCATATATATGATAAATGAATGAACAGCCTGTCCGTTCTGAGGTTACTTACTTGAGTATCTGGGTGATTGCAGCTTAGACCTGCGTCCTCGGACAAATCCGGACACTTCTCTTGCGATCCGAAGAACAGTTTGTACATCTCCTTGGGCGTCGCGCCCATAAAATGTTGGAGAGCTCGTGGTCCCTCCAGATTAAACTCCCACGGACGGAGGGGCGACGTTTGCAGGCGTATACGCCGAATCAGCATAACTCGCCGCCACGACCAGATTGATCTCTCTTTCTTGGAGGTCTCGAATACGGCCCCTGCAACAGAGGAATGTCCTTGGGCGGCCCCAGTCGAGCCCCGGTTGACCCATGATGCCACTTTGTGGTGGACTGGCGGAAGGCGGGTGGCGCCACCCATTTGGTGCCCACAGGGAGCGGTGATATAAAACCACTCCCGTTGCCACAAACCAAGCTCCTCTTGAAAAGACCCTCGTGCCACGGAGCATCAACACACTTGCTTATGACCGCCCCTCCAAGACTGCTTGTTGCCCTCGATCATCTTGGCTCCACCTTGAAGGTCTTGAGCCACAATCCAAAGTGAGGGTAATATGGAGGAATGCTACACATACTACAATGAATGACGAGATATTGAGGATGTACTCCGGATTCAAGTCATGGAAATCCAGCCCAAAATGAAACAAGATCACCAAGACAAAGGGATCCGTCGAGAAGCCTAAACCTCAAGGAAGTGAGACACGAACACCACGCTCTCGCCGGGCTCGGAGTGGGAATGACCTGCCCTGGAGCAGGCAGCCTATGCGAGATCTCGCCGGTTAGATACCTGGCGTCTCGCAACTTTAGCACATCTTCTTCTGTGACGGGAGAAGACATCCATCGGCCGAGCTTGTCGGAGCCGGACATCATCGAAGGTCCGAAGCGCCTAAATCTGAAGCTTTGGGTGTTAGAACTCGAAGCGCGAGGCGAACTTCGATGGAGGGTGGAAAAATAAGAGGGCCTTGGTCTCATTATAAAGAGGTTGAATACCAAGAGCCCTCCCCGTGGTCGATTGGGACTCGCCTTCGATAGAGGAGGCGTGCCAACGGGCACGATTGGGTTACCCACGTCCGTATTGCTGGGAATCCCGGAATAAGGGGGCACGATCTCCGCTTTGATAAGACGTGCCAAGGAAACCGCCTCCCTAAACGCGCTGAGGTGGACAATAAAAACGAAGGCCTGGCCGTGGTGTGATGTCACGCCATGAATACGCCGCCAGATCTGTGCAAAAGTTATTCTCTCTACGGTAGTATGTGGAACTTGTTTTGCGTAACCGGACACTATCCTTGTGTTCAAAATCTTCTATGAAGTATTCAGAGGAGGAACCCGCCTTGCAATGCCGAAGACAATATGCGCCCGGACTAAATGCGTCATTGAAGCCTGGTTCGTGGCTACCGAGGAGTCCTGGATTAGGGGTGTCCGGATAGCGAACTATCACCGTTGGCGGACTCTGAACTATGAAGATACAAGATTGAAGACTTCGTCCAGCGTCCGGATGGGACTTTCCTTGGCGTGGAAGGCAAGCTTGGCGTACTGGATATGTAGATCTCCTACCATTGTAACCGACTACGTGTAACCCTAACCCTATCCGTGTCTATATAAACCAGAGGGTTTTAGTCCGTAGGATCTAACAACAATCATACCATAGGCTAGCTTCTAGGGTTTAGCCTCTCACGATCTCGTGGTAGATCTACTCTTGTACTACCCATATCATCAATATTAATCAAGCAAGAGTAGGGTATTACCTCCATCGAGAGGGCCCGAACCTGGGTAAAAACATCGTGTCCCTTGTCTCCTGTTACCATCCGCTTAGACGCACAGTTCAGGACCCCCTACCCGAGATCCGCCGGTTTTGACACCGACAGCAGCCCTGTAATAGGGCAGCAGCCATGGTCCCTCACTTTTTGACCCAAAAACGTAGCTCTGACAGTTATCCAATTTGTAAAACTTGCTCCAATAAAAACTTGACCGAATATTGCAACACCAAGTGTTGTAAATACGCAGTAGTGGTTGCGCAAATTTTCACAGCAGCGGGGGTCACGCAGGACATGAAAAACAACAAGTGCTTTGTTATACTGAAGCAAAAGGCTACATGAATTAGTTTTTCTTAATAGTATATCCAAGTCTTACAAAAACAATTGTTCATGTTTTCATTATGGTTTCAAACCTCAGTATCATAGTGATGGGAGGGCTCCGCTCCACGTCGTTGAACGGCCACTTGTGCACGACGTCGTCATCTAGGGCATGGTGCGAGGCAACGGGCATACGTTGTGCTCCTTGCTCGTGACAGAGCCGACTCGAGGGAGAGTTAGGTGAAGCAGTAGAAATGTCGCACGCCCTTGCGACATATAGGGTTTTTGGGTGGCGAATTTGGACTCTCCCCTGGCCATCACCATGGATGGGAGAGAGAGAGAGAGAGAGAGAGAGAGAGAGAGAGAGAGAGAGAGAGAGACGCCTTCCCCGTGGTCTCCAGTGCGAGGTGGAAGGAAACTGCAGGAGGCGTCGGAGGGAATTTTCAAATGCAAGGGTGGCAAACGGCAAGCTGACCAGGAGCCCCAGCAGCCCCATTCGTCCATCGGTTGATCGATCTCCTCTAGTGCTCATGTTTGAGAGTGTCACCCTGAAGCACCTATGCAAGTGGGAACCCCCGACGTCCGGAGGCTCTCGTACGTAGCAAGATCAATCCGGCCTGTTTCTGGCCTCAATTAATCTCACGTAGGTAAATCCATCTTCATTTCTTACCGCATTGAAGAGGACGGGAGGACTATAGCGATAGGATTAAGAGATTAGAGGAAGGTTTGCGGGCAAGCCGATCGTGCATGTTTCTTTTTTCCTTTTCACTCACGGATTGTAGGGCATAGGTTAGATTTGTCACGACCGGGTTTTTTCTTCCTGTGTTATTCCTTTGTTGGTTTTGTTTGCGGGGATCGTAAGATGAGAATGAAAACGGGGAGGTGGTTTTTTTTAATCTAAGGCTCGCTGCTACACAAACTTAGGAATTGAATCTGAAATTTGGATTTCTGTTGTAATTTCGTAAATGGTGAGATTTTTTTATCTGAGGTGGTACTAAATTTTTATGTGTTCATCTACTAGAAAACAAAAACGGTTTATACTGAATTTCGTACCTGGGCAGCGCGCTAAGGCCCAGTGACGCCAGCCGACCTATTTGTCGCATGGAGCGTTAGATAGCCAGAACTTCGCACATGTCGCTCATTACTTGGCCAGCCCGTTTTCGTTTCATTCCGTGTTCTGTTTTTTTACGTTCCTTTCTCTTCTTCTTTCCTATTTCTTTTTACCTTTTTTCCCTTCGAAGCTTAGTTTATTTTTATCTTTTTTCATAAATTCAAAATTTCCAAAAAGCTCAGAATTTCATATTTCATTCAAATTTTTGATAAATGTTCCATATTCCAAAAAAATTCCTGTTTTGAGAAATGTTCAGATCTCTACATTTATCTAATTCCCAATTTTTTTCAAAATAAATAGAATGTACACAATTTTTGAAAAAAGTTTATTCCGGAATCTGAATAATTGTTTTCTCATTAGAAAATGTTTGAATTCAAGAATGTTGTTGTTTTACTGAAAAGTTTACAAATTTAAAATATTTTTTGCATAAAAAAACACATATTTGAAAAGAATTATGAATGTTCAAAACATGTTCCCATTTAAAAATATTGTTCATTAATTCATAAAATATTCATCTTTTTATAAAAAGTACATGTTTTCAGATTTTTTCTTTCGAATTTTAAAAATTGTTCCAATTTAAAATGGTGTTCATGTTTTTTCGTAAATATTCAGAATTGTTTTAGAAAAATATATTCACGTTTCGAGGATATTCGGAAATTCATTATTGTTTTTAATGAAAACTTCAAAAAATTCAAAAAATGCTTCGAATTTGACGCTGCATTATGTTCTTAAATAGTCGCGCTGGCCATTAGTTATTGGGACGCGTTTGTGTGACTAGCTAGAATCACGTCATCGGGTCTTTGATTTGCGCGCTGTAGTTAGTAATCCATGTGGTTACGCCATAGGAGACGCCGACAAACCCCACCACTATCAATGATCTCGTGTGCCAAACATGACCCGTGAGAAGATCGCAGCTCCTTGCTCTGTTGTCCACCGCTGCGGAGACTGTTTTCGAACGACACATTATTTCTCTCACGTTGCTTCTGGTAAAAAAATATCTCTCCTGTTGGAATGCACAGGCATATGTGCTAGTTTAGACAAAAGTATGAAATTTTGAGTGGGTCCACTTGAAGATTTCTCCAAACCAGTTTTCACAAATCATGTTTACGGTGTTAGAACATCTCAATAGCAGCCCTGTAATAGGGCAGCAGCCATGGTCCCTCACTTTTTGACCCCAAAACATAGCTCTGACAGTTATCTAATTTGTAAAACTTGCTCCAATAAAAACTTGACCGAATATTGCAACACCAAGTGTTGTAAATACGCAGTAGTGGTTGTGCAAATTTTCATAGCAGCGGGGGTCACGTAGGACATGAAAAACAACAAGTGCTTGGTTATACTGAAGCAAAAGGCTACATGAATTAGTTTGTCTTAATAGTATATCCAAGTCTTACAAAAAACAATTGTTCATGTTCTCATTATGGTCTCAAACCTCAGTGTCATAGTGATGGGAGGGCTCCGCTCCACGTCGTTGAACGCCCACTTGTCCACGACGTCGTCATCTAGGGTATGGTGCGAGGCAACAGGCACACGTTGTGCTCCATGCTCGTGACAGAGCCGACTCGAGGGAGAGTTAGGTGAAGCAGTAGAAATGTCGCACGCCCTTGCGACATATATGGTTTTGGGGTGGCGAATTTGGACTCTTCCCTGGCCATCACCATGGATGGGAGGGAGAGAGAGAGAGAGAGAGAGAGAGAGATAGATAGATAGATAGATAGAGAGAGAGAGAGAGAGAGACCTTCCCCGTGGTCTCCAGTGCGAGGTGCAAGGGAAGGAAACTGCAGGAGATATCGGAGGAATTTTCAAATGAAGGGCGGCGAACGACAAGCTGATCAAGTGCCCCAGCAGCCCCATTCGTCCGTCGGTTGATCGATCTCCTCTAGTGCTCATGTTTGAGAGCGTCACCCTGAAGCTCCTATGCAAGTGGGAACCCCCGAAGTCTGGAGGCTCTCGTACGTAGCGAGATCAATCCGGCCTGTTTCATGGGCTCAATTAAATCTCATATAGGTAAATCCATCTTCATCTCTTACCGCATTGAAGAGGACAGGAGGACTGTAGCGATAGGATCAATAGATTAGAGGAAGGTGAGCGGGCAAGCCGGTCGCGCATGTTTCTTTTTTTCCTTTTCGCTCACGGATTGTATGTGCATAGGTTAGATTTGCCATGGCCGGATTATTTTCTTCCAGTGTTATTTCTTTGTTGGTTTTGTTTGCGAGGATCGTAAGATGAGAATGAAAGCAGGGAGGTGATATATTTTTTAATCTAAGGCTCGCCGCTACACAAACCTAGGAATTGAATCTGAAATTTGGATTTATGTTATAATTTGGTAAGTGGTGAGAAAAATATTTTTTTATTTGAGGTGGTACTAAATTTTTTTGTGTTCATCTACTTGAAAACAAAAATGGGTTGTCCTGAATTTCGTACATGAGCTGTGTGCTGAGGTCCAGCGACGCCAGCCGACCTATTTGCCGCATGGAGCATTAAATAGCCAGAGCTTCGCACATGTCGCCCATTACTAGGCCATCCCGTTTTCATTTCATTCTGTGTTCTTTTTTACGTACCTTTCTCTTCTTCTTTCCTATTTCATTTTACCTTTTTTCCTTCGAAGTTTATTTTCTTTTTATATTTTTTCATAAATTCAAAATTTTAAAAAAGATCAGAATTTCATATTTCATTCAAATTTTTGATAAATGTTCCATATTCCAAAAAAGTTCCTGTTTTGAGAAATGTTCGGATCTCTACATTTATCTAATTCCGAAATTTGTTCAAAATAAATAAAATGTACACAATTTTTCAAAACATTTATTTAGGAATTTGAATAATTGTTTTCTCATTAGAAAATGTTTGAATTCGAACATATTGTAGTTTTACTGAATTGTTCACAAATTTAAAATATTTTTTGCATCAAAAAACACATATTTGAAAAGAATTATGAATGTTCAAAACATGTCCCCATTTAAAAATATTGTTCATTAATTCATAAAATGTTCATCTTTTTTATAAAAAGTTCATGTTTTCTGAAAACGTTTTTGAATTTTAAAAAATGTTCCAATTTCAAATTTTGTTCATGTTGTTTCATAAATGTCCAGAATTTCTAAAAAAATCTATTCACGTTTCGGAGGATATTCGGAAATTCATTATTATTTTTATGAAAAGTTCAAAAAATTCAAAAAATGCTTCAAATTTGGCGTTGCATTATGTTCTTACATATTCGCGCTGGCCATTGGTTATTGGGACGCGTTTGTCTGACTAGCTAGCAGCACGTCATCAGGTCTTTGATTTATGCGCTGTAGTTAGTAATGCATGTGGTTACGCCGTTGTATGAGACGCCGACAAACCCCACCATTGTCATAATCTCATGCGCCAAACATGACCCCACTACTAGGGAAAATCTTATACACAGAGGTATAGTAGTAGCGCTGGCCAGAACAAAGCGCTACTGCTACTTAGTAGTCGCGCGTGTCAACCAAACGCGCTACAGATATGGTTGTAGCAGTAGCACATCTACAGGCAAAAGTGCTACTACTATAATTCCCGCACTGTTTTCGGTAGGCTAGGAATAGTTGTAGCGATTTCGCGGAAAGCACGCTACTGTTAAGTGCCTTATAGTAGCGCGTTTCTAGTGTAGAGCGCTACTGCTAAGAAAAAGAAAATAAGTACAAAAATAAATAGAAAAGTAAATGAAAATGAAAGAAATAGAAAAGGGAGAAATGAAAAAAAATGTAAAGAAAAACAAAGTAAAAATAAAAATAAATAGAAAGGCATAGCAGTAGCGCTTGCTCTCACACAACGCTATAGCTACTTTAGCAATAGCGCAAGGAAAAAAGGAAAATAAATAGCTACTTCCTATAGCAATAGCGCTTTTTTGTGGAAAGAACTTAGCTATAGCGCGTTTTCCCTACCAGCGCTACTGCTAGTTTGACTTAACCACACGCGGGCTCAAAATTTTGCTAAGTCCTTTTCTCCCCTCTCCCCCACTCGATCTGTCATCGCCGTCGATCGCCCTGCGCCCGAGCACGCTCTCGACCTCATCGCCGCCTCCGAGGCCGCCCTCGACCTCACCGCCACCGCTGTCGACCTCACCGCTGCCACACTCGACCTTGCCGCCGCCGCCCGAGCCCGAGCCCGCCCGAGCCGCAGACCGTAAGCCTTTCCCTCTCCTCTTCCCTGCACTCCTCTCTCTCTCTCTCTGCTAGCCAGGGCAAATTTCATATTTTGCTGCTGTGATGATGTTCATATGAACCCTCGGTATTCATATGAACCCTAGATTTGTTTAGGACAATAGGATTTTTTAGCATTTAGGAAAGAAATTAGCAAACTTTTCTAGGAAATTAGCTAGGGAAACTTATTGTAAAAATGCCTAAACAGTAATTCCATTTAGCTTTAAATTAACAGAGGGTATATAAATAATAGTAGCATTTAAATTTAAATTAATAGAGGCTATAAACAAAAAATAGTAGCATTTAGCTATAAAACATTATTTGGACTATGGACCTGAATCTGGTCCAAATTCCATTCAAATGAAATTTTAATTATTTGCACTATGGACTTGAATATTTTTGAAGAAATTGAGTGTAGGTACTAAGGTCTTGCTGTGGAAATTTTGGTGAGGTCAGAAGGGTTAGAGAAAATGGAGTTCCTTTGCAATTTCTAATAAGGTCAAATATTGTTGGAATGTTTGCTCTAAAACAATTTGGATGAAAAGAAAATAATATGTGTGTGTGTGTGTGTGTGTGTGTGAGAGAGAGAGAGAGAGAGAGAGAGAGAGAGAGAGAGAGAGGAATAGCTAGAACAGAATTTGGGTTCTGTCCTAGGCAGAGAAGTGTTTAGTGAGGTCATTTTGCAAATGTTTTTGTTTTTTGAAAAGACCACTATTTTTTAAGGAAAATAATGTAGGCAAGTTTTATTTTAAAGATGATCCCTTCCTAGACTTTTAGCTTTAGACAAAAAACAAAAGTATTTAGCTATAAATAAAAAAGAGTAGATGTGGCATTTAGCTATAAACAAAAAATAGAATTGTTTTTCTTTCCAAAAACTTGGTTAAAGTAATTGTTGCTATGTAAATGAAAAACAAGATTGATGTTATATGATATATGTCATTGATGTTCATTTTCATATTCCATTATTGTTGATTATATCTTTTCATTGAAGTTGTCATGTTATGTGCAAACTCCTCAATAGTGTTTGCTCATGTTATATGCAACATTGAAGTGGTTCGATTGTGCCCAAGTGGCCTTTTGTTGTTTGCAGGTAATAATTTCGAGTGGCCTATATTTTGCGGGAATGTTGATTCATTTCCGTTCCGACAAATTTCAGGCGCTCTATTTGTCCAGTTTCTAGCAAAGGTCATGCCGAAATTTTTCATGAATTTCGGCATGACTTGTGCTACAAACTAGGACATATCGAGTGCCCGGGATTTGCCGCAACGGGAATGAATCAACATTCCTGCAAAACATTGGCCTTTTTTGTCATTATTCATTTTATTAGGTCTAGAATTAATTGACTAGATTTAATTATAGGAAACATGGCTAGCAACGATGAAGGACAGGGTTCTGGTGATTGCAACGTCTACGCGGCGGCAGATGCCTATTTTTAACTTCTCGATGA
The DNA here is from genome assembly GCA_021605145.1 of Aegilops bicornis. Classification (NCBI taxonomy): domain Eukaryota; kingdom Viridiplantae; phylum Streptophyta; class Magnoliopsida; order Poales; family Poaceae; genus Aegilops; species Aegilops bicornis. The sequence goes on from CM038672.1 coordinate 178,121,145, forward strand.
GCAACGGTTGTTGCACGGCCCACCTGTCACATCCGAGACTGAGACCGACATCGAGACCAGCACTGAGAGTGACACCGGCGCCGAGACCGGCACCAAGACTGGCAAAGCCGGTTTAGAACCGAAACCAGAGAGTATACGATGCCCAAACCAGCTCATCACTACTAGACTGGTGGTCACGGAGGTGAACTCCCACAATTTTGAGCCAAAAGAGCCTGCGGAAGTGTGTGCTATAGCAATCAAATAGGCTGCATCCTACGGGCAACCACCACCATCAACGATGAGAAACTAAAGAAGATACCAGATATGGAGCACTCCCTCCTAACTAAGCTGCACCAGGTATTCTTGTTCCCGGGCCAGGATCAAATCAAATATACTGATCCAGATAAAGACCCGAAAATGAAGAAGATAAATAAATGCGCCATGGGCAAGTTTAGTGGCGCGTTGTCCGCCTGGAAAGTAAGGGTGAAACATCGGATCATCGCCAAAAAGGAAACCTACTCCGAGATTGTAAAGGATAATCCAACAATTATAGAAGAGTAGTTCAGAATATTCAAGAAGGCTTGCATTACCGAAGATGTCAAAGAAAAGTTGGAGTACATGAAGGGGCTCCAAGAGAGGAACATGGGGTGCCACCACCTCGGAAGCCGTGGTTACACGGGGAAGAGGCCCATATGGGCCAAGGAGGGCCTTGAACGCAAAAAATGCAGGGGATCCTGACCCCTTGGCGGAGTTCACCATCCCGCAGGAGTGTGACGTCATCAGGGCCCGGTACTGTTGGGACCTAGTAAACAAGGTTTTTGATACGGACGCGGTCATAAAGGAGTTTATGAGACTGCTGGTAATTATTAATTTATCCCCTAATTTTAGCTTCTGATCAGTTCGACTGCACATTTAGTCACATTTGTAAACGGTCCTTGTTCCTTTTGCCGAAAGAACACATGATCGCGGCCGAAAGCGACTCGCCGTCTGAGGCGTTAGCGAGGCCCAAGTGGGACACCCCATTCAACCGGGCCTTGAACATATTGAAAGGACTCCCGGTGGACACTCGGTCATCGTATGGACGCGTGCACGGCGTCGTAGACGGCACCACGGGGAAGAAGTACTACATGAGACCACGGAGGAGAGGAAGGAAAGACAGAGGTTAAATGAAGAAAACATCGACAAGAAGGTAGAGACTGCGGTTGAAAAGAAATCAGCCGAGACAGTCAAAGTAGCGGTAGCTACCGCAAGAGAGGAGAGGCAAGTTCATATAGTGTCTTGGTTCCGTCTATCGTCAGTTGGAGCAAGCAAAATCCAGATAAAGAGGCAGCGGGCTTTCCCCTTTCCAACTTCTTCGGGAGCATCTCGTTTAGCGCACCTGCTCCCGCATCCGCTAGCAGCCCGTCCTCTGCCTCTGGCGTGCTCGGTGGGGCTTCGTCTTTGGCTGAGCTCGACGCCCTCACGGTACCTATCACACCGGCCCTCTTCAATATATGTATAATCTCCCGTTTCCGTTTCCTTTCAGATGTCTCACACCGCAGACATGTCTTTGCAGGCCGACGTAACCCCATGCACCATACTGTCCACCATCAGCGGCCAGAAGGGGGAAGGCGACGATAGTGAAGTCGAAGGAACAATTGTTCCACAGCCGTCCGATCCCCCTGATGTCTTCAAGGTTTCCGTGGCCAGTGTCAAACCGTGTGTCGGTGTCAAAACCAGCGGATCTCGGGTAGGGGGTCCCGAACTGTGCGTCTAGGCGGATGGTAACAGGAGACAAGGGACACGATGTTTTTACCCAGGTTCGGGCCCTCTCGATGGAGGTAATACCCTACTCATGCTTGATTAATATTGATGATATGGGTAGTACAAGAGTAGATCTACCACGAGATCGAGAGGCTAAACCCTAGAAGCTAGCCTATGGTATGATTGTTGTTCGTCCCACGGACTAAAACCCTTCGGTTTATATAGACACCGAATAGGGTTAGGGTTACACACAGTCGGTTACAATGGTAGGAGATCTACATATCCGTATCGCCAAGCTTGCCTTCCATGCCAAGGAAAGTCCCATCCGGACACGGGACGAAGTCTTCAATCTTGTATCTTCATAGTCCAGAGTCCGCCAACGGTGATAGTTCGCTATCCGGACACCCCTAATCCAGGATTCCCTCAAGAGCCTCTGAACCAGGCTTCAATGACGACGAGTCCGGTGCGCATATTGTCTTCGGCATTGCAAGGCGGGTTCCTCCTCCGATTACTTCATAGAAGATTTTGAACACCATGATAGTGTCCGGCTCTGCAAAACAAGTTCCACATACTACCGTAGAGAGAATAACTTTTGCACAGATCTGCTGACGTATTCCGCGGCGTGACATCACACCACGGCCAGGCCTTCGTATTTATTGTCCACCTCAGCGCGTTTAGCGAGGCGGTTTCCTTGGCACGTCTTATCAAAGCGGAGATCGTGCCCCCTTATTCCGGGATTCTCATCAATACGGACGTGGGTAACCCAACCATGCCCGTTGGCACGCCTCCTCTATCGAGGCGAGTCCCAATCGACCACGGGAGGGCTCTTGGTATTCAACCTCTTTATAATGAGACCAAGGCCCTCTTATTTTTCCACCCTCCATCGAAGTTCGCCTCGGCCGAGTTCTAACACCCAAAGCTTCAGATTTAGGCGCTTCGGACCTTCGATGATGTCCGGCTCCGACCAGCTCGGCCGATGGATGTCTTCTTCCGTCACAGAGGAAGATGTGCTAAAGCTGCAAGACGCCAGGTATCTAACCGGCGAGATCTCGCATAGGCTGCTGCTCCGTGGCAGGTCATTCCCACTCCCGAGCCCGGCGAGAGCGTGGTGTTCATGTCTCACTTCCTTCGGGGTTTAGGCTTCCCGACGGATCCCTTTGTGCGGGGGCTCATGTTTTATTATGGGCTGGATTTCCATGACAAGAATCCAGAGTCCATCCTCCATATCCCGTCATTCATTGTCGTATGTGAAGCCTTCCTCCATATTACCCCTCACTTTGGGTTGTGGGTCAAGACCTTCAAGGTGGAGCCGAAGATGATCGAGGGGCAACAAGCAGAGTGCGGAGGGGCGGTCATAAGCAAGTGTCTTGATGCTTTCGTGGCCGAGGGCTCTTTTCAAGAGGAGCTTGGTTTGTGGCAACGGGAGTGGTTTTATATCACCGCCCCGGGGGCACCAAATGGGTGGCGCCACCCGGCTTCCGCTCAGGTCCACCACATGGCTGGCATCATGGGTCAACCGGGGCTCGACTGGGGCCGCCCAAGGATGTTCTTCATTGCAGGCCGTATTCGAGACCTCCAAGAAAGAGAGATCAATCTGGTCGTGGCGGCGCAGGTTATGCTGATTCGGCGTATACGCCTCGCAGAACGCCCCCTCCGTCTGTGGGAGTTTAATCCGGAGGGACCACGAGCTCTCCAACATTTTATGGGCGCGACGCCCAAGGAGATGTTCAAACTGTTCTTCGGATCACAAGAGAAGTGTTCGGACTTGACCGAGTTCGCAGGTCTAAGCTGCAATCACCCAGATACTCAAGTAAGTAACCTCAGAATCGGACAGGCTGTTCATTCATTTATCATATATATGCCCTTTAAGGGAGCCGTTTCTTGAACAGGAGTGGATAGCCAAGGCAAAGTTGATAAGGTGTCCGGCTCCCTCCAGAGACCACGCTGGATCCTATCTTTGACCAAGATGTTGAAGGCCGCGCCTTTTAAAGAAGGCGAAGGGGGAGCAGGGAAGCAATCGCCTCCGCCAAGGAGGTTTTCAAGGAAGAGGGATTAGGGATCCTCCTCCAAGGGGAGAAGAGGACCACTCAAGACCCGGAAGCCAAGGCCTCAAAACAGGGAAAGAAGTCTTCGTCCCGGAAAGTCCGGCGCCGGGAAGTACCCCAGCCGCACTATTTCCCCAAAGGGATCAGCCCTCCAGCAAGCCGTAAGTAAAAAGAAGGGGTCCTGTGAATAAAGAACATCCCTGTATTTATTTCTGAAGATAATCGAAATTGTACCTTGTAGTTCGGATCTCAGCCCTTCTCAGCAGAGCTCGTCTTCGGGGGATCTTTGTCCGGAGATGATAGAGAGCGAAACGCCTCCACCTATCGTGCCTTAAATGCAGGCGGGCACCCTGAAGTGTCGCCACGGAGAGTTTCCCGAGTCCGGCGGGCGGACGGTCCGCCCTCAACCGGGCGGCGGCGGTCGGAGGAGTCAAGGACCTGCTCGGGCGAAGCGTATATCTCGAAGATCACCGTGCGCTTAATGGCTATGGTAATTGAAAGAATTGCATCCGCTGAGAGCGGATTGCATGAAGCCGCCAGGAGTTTACTGACGGGGTTTGAGGTACGAAAAATGATGTACCTTCTGATAGTTATGCATATAGAATGCGACCTGTGTAGATAGTAGCCCCTGAGACTCGGTATCTTTGTCTGGCCAGCGTGCCGAGGATCATAATCTCAGTACTAACACGTCGCCGTTCCTATGTAGGTGGCGGGGCGTCCGGTGGCTAGCCGGACTGATGAATTTGCCGAACTAAAGCGGCAACTTGACGAGGCGGATGCGGACATCGCGCTGGTCAATAATCGGTTTGACGAGTCACAAGGTATGTGACTTCTCCGCGGACACCTGGTAAGGGAGCTTGACGCCCATGCCTTACTACTTGTATGCTTTGATGCAAATGGTGCCGCTGCTGTGGAGAGGCTGCGGGCGGAACTTGCCCGGGCTAAAGAGCAAGCCCGAAGAGTAATGCGTATTGGGCGTCAAGAGCTGAAAGCCGAACGGCTGCTCATCGCCAAGCAAAGAGGAAATGGATGATTTGGCCTCAAATCAAGAATACTACCGACCGCTGTGAGGTTCTTGAAAAAGAACGTCCAAGCAGAACAAGAGGACTGAAAAAGGCCACCGCCGAATCCAAGGATGCCCGTTCCGCTATGAGAGCTGCCAAGGAGGAGCTGAGTCGGGCCGGGATATTGCGGCTGGAAAACCGCTTTCGCTGGAGGAAATATACGGATCCGAAGTATGCTCAGTTGGACAAGCTGTGGAGTTCGGAGGATGCTTATCTGGACTTAGCGGCGAGCGCTGCGGACGCGATTGAGCGCTTCCGAGGCCAGAAGGGGCACAAAAGGGAAGAGCTATTTTGGTCGCAATTCCATAGTCCAGAGTGTCCTCTTCCGTTGACCGATCGGTTGGCCGAATGGGCCGAGCTCAATCGATTATCCGGACTTGCCATGAAGCATGTCATGACTCATTTGTGGCCAGGCGGACATCAGCCGAAGAGTTATTTTGGCTTAGTGCAGCAGTTCCTTGGTGCGGTACCGCGTATCGACGCAATGAAGCGGTCGGCGTGTATTGAGGGGGCGTGGATGGATCTTTCCCGTGTCAAGGCATACTGGGCTGAGATTAAGGCCACCGATATTGCGTCCCTGCACTCGGACGGCAATGAGTACCGCCGAGCGCTATTTTGAGGAAGTTCTTCCGGCATTCGTTTAATAGAGACGCAGATGCTTTCGAAGGATGTTATTTTTGAATGACATGTATAATTTTATTAAACAACGTTTCAATTTAATGTAAGTGCTTTTTATACTTGTGCCTTCAAGTAGCAAACTACCTCTTGTGCGGCCGTTGATGTATATATGTATATAACTTTGAAAGATGGGAGTCTTCGGCTTCAGCCCCCACGCACATAGTGCGGGGGTGTTTGCAAAGAAGTCGCGCTTTCACACTTAATCCAACGTCTTGGTCCTATAAAGGAGGTGGTGGCATAGCAAACTAGGCAACCGGACTATAATGCTTTATCACTTTCACTTAGCCATAGGAGTTCGATGGTGGGGCTACTATATAGCCCCTGGGGGCACCGCACTCTCCCGAATTCGGGGTGCGTATGTGCCTGACGAAAACGGTCCTTCGTTAATGCGGAGGAATTCTAAACATTCCGGTGAGTCATCGAGTGGTTGACCAGTCTCTCGCTATATCATGATCAGTTTCGGCTTTCTCTCGAGGTGCTTTCGCCCGGCGAACTGGGCACAATCGCAGAGTTTTCCGGTGCCGCGTTAGCCGATAGAACGGAACGTAAGGCAGCAAAACACGTGAGCTGGGCAAACCCAACATTTGACCAAAGACATGATTCGAGCTGATGCATATAAGGCCTAACTCGAGACGCGAACACTCCCTAAGGTATTCGGTCTTTTATAAAGCGGGCGAACAATGCCCTTGGTAACAAGCCCTCGGTGTCCAGTGCGTGCAAACTTCTGACGCGGCCGATGCCAAAACGCCAGCCTCCTCCTCGGTTATAATAAGAGACCGGGGGATGAGGAACAACAAGAGACAATGAGAAAGGTTTACGCAGGTCTTAATCTGAAAAGAATCCTTGCGATGGGTCCTCGCTGCACGCGTCATACTGTCTCCGTAGCCAGATCTCGACGGTATAGCACGACGTTCATCCGTAAAAGAGAGGAACTTAGTTTGAAAAGATCGCGCTAAAATGTAATTGGAAATAAAATAGAGTATGATTCAAAAATGAGTAAAATTGAGCTTTATTGTCTCTTGTTGTACATGCGTGGAGCCCCTTGTAAGGGGGGTACGCGGTTAGTAAGCATCATGTTTATTTATGGCGGACTACTTAACCGTGTCCGAGTCCGAACGACCTGCTTTAGACGCTTTTGGCCAGCAAGGCCGTATTAGTGTGAGGCTGTTAAAGCAGTCTCACATTCTTTCCTTGAGGGACACGCGCAGCTTCCCTTTAATGAAATGATGCCTCGTGGACCGGGCATTTTAAGTTTAAGAGATGCATAATGCGGTATTGCGTTAAAGCGGGTGAAAGCTTGGCGTCCCAAAGAGTGCTTGATGGCTACTTTTAAATGGGGCGATGTGGAAGACCAACTTTTCCCGACGGAAGTTGTCGGGTGAGCCGAACATAACTTCCAATAGTAGGGAGCCCGTACAATGGGCATATGTGCCTGGCATTATTCCTTAAAAGGAAGTGTCGCTATGGCTAATCTTGTTTGGGTTTATGCCCATGTTGCGGATTGTGTTCTGATATAGCAGGTTTAAATCACTGCCGCTGTCCATTAGGACTTGCGCAAATTGAATACCGTCGATTATAGGTTCTAGTATCAAGGCAGTCCATTCTGCGTTCCGGATACTTTCGGAGTAGTCCTGATGGTCAAAGGTAGGTTTTGACAACCAGTGTTGGGACTCCGCTGGGGTAGATTGTGCGGCACGTAACTCAATGGGTGCCGCTCTGTTTTCCCCTTTTGTTACTTGAAGTAAGTTTACTGTTTTGACCTCTTGTGGGAAATTCTTTTGTTTTTCGGGCTCGCTTGTGGTGCTCGTCATCATCCTCACTTGGTGTGTCGAGCCCCTTGTGTTCGGCGTTGAGTCTGCGGATCGCTTGAAGAGCCAACAATCTCTGTGGGTATGGTTTGCGTGCTTCTCCAGTACTGTGGATTTGGCATATCTTGTCCAAGATTTTGTTTAAGTTGGATAGCTCATCGCTATTGTCCTGAAGGGGCAGTTTTTATTGTTACGCCGTGAGCTTTTGAATCCGGCGTTGATCGCCGCGCTTCTTTGGACCGTTCCTTAATCCGGCGCTGGTCCTTGCTGCGTCGTGGTTTCCCATTTCCATCCACGACTTGGATGTACTTGGGTCACTGGTACTGCATCTTGCTAGCCAGCTATCCTCTCCCACGCAAAAGCGGGTCATGAGGCTTGTCAGTGCGGCCATTGTTCTTGGCTTTTCCTGGCCAAGGTGTCCGGCGAGCCATTCGTCTCGGACGTTGTGTTTAAAAGCTGCTAAGGCTTCGGTGTCTTGACAAATGACTATTTGGTTCTTTTGGTGAGGAACCTGTTCCAGAATTTTCGAGCTGACTCTCCGGGCTGTTGGGTTATGTAACTTAGATCGTCAAGGCCCCGGAGGTCGGACATAGGTTCCTGAAATTGGCGAAAAGCATCCTCAAGCTCTTCCCAACTACCAATGGTGTTTTCGGGAGGCTTTTAAGCCAATGCCGGGCTGGCCCTTTGAGCTTGAGGGTAGGTATTTTATGGCGTGGAGATCATGTCCTCGCCATGTGTATGTGGAGGATATAATCCTCAATCCAGACTCTGTGGTCTGTCGTTCCGTCGTATGCCTCTATGTTTACGGGCTTGAATCCCGCTGGAAATTCATGATCCAGCACCTCATCGGTAAAACATAGAGGGTGCACGGCGCCCCTGTATTTGGGTGTGCCGTGATGTTTGGATATTTGACGTGTTGTATTGCTCGCCAGAACTTGTTTCCTTGGCCCGTAGATAGATCTAATTGGGCCATCCTTTTGGTGCGAATCCTTATGCGGATCGCGTGCCGGCTTGTGTGCGGCGCCGCTTGCCGCTCTATGTTTGCCATGTGGTCGTCTATCCGACCCGGCGTCCTCTTTGTTTTTTGATCGTGGGGGCTCTACGGCCTCCTCATCGAATTCGGGCAGTAATTTGCGCTTTGGGTAGCTCTTTGCTTGGCGGCTGTCGCCATATTTGTCTGCAGTGTTGAGTAATTTACTCCATCTTATTTGGAGTGCGTCTTCCGCTATTCTGAGCCTCTATTTCTGCTTTTTCAAGCTACACGCAGTAGCGAGGAGCTCTTTGTGGAGGTTCTTCTGATCCAATGATGTGTCCGGCGTGAGATTGTCCGGACTGTTGTCCTTGCCGGGGACGGGTTGTTTGTCCAAGTTGGCCTGTTCGAATGGTTGCTCAATGGCATTTTCGTCGTCGGCCGGCTCACCCTGCTCTATGCCTGGGTCGGTGTGGGCGCTATCTTTGTCGAGGAAGGGTTTTGAGCGGCGCTTACGCCGCCGCTTTGACTGCTTCCCGAGGGAATTTTCTTTCGCAGTGTCTTGTCGTTCCTCGTTATCGCTTCCCTTAGGTGTGTCCACCATATATATATATATCGTAAGTTGAGGCGGCCATCCAGTGCCCTGTGGGCGCTGGTTCTTGGTCGTCTCCGGCGTCGTCGTCCATATCGTCGATGTCCTCGGAGTCGAAGTCGAGCATGTCTGTTAAGTCATCGACAGTGGCTACAAAGTGGGTGGCGGGTGGGCATTGAATTTCTTCGTCGTCCGAATCCCAACCTTCCTGACCGTAGTTCGTCCAGGGCTCCCCTGACAAGGAGAGGGACTTTAATGAGTTCAGGATATCGCCAAAGGGCGAGTGCTGAATGATGTCCGCGGTGGTGAACTACATAACCGGCGCCCAGTCAGATTCGACTGGCAGGGGCGCGGGAGGTTCGGAGTCCGGAAAGGAGTCCGGCACCTGGGAGTCACGAGCTTTGTAAAGGACAGGGATGGTGTTCGGCTCAATCGCCATAGAGATTTCAGCCCTCGAGGCGGTGTCCAACCAACCGTCCTCGATCGCTAAAACCGGCTCCGGATTAAGGGTCGGAGCGGGCAGTGCGGCCTCCGAGGGCCTTTGTTCGTGGCGAGAGCTAGATCGTACCCATCGAGACAGGCGGCACGCCGGGTCAGGCTCGAATCCGTCGAAGATCAAGTCTCCGCGGACATCGGCCGACAGTTCAAGCTTTCCAAATCTGACACGATGGCGGGCGTAGCTTTCGATCTGCTCCAGATGGCCTAGCGAATTGGCCCGCAGCAAAGCCGCCGGATCACGAAGATCTGTCCGGGAGAAAAGTCTCACCTGGACTGCATCGTCAGCCGATGATTGAAGGAGCCATCGGGCCTATAGGTGACGATCTGGAGGAACTCTCAATGAAAGCACCAATGTCGGTGTCAAACCGGTGGATCTCGGGTAGGGGGTCCCGAACTGTGCGTCTAGGCAGATGGTAACAGGAGACAAGGGACACGATGATTTTACCCAGGTTCGGGCCCTCTCGATGGAGGTAATACCCTACTCATGCTTGATTAATATTGATGATATGGGTAGTACAAGAGTAGATCTACCATGAGATCAGAGAGGCTAAACCCTAGAAGCTAGCCTATGGTATGATTGTTGTTCTTTCCTACGGACTAAAACCCTTCGGTTTATATAGACACCAAATAGGGTTAGGGTTACACAGAGTCGGTTACAATGGTAGGAGATCTACATATCCGTATCGCCAAGCTTGCCTTCCACGCCAAGGAAAGTCCCATCCGGACACGGGGCGAAGTCTTCAATCTTGTATCTTCATAGTCCAGGAGTCCGGCCAACGGTGATAGTTCGGCTATCCGGACACCCCCTAATCCAGGACTCCCTCACCAGGCCACAAGAATTTGGCTCCTCCGGTACTAGGGGGAGATGACGACGAGACCCCGCCGCGGCTTGGTGATTGCAAGAGTTGGGTCCTATTGTGGCCAAAGAGTCTGCTTCGTCTGGAGGCGGCCAGGAGCACACCCACGACCACACAACCTCAGAAAGGTACGAACATCAACACCCCACCTACCCAATTAGCATCGCATGTTGTGCCGGGTGATAGCGGATGGTGTGAGGAAAAGGCTCCATTAGTCGCTGATGACGTCACTGCCGTCGAAGAAGCAATGCATGATATCGATGCCATCGATGAGGATGACGATGACACTCTACAGTATCTCAATACTGGCGCCTATGACGACGGAGGATTGATGGATCAGCAGTATGAGTACTCAGGGTTTGAGCGTGATGAGTCGGTGCCTAAATTGCCGGAGGATGAACGTATTATAGACGACCTTCTAGTTGCAAAGAAGCATAGGAAGAGACTGAGGAAAGGCAACAAAGCTGCTTCTATGAGCCAGCCGCCTCGGGTTCAAGACCGTATACCTGTCATAGGTGTGGCAAAATACCATATCCCCGGTGATCCGATCCTACCTAAGGCAGCGGTAGAGGCCATATACGGCGATCTCAGGAGACTTCATGATGATGTGTTGCGAAGAGCGAAAAGCTTGATCGCCTCGCAAAATCTAGGATACCCTCTCTACGTAGTTAACGTGTCGCAGCAAAGGTTGTACGTCGACACATTCCCCGCGGAAAAGTTCTTCCTTCGATTTGATTACATCTTCGACATGTTTCACTTGAAAAAGCTGGATTTATGTTTGTCCGCCTTTTTGCCTTGTACATGAACTACATCATCAGGATTGAGCAGATACCTTATATCTGTGTCGCTGACCCGTACTCCATGCACGAGGGCTTCTTGGCAGTCTGCCCAAAGCACTATGAATATGCGAGTAACTACATCGCCGATTTCATGGTTGGCAATAAGGACAAGGAGATGATTCTCGTGCCTCATCCCATGTAAGTCATCCGCGGATATCATTCCTTCGATTTGAATCATTCATTTTCACGCGTGGAGGCTAATTTGAGGTGTACTTATTGTAACGCCCCGGATACGATGCGCTAGGTGTCCTCCAGTTATTCGCCTCCATCGCCATGTCAGCTGCTTGCGTGTTGCATTTTGCCATGTCATCATCTGCATTGTGTCATCATGTGCATCTCTTTTTGCATATGTGTTTGTCTCATGCATCCGAGCATTTTCCCCGTTGTACGTTTTGCAATCCGACACTCCTATGTCCTCCGGCGCCCCCATTTACCTCTTTTCGTGTGCGGGTGTTTTCATCTTTTATTTTCTGGAGTTCCAAGCTTCTCGCTTGTTCCGTCGCGAAGCCCCATCTAAATCATCGCAAGGCTTTAATCTTATCCCTTTCATCCTTCAATTTTATCTTGTCATCCTTTTGTTACCGGAGTTCTAATGGGGGTTTGTAAGGATTTAATTCATTCTTCAAGTGTTCATCAACATTCTTGTTGGAGGAGCGCAAGTATCTTTTCCCCTTGCGTCTCGAAGTGCAATTAATTCTCCGTATTCTTTTGAAGTGGAGTTTTGCATTTCTTCGTTCCCCTCAGCTATTCAATCTTTTTTTTGATTGTGGTCGGTTATCACCTCATAAATTTTGAGATGTTATCCATAAGTCCATAACAAGCTTATTCTTTTCGTTGTTGATTTTCTCAACAACTCCGTTAAATCCTTCCTTCTATGGATGCTTTCTATTTCATTCGTGGTAGAAGTTATTATCTTCTTCCCCATTCTTCTCATTCCACTCTTTCAATTCTCCCGGAGGCATTGTGTTGTTCCTCTCGTCAACTATCGTTCCATCTTGTCAATCATAGTTCTAACTCTTTCCATATTTAGCCGAAGTGTTGCCTAAATTCTTCCGTTCTTATTCCTTTTCTATCTTGTTCTAACCGGAGTGGTTTCAAATTCCTTTTCCTCCCCGTCTCGGTCCTAAGATCTCAGGACGAGATCTCTTGTTAGTAGAGGAGAGTTGTAACGCCCCAGATCCGATGCGCCAGGTGTCCTCCAGTTATTCGCCTCCATGGCCATGTCAGCTGCTTGCGTGTTGCATTTTTCCATGTCATCATCTGCATTGTGTCATCATGTGCATCTCTTTTTGCATACGTGTTCGTGTCATGCATCCGAGCATTTTCCCCGTTGTCCGTTTTGCAATCCGACACTCCTATGTCCTCCGGCACCCCCTTTTACCTCTTTTCGTGTGCGGGTGTTAAACATTCTTGGAATGGACCGAGATTTGCCAAGCGGCCTTGGTACACCATCGGTAGACCGCCTGTCAAGTTTCGTGTCATTTGGAGTCCGTTTGATACTCCAGCGGTTAACAAGGGAACCGTAAAGCCCTCTTTATGTTGCAGCCCAACACCCTTCCAAATGGCCCAATAACCCATCCAAACCCCCTCCATGCTCTCGGTCGTTCGATCACGATCGTGTGGGCGAAAACCGCACTCCATTTGGACTACCATAGCTCCATCTACCTATATAACCTCCCTCTCCCCCGAAATTTCGGGCAAAACCACCCCTAACCCTAGCTTTCTTCCTCCTCCCTGCGCCGCCACCAGACATGTCCAGCCGCCGCCCCCGCGCCAATCCGAAGCCGCCACCTGTCGCCGCCGCCACCCACCTCCACACGGCCCTTGAGAGCCAAGGAGCCCTCTGGCACGCGCCCGCCGCCGTCCTTGCTTCGCCCGCGCCAGCGCCTCGCTCCCACCGGAGTTCCTCCCTTGTCGACCCAGCGCCGCCGCCCGATCTCCGCCTTCGCCCGCGCACTCCCAGCGGCGCCGCCGCTCCGTCGCCGCCCGCTTCGCCCGCCGCCGCGCCTCCACCTCCGCGCCGCCCGGCGGCCAAGGCTTCGCCGCGCGCCCGCCTGCGTTCTCCGCCGCTGCGGCCTTTTGCCTCGCCGCCACGACCACTTCCGGACAGATCCGGCCGGGAGGTGGCCGGATCCGTGCGCCACCGCCCGTCCTCGCTCCTCCTCGCCGGGACGCCTCGTCCCCGACCTCCTCGGCGCCGTCCCGCGCCCCCATCGGACTCCTCCTCGCCGGAGCTCCTCGCCGGAGCCGTCCCACCGTCGTCGGAGCCGGGGTGGACGAGATCCACCACTCCCGGCATCCAAACGGCGCCCCAGATCCCGGATCTCCTCGTCCTGCTGCTCTCCGTTCTGTTTTTCGCGAGGTAGAATTTTCTCTAAGTCCCTAAAACTTGCATTCTGGTGCCCACTTTGACCTGCTGTAACTTCATGTGTGCTTCTCCGTTTTATGTATATAATATGTAAAAATGTTCATCATGTTATTCTCTTCATTTTGTTCCATTGTGTCATGCTTGTTTCGGTTCATCTTGATGCCCTAATCATCGTTGCAAGAGTGCTACGTGATATTGTCTGCTGTAGTTTAACAGAACTTGCTCATTTGTCATTTTTATATCTTTTCGCGTGATTTTCTTTTGAGCGTGATACAACATGCCATATTTTCTGTGGTGCAATCCACTCTTCATGATATGACATGTGTTGACTGTTACAAGCTTGCAAAGTAGCCTCCATGATGTTGCTGATTTCTGTGACTTAATTTTTCTGCTAAGTCTGAAACTGATATATTGTGATGCTATGTAAACCTGTTGATACTATGAGTTCTATGCGTAATCTGGAGATGTTCACTAAGGGTGTTCTGTTACACATGTTATGCTCTATCCATCCATGCCCTTGTTTGCATTTATGGAGTGCTCTAGCATGTCTTAATCTTGCTCTACTTGTGCTATAAAATGTTCCTAGCAGATTGTTTACATGTTAATCAATTTTGCCATGGTTGTTGTTAGTGATCCAAGCATGCTATGAACTTTCTCTTGCCATGGTTAGCTTCATGAACATGTCATCTTGCTGTGGGTATGCTTGTTTTGTCATGCAATACTTTGTGATGAGTGATTCGAGCTCGCAAACATGCCTTCATAATTCTGTTTATGCCATGCTCAGTTTTTCTCCGTCTGAATATGTTTATGAAACTTGCTATGTTTACATGGGTGCCATCATATCTTCTGTGCCTTTTTGGCTCATGATCAGTAAGGGACTTTTGTTCTATGCGACTAGTAGATTCATGCGATGCCTTTGGTTACCATGTTAAGTTCCTGTAGCATGCTGTTTGATAGCTCTAAACTTTGTAACCTGATGTTAATCCTGCCATGTCCATTGTTTTCCACTAAGTCTGTGAACTGTTATTATTTGCAATCCTGCCATGTCCTTTTGAGCATGTTCTAGTGATTTCTGGAGATAGCTCAGTGTTCATGTTTTGTTATGCTTTACCTGTGCATCACGTCGGTGCCTTTTTTTCATGTTAAGGTGCTGTAGCATATTGTTTTGATGCTTGCTAGTTGCCTAGTTGCTGTTTTGGACAGCATGCCCTTTAAACTTGTTTCATGTGTATGTGTTGATCCGTTGCTCCGTTTTGAGTGTGCTCTATATGAAACTTGCTTAGTTTTGCATGTATTTTTATGTTACCTTGTTGCATCCATGTTTGGAGTGTGTTGCTTGATGTTTGAATGCATTTTGCATCAATGCCATGTTTAACTTGTTTTGCTCATATCTTCTAGGCCGTAGCTCCAAATTAAATGAACTTTATATGTAACTTGACTAGAATTTCGTGTAGATCATCTTGGTGCATCTTAACTTGCTGTTTAACAACTTGAACATAAGGTTTATTCAGATCTGGACCAATTTCGAAATTTGCATATGAGGACTTACCAGAATTGTTTTATGTTGTTTCCGGCCTCATTTAAACTTCTTTGATGTGTTGCTCTTGTATGCATCATCTCTGGTCATGATTAGCTTCATGTATCCTTGTAATGCATCATACTTGATTGAGCATCATGCCTTGTTCATGTGTGGTGTGTTTACCATGTTGTGTGCTTCTTCTCGACAGTTCTCGTTTCGTTGCGATCGTGAGGATTCGTTCGTCTACACTTGGTTCGTCTTCGTGGCTTCATCTTCTTCATGGACTCGTTCTTCTTCCTAGCGGAATTTCAGGCAAGATGACCATCACCTTGGATCTCATTACTATCATTGCTATGCTAGTTGCTTCGTTCTATCGCTATGCCGCGTTACCCATCACTTGCTTATCAAGCCTCCCAAATTGCCATGAACCTCTAACCTTTGTCACCTTTCCTAGCAAACCGTTGTTTGGCTATGTTACCGCTTTTGCTCAGCCCCTCTTATACCATTGCTAGTTACAGGTGAAGATGAAGATTGCTCCATGTTGGATTATGTTTATGTTGGGATATCACAATATCTCTTATATTATTAATGCATCTATATACTTGGTAAAGGGTGGAAGGCTCGACCTTATGCCTGGTGTTTTGTTCCACTCTTGCCGCCCTAGTTTCCGTCATATCGGTATTATGTTCCCGGATTTTGCGTCCCTAACGCGGTTGGGTGTTATGGGAACCCCTTGACAGTTCGCTTTGAATAAAACTCCTCCAGCAAGGCCCAACCTTGGTTTTACCATTTGCCTCACCACCACCTACTTTTCCCTTGGGAGTCGCTCTCTCGAGGGTCATCTTTATTTTAGCCCGCCCCGGGCCAATGCTTCTCTAAGTGTTGGTCCAAACTAGAGCCACTTGCAGCGCCCCCTCGGGGAAACTTGAGGTCTGGTTTTAGTTTTACGTAGTGCCCATCCGGTGTGGCCCTGAAAACGAGATTGTGCAGCTCCTATCGGGATGTCGGTGCATCGGGTGGTCTTGCTGGTCTTGTTTTACCATTGTCGAAATGTCTTGTAAACCGGGATTCCGAGACTGATCGGGTCTTCCCAGGAGAAGGAATATCCTTCGTTGATCGTGAGAGCTTATCATGGGCTAAGTTGGGACACCCTGCAGGTTTGAACTTTCGAAAGCCGTGCCCGGTTATGTGGCGAGATGGGAATTTGTTAATATCCGGTTGTAGTAAACTTGAAGTAAACTCTTCTAAAATACACCAATCGTGTGCGTAACCGTGATGGTCTCTTTTTGGGGTTGTTCGAGAGGAGAACACGGTTTTTGGGTTATGTTTGACGTAAGTAGGAGTTCAGGATCACTTGTTCATCATTACTAGTTGACGACCGCTTGCTAAGCTCCTCTTCTCGCTCTTGTTTCGTAAGTCAGCCACCATACATGCTTAGGCGCTGCTGCAACCTCACCACTTTACCCCTTCCTTACCCATTAAGCTTTGCTAGTCTTGATACCTATGGTAATGGGATTGCTGAGTCCTCGTGGCTCACAGTTTACTACAAACACCGGTTGCAGGTACAGGTTTTGCGATGATCTTGACGCGAGAGTGATGTTACTTGTGTTGGAGTTCTTCTTCTTCTTCGTCGATCTTGGGTTAGGTTCCTGGTCGGCAGCCTGGGCTAGGTGGTGGATATTGTTTGAGTTTCTGTTTATGTTTCATCCGTAGTCGGATGTTATTCTCATGTATGTTGTTGATGTATTCTTGTGGCATTTGTATGCCTTGTATGTACCCCCATCTATTATGTAATGTTGATGTAATGATATCCACCTTGCAAAAGCGTCTTCAAGATGCGCTTCTATCCTTGGTGGGACCTTCGAGTTCCTTTAGCATAGGGTCGCATCTTGGGCGTGACACTTATTTTGCCCAGCGACTGGCGCACCGTCCTCATCAACCTTTACCCCCGATTCTCCCACGCTCTTTACTTGGACTCGTTGAAGAACATGAAGAAAAAGGATTACACCCACATCAAGTCTGTTCTCGACAGTGCAATCTTTAGCTACGACCTACGGGCTGGAGAGATCACGCTCAACAAGACAAGGAACTGCGCACCCGCTTTCGGCCATAAGACCGACTTCTGTTGCATCAAGCAACCGAGTGGTACTGTCAGTGATGGATTCTATGTCCTCCACCACATGCTGGAGTACAGACGGGATGAGTAGAACCTTCGCATGTCACCTATATCCGGTGATGGCCATATTCTGCAATGGGCAAAGAACCTAGGAGATATCCCTGATCTTCGACTCCGAGCTGAGTTCTATCACATCCAGTGTGAACTTGCCCAAATAATCGTGAAGGAGGTCCTCGAAAAAACAGGGATGTTCTACGAAGAAGGGAAAATGTCGCGGGAAGACGTCCGAACACGCGTAGCCGCTCAGCGTCTCAACCTGAAGACTTTCACTTCGCTCGGGGACTATCTCCCTGACTTGGATGGATGGCACGACATGTTGGAGTGATTGACGATATATGACAATGTGTCCGTTTAGTCCATACTTTCTCTATGATGAAACTTTGAGTTATGCACGGCAAAACTTTATTGTGATGTAATTAAGCCGTTCAACTAGCGAAGATCACTCTAGTTAGGGCATTTTGGGTATGATAAACTTTGTTATTTATGCTTATGATATGTTGCTTCTATTTTTGCAGACTCTATCTCTTTTTGTTGCTCAACTATATATGTTGCATATTATCGACTCATGTGTGATGCAGGTACATAGATCATCGATGGCGGAGAAGTGCTACGCCAGGAGTATACGACGAGTGGCCGGAGTGTCAGGCCCAGGTGTACCTGTTTCCGAGCGATAACCAGAGAGGGTTAGATAGCAGAGCCGAAGCAGAAAGTAGTTAGTTTA
The DNA here is from genome assembly GCA_021605145.1 of Aegilops bicornis. Taxonomy (NCBI): domain Eukaryota; kingdom Viridiplantae; phylum Streptophyta; class Magnoliopsida; order Poales; family Poaceae; genus Aegilops; species Aegilops bicornis. The sequence goes on from CM038672.1 coordinate 178,139,002, forward strand.
GGTTCACGCTAGTGCGAGAGAGGGGTACGAACCGACACCTCAAGAAGTACTGCATTATGTATGATGAGACATGTCATGTAACTTGTATAGCTATATCGTGATTATGATGTGACTACATGATTTGTGTTGAATGATATGGTGAGACTATTATGTGTATGATATGATGAGCATATTGCATACTTATGATATGATTAGAATACTATATAAAACCTGTACAAAAACAAAGATACGGAGACTTGCTTCACATTTGGAATTACACGAAAAAGATTTTTCATCGAAAAGAGGTCTACGAAGACTTTTGGGAAAATGTCGACGTTTGCTGGCTTATTTGGCAAAGAAAAATAGAGTACGTTATAAGAAATTAATCGGTCAGTTGAATACATAATACGTAGCAAAAAAGGATATGATAAAATATAGTAGTAGCACACTTTAGCGCTGGAAAGGAAAATGCTACTGCTAAGGCAGTTAGCAGTAGCGCTGGTATGGAAAGCGCTACTGCTAAGTAGGTATAGCAGTAGCTGAAAGTGCAATCATGCCCTTACATCATGTTTTAATGTTGATGACAATATACATGTAGGGGACTAACTATGTTCGTCAAGTGAATCTCAGGTGTTAGTCCCCGGTTCATCAAATGTGTGTGGATCGTGAACATACGGAGTTGATTTTACTCAAGGAAGAAATATCAAAAAGGTTACATATTTGTTTTCTTGAGTATAGGATCCCGCACTATTAAGAGGGGATCGGTAGGGTTAGTAAAATACTTCTAATGTCACAAAACTCTTTCTTTAGATCTATCACCATATTCTCTTGCTTGTTCTGTCTCTGGCCTTGCCGGATGTCCGGGCCGCACGCCGGATATCCGACCCTCACGCCGGATATCCGGACCCTACTATCCAGAGAACACTTTGTGTTAGTGCCGTCTTCCGGATGTCCGGCCCTCCATGCCGGATGTCCGGGCTCTCCATGCACCCCGGATTTCCGGGCTTCCTTGCCAGATGTCCGGCTTGTGCTATCCAGGGGGCTGTTCGACTAGGTGAACTTGCCGGATGTCCAGCCATATGCCGGATGTCCGGGCTTTGCCCCGGATGTCCGGCCCCTCTGCTTCATCCTCCGCTTTCTGCTTTACGTTGGTAGTACTACACTAGGCCGGATGTCTCGCCCCTGTCCTGGATGTCCGGCCTACCCTGTCATTTGCACTACAACGGCCATATTTGCTCACATACTATATATAGCCCTCTTCCCCCACGGGAGAGGGTTGACCATTCACTTTGAGCAAACCCTAGAACACATTTCACTCTCTCTCTCTCTCTCTCTCTCACTCTTCCGCACCAAATCTTAGATCCCCAAGGGATTTGAGAGCATTTGAGAGAAGTTGTCCGTCCAAGTGATATATCCACTCCTTCCCCTTCTTTGCACCAAAGGAATTCGTGATTTGAGCAAGTCTTGAGCTTTTTCCCCATCGATCTTGTTACTCTTGGAGGTTGGAGACTCCTAGGCGGTAGGAGTATTTCAGAGAGGAATCGACCATTGTAATTACCCCCGGAAGGTTTGTGAGGGTTTGGAGACCACCCCAAGGTCTACCACTAGTGGTTGAGAAACGCCTCCGTGGTGTTGTCTCAAAGGAAGAATAAGGTGAGCCTTCGTGGCGTTAGTGTGCCTTCATGGTAACATCCACCTCTCTAACGGTGACATAGCTTCCCTCCAAGGAAGTGAACATCGACATACATCCTCGTCTCTCGAAGTTGCGGTTATCCCTAACCCTAACTTCCAACTTGTGGTTACTTGTCTCTTTCCCCGCAAAAAAAGGTTACTTGTCTCTTAGGCCATTACTTATATCATATTGTGCTTGCTTACTCACTTATTTGTGTTACTTGTTTACCTTGCTTAGCTCTTAGCATCATACTTGCAATTGTTAGGCTCACTTTCATATTCCGCATTATGGCCTAAAATTGCTAAGTAATAATAAAATTTGTAATTGTACCTATTCACCCCCCTCTAGGTGTTGGGGAACGTAGCATGCAATTTCAAAAAAAAATTCCACGATCACGCAAGATCTATCTAGGAGATGCATACCAACGAGAGGGGGAGAGTGTGTCCACGTGCCCTCATAGCCCGAAAGCGGAAGCGTTAGCTTAACGCGGTTGATGTAGTCGAACGTCTTCACGATCCAACCGATCAAGCACCGAACGTACAATACCTATGAGTTCTGCACACGTTCAGCTTGACGACGTCCCTCGAACTCTTGATCCAGCAAAGTGTTGAGGGAGAGTTTCGTGAGAACGACGGCGTGGTGATGGTGATGGTGATGTGATCCGCGCAGGGCTTCACCTAAGCACTACGACAATATGACTGGAGGAGTAAACTGTGGAGGGGGGCACCGCACATGGCTAAGAAACAACTGTTGTGCTTTGGGGTGCCCCTACCCCCGTATATAAAGGAGAAGAGGGAGGAGGTTGTCCAAGGGGCGCACCATAGGGGGGGGGGCGACTAGGACTCCTAGTCCAACCGGCCTTCCTTTCTTTCGGAGGGGGAAAAGGGAAGGATAGGGAGAGGGAGAAGGAAAGGGGGGCCGCGCCCCCTTCCCCTTGTCCAATTCGGACAACCCATGGGGGGCGTGCACCACCCTTTGCGGGCTCCCCTCTCTCGCCCCTATGGCCCATGTAGGCCCATTACTTCGGGAAGAACCCCCAGTACTCGATAAATATCTGAAATGTCCCAAAACCATTCCGGTGTCCGAATACTATCGTCCAATATATCAATCTTTACCTCTCGACCATTTTGAGACTCCTTGTCATGTCCGTGATCTCATCCGAGACTTCGAACAATCTTCGGTCACCAAAAACACATAACTCATAATACAAATCGTCATCGAACATTAAGCGTGCGGACCCTACGGGTTCGAGTACTATGTAGACATGACCGAGACACATCTCCGATCAATAACCAATAGCTGAACCTGGATGATCATATTGGTTCCTACATATTCTACGGAGATCTTTATCGGTCAAACCGCAATGGCAACATACATCATTCCCAAGAAGAAGTTGCCAAATCCTTTGAATGCCAAGCTCAAGAAGAGAGATGGGAAAGCAATGGTTGCTCATGAAGAATCTGATCCAGATGATGTTAGTGGTGTTGCCGGAGTAGCCCAAGATTATCAAAACACTTTCAGGCTAGTCAACAAGAGTGGTGATGTTGTCACCTACAACTACATGAAAGACTACAAGGGCAACGCTCACAAGTGCCTAATGGCAAATGCCATGGTAGAAGATGGAGAGGATCAAAACTCTCCTGACAAGGTCAAGGTAACCCCATGATCAAACCCTCCTCTTTTCACTCCTTCTACTACTAGTGATGAGTATCTTGATGCGGAGGATAATTATGATGATAATGATATAGATGACCCCATGTTTGCTAAATTAAATAAGGTCATGTGCTCCCTCAAAGGAAAGAAGCTCACTATGTTTCGTATGCTTATGGAGATGGTGGGTAAGCACACCGTCACCATTAAGGAACTTGAAACCCTCGTAACCGAGGAAAAGGACAAATATGAAATCCTTGAGCGGAAAGTCCAATATGAGGAAGCACAAAATGATGAACTATGCTTGAAAATTGGTGCAAACATTGATGTTCATGCTAAAGATCTTGCCTCCTTGAAAAAGGCTAAGGACTCTTGCGAAGAGTTGATGAATGATAAAAGTAAGCTTGTGAAGTCTCATGCATCTCTCTCTAAGGATTGTGAGATTCTATCTGTGTCTCTCAAGACTAAGGAAGAAGAGCTCACCCTACTTACAAAGAGTTTTGAGACGCTCAAGCTTACTTATCTTGAAACTCTAGCTAAGGCTTACTCTTCTCCTATTATCAATGTTGATGCTTGTACTACTAACTCTAGCAGTGACCTAGCATCTATTCTTGAGGAGAATTGCTTTCTCAAGGCTCAAATCGAGAAAGGTTTCATGACATGTGCTCAAGGACAAAAGAACCTTAATGAGGTATTGAGCCAACACAATGAGGTGTTTTCCAAAGAGGGGCTCGGGTTTGACCCAAGCACAAGCAAGAAGAAGACGTATTCTCAAAAGTGCAACACTCCTCTAAAAGAAACATTTGTACGAGAAGGGAACAAGGTGAAAGGTAAGATTGTTAGTGGGAAGGCCACAAGGGCATGCCCACTCTCAACAAGCCAAAAGAGTTCATGCCTCCATCCTATGTTCTTCATAAAACTAAGGATGGATAAGTTTATGCAAAATTTGTTGGTCCTCGAAATGCATTCCGGTTCTATGCTATTTGGGTCCCTAAGACCCTTGTGACTAACTTGAGAGGTCCCATTGCAAAATGGGTGCCTCTAACCAAGTCATAATTGTGTGTAGGTTGCTTTCTCTGGTGGAGTAAAATGGGTGATCGATAGTGGATGTACCAATCATACGACCGGAGATAGCAAATTGCTCTACGATTTCATGGAAGCTATTCAACCATTTATGAGCATTATGTTTGGTGGAGGATCAAAAGGATAGGTACTCGGGTTGGGCAAGGTGGCTATCACAAATGACATGTCTCTTGCAAATGTCATGCTTGTCCAATCCCTTAAATATCATTTGCTTTCCATTCGCCAATTGGCTTCTGTTGGTTATGATACACTCTTTGGACTAACAGATGTGGAAGTCTTTAAGAGAGATACTCTCGAAGTGGCCTTAGTTGGAGAGTTGGATGGCAACCTTTACATGGTTGATTTCTCGAAAGAGAGCACATTCCATGCAACTTGTCTAATGGCCAAGGCTAACAAGGGGTGGCTATGGCATCGCCGGCTAGCCCATGTCGGCATGAGAAATCTTCAAGATCTCTTAAAGGGCAGTCACATCCTTGGACTAACCAATGTCTCTTTTGAGAAAGATCGTGTGTGTAGTGCATGCGTAGCTGGGAAGCAACATCAATCAAAGCACCCACCCAAGAATATCGTGTCTACTTCAAGGCCTTTGGAGCTCCTTCATGTGGATCTTTTTGGGCCTCCTTCATGGGATAGTCTTGGTGGGAAAAAGTATGGGCTTGTCATTATTGATGATTACTCAAGATATACATGGGTGTTTTTCCTCAAGTCCAAATGACACGAAGATCACCTTCATTGATTTTGCCAAGCAAGCACAAGGCAAGTTTTACAAAGAAATCTTGGCAATAAGAAGTGATAATGGCTCTGAGTTCAAGAACTACACCTTGGAAGAATTTCTTAGTGATGAAGGGATTGAGCATCAATATTCAACTCCATACACTCCTCAGCAAAATGGTGTAGCCGAAAGGAAGAACCGAACACTTGTGGAGATGGAAAGGTCCATGTTGGATGAATACAAGTCGCCACATAGTTTTTGGGCCGAGGCTGTCAACACTGCATGCCATGCATCAAACTGGCTCTTCCTCTGCACAATATTGGAAAAGACTCCATATGAGCTCCTAATTGGGAACAAGCCGAATGTCAAGTACTTTCATGTATTTGGGCAAAATTTTCATCCTCAACAAAAGAGAATGGTTAGGAAAAATTCAATCCAGAACAATTGAGGGCATATTTGTTGGCTATGGATCAAACTCTCACGCCTACAGAGTCTACAAAAAATCCCATGGATGTATTGTAGAAACTTGTGACATGGTGTTTAATAAATTTAATGGCTCCCATGGGGAGCAAGTTGATCTAAGTGATGTAGGTGAAGAAGATTCTTCTCAAGATATTTTTGTTGGTGATGGTTGCAGAAATTAAAAAATTTCTACGCATCACCAAGATTAATCTATGGAGAGACTAGCAACGAGAGAGAGGGGAGTGCATCTTCATACCCTTGAAGATCGCGATGCAGAAGCGTTACAAGAACGCGGATGAAGGAGTCGTACTCGTAGCGATTCAGATCGCGGTTGATTCCGATCTAAGCGCCGAATGACGGCGCCTCCGCGTTCAACACACGTACAGCCCGGGGACATCTCCTCCTTCTTGATGCAGCAAGGGGGGAGGAGAAGTTGAGGGAGAGCTCCGGCAGCACGAAGGCGTGGTGGCGGTGGAGCTCGTGGTTCTCCGGCAGAGCTTCGCTAAGCGCTACGGAGGAGGAGAAGGTATTGGAAGGGGGGAGGGCTGCGCCAGGAGAAGGGGTGCGGTTGCCCTCCCACCCCCCACTATTTATAGGGGGAAGGGGAGAGGGGTCCGACCCCCTAGATACATCTAGAGGGGGGGGGGGCGGCCCCTCGGGGGGGGGGGGGGGTTGCAGCGGCCCCCAAGGGTTTCCAACCCTAGGCGCCTTGGGCCCTTGGGGGGGGGGACCAGCCCACTAAGGGGCTGGTTCCCACCCAACTACAACCCATTAGGTCCTTCGGGGCAGGTGGACCCTCCCGGTGGACCCCCAGAACCCCTTCGGTGGTCCCAGTACAATACCGATAAACCCCGAAACCTTTCCGGTGACTGAAACTGGACTTCCCATATATAAATCTTCACCTCTGGACCATTCCGGAATTCCTCGTGACGTCCGGGATCTCATACGGGTCTACAACTTTCAGTAACCACATACAATCCCCATTACAACTCTAGCATCACCGAACCTTAAGTGTGTAGACCCTACGGGTTCGGGAACTATGCAGACATGACCGAGACATCTCTCCGGCCAATAACCAACAGCGGGATCTGGATACCCATGTTGGCTCCCACATGTTCCACGATGATCTCATCGGATGAACCACGATGTCAAGGATTCAATCAATCCCGTATACGATTCCCTTTGTCTACCGGTATAATACTTGCCCAAGATTCGATCATCGGTATACCGATACCTTGTTCAATCTCGTTACGGCAAGTCTCTTTACTCGTTCCATAACACATCATCCCGTGATCATCTCCTTGATCACACTGAGCTCATTATGATGATGTCCTACCGAGTGGGCCCAGAGATACCTCTCCGTCATACGGAGTGACAAATCCCAGTCTCGATTCATGCCAACCCAACAGACACTTTCGGGGATACCCGTAGTGTACCTTTATAGCCACCCAGTTACGGTGTGATGTTTGACACACCCAAAGTACCCTTATGGTATCCAGGAGTTGCACAATCTCATGGTCTAAGGAAAAGATACTTGACATTAGAAAAGCTTTAGTGCATTTAACTACATGATCTTGTGCTATGCTTAGGATTGGGTCTTGTCCATCACATCATTATCCTAATGATGTGATCCCATTATCAATGACATCCTATGTCCATGGTTAGGAAACCGTGACCATCTATTGATCAACGAGCTAGTCAACTAGAGGCTCACTAGGGAGATGTTGTGGTCTATGTATTCACACATGTATTATGATTTCCGGATAACACAATTATAGCATGAACAAGGAAATATAATAATAACCATTTTATTATTGCCTCTAGGGCATATTTCCAACAGTCTCCCACTTGCACTAGAGTCAATAACCTAGTTACATTGTGATGGATCGAACACCCATAGAGTTATGGTGTTGATCATGCTTTGCACGTGGAAGAGGTTTAGTCAACGGATCTGCGACATTCAGGTGCGTATGCACTTTACAAATCTCTATGTCTCCATCTTGAACATTTTCACGAATGGAGTTGAAGCGACGCTTGATATGCCTGGTCTACTTGTGAAACCTGGGCTCCTTGGCAAGGGCAATAGTTCCAGTGTTGTCACAGAAGAGAGTCATCAGGCCCGACGCATTGGGAATAACTCCTAGGTCGGTAATGAACTCCTTCATCCAGATTGCTTCATGTGCTGCCTCCGAGGCTGCCATGTACTCCGCTTCACATGCAGATCCCGCCATGACGCTTTGCTTGCAACTGCACCAGCTGACTGCCCCACCATTCAAAATATACATGTATCCAGTTTGTGACTTGGAGTCATCCAGATCTGTGTCGAAGCTAGCATCGATGTAACCCTTTACGACGAGCTCTTCGTCACCTCCATAAACGAGAAACATATCCTTAGTCATTTTCAGGTACTTTAGGATGTTCTTGACCGCTGTCCAGTGTTCCATGCCGGGATTACTTTGGTACCTTCCTACCAAACTTATGACAAGGTTTACATCAGGTCTGATACACAACATGGCATACATAATAGACCCTATGGCCGAGGCATAGGGGATGACACTCATCTTTTCTCTATCTTCTGCCGTAGTCGGGCATTGAGCCGCGCTCAATCTCACACCTTGCAATACAGGCAAGAACCCCTTCTTTGGTGATCCATATTGAACTTCTTCAATATTTTGTCAAGGTATGTGCTTTGTGAAAGACCAATGAGGCGTCTCGATCTATCTCTATAGATCTTGATGCCTAATATATAAGCAGCTTCTCCAAGGTCCTTCATTGAAAAACACTTATTCAAGTAGGCCTTTATGCTTTCCAAGAATTCTATATCATTCCCCATCAATAGTATGTCATACACGTATAATATGAGAAACGCTACAGAGCTCCCACTCACTTTCTTGTAAACACAGGCTTCTCCATAAGTCTGCGTAAACCCAAACGCTTTGATCATCTCATCAAAGCGAATGTTCCAATTCCGAGATGCTTGCACCAGCCCATAGATTGAGCGTTGGAGCTTGCACACCTTGTCAGCATTCTTAGAATCAACAAAACCTTCTGGCTGCATCATATACAATTCTTCCTTAAGGAAACCATTAAGGAATGCCGTTTTGACGTCCATTTGCCATATCTCATAATCATAGAACGCGGCAATTGCTAACATGATTCAGCCGGACTTCAGCTTCGCTATGGTTGAGAAAGTCTCATCGTAGTCAACCCCTTGAACTTGTCGATAACCCATAGCGACAAGCCGAGCCTTATAGATGGTCACATTACCATCCGCGTCTGTCTTCTTCTTAAAGATCCATTTATTTTCTATGGCTCGCCGATCATCGGGCAAGTCAGTCAAAGTCCATACTTTGTTCTCATACATGAATCCTATATCGGATTTCATGGCTTCAAGCCATTTGTCAGAATCCGGGCCCGCCATCGCTTCTTTATAGTTCGAAGGTTCACCATTGTCTAACAACATGATTTCCAGGACAGGGCTGCCGTACCACTCTGGTGCGGTACGTGTCCTTGTGGACCTACGAAGTTCAGTAGCAACTTGATCTGGAGTTTCATGATCATCACCATTAACTTCCTCTCTAGTCGGTGCAGGCACCACAGAAACATTTTCTTGAGCTGCGCTACTCTCCGGTTCAAGAGGCAATACTTCATCAAGTTCTACTTTCCTCCACTTACTTCTTTCGAGAAACTCTTTCTCTAGAAAGGATCCATTCTTGGCAACAAAGATCTTGCCTTCGGATTTGAGGTAGAAGGTATACCCAATAGTTTCCTTAGGGTATCCTATGAAGACGCATTTTTCCGATTTGGGTTCGAGCTTTTCAGGTTGAAGTTTCTTGACATAAGCATCGCATCCCCAAACTTTCGAAAGCGATGACTTAGGTTTCTTCCCAAACCACAATTCATACGGTGTCGTCTCAACGGATTTCAACGGAGCCCTATTTAAAGTGAATGCAGCAGTCTCTAAAGCATAACCCCAAAATGATAGTGGTAGATCGGTAAGAGACATCATGGATCGCACCATATCCAATAGAGTGCGATTTCGACGTTCGGACACACCATTACGCTGAGGTGTTCCAGGCGGCATGAGTTGTGAAACAATTCCACATTTCCTTAAGTGCGTGCCAAATTCGTGACTCAAATATTCTACCCCATGATCTGTTGATAAGAACTTTATTTTTCTATCACGTTGATTCTCAACCTCACTCTGAAATTCCTTGAACTTTTCAAAGGTCTCAGACTTGTGTTTCATTAAGTAGACATACCCATATCTACTTAAGTCATCAGTGAGGGTGAGAACATAACTTGATAACCACCATGAGCCTCAACGCTCATTGGACCGCACACATCAGTATGTATGATTTCCAATAAGTTGGTTGCTCGCTCCATTGTTCCGGAGAACGGAGTCTTGGTCATTTTGCCCATGAGGCATGGTTCGCACGTGTCAAATGATTCATAATCAAGAGACTCCAAAAGTCCATCTGCATGGAGTTTCTTCATGCGTGTGACACCCGGTGTGACCAAGGCAGCAGTGCCACAAGTATGTGGGACTATCATTATCAACCTTACATCTTTTGGCATTCACACTATGAATATGTGTAACATCACGTTCAAGATTCAATAAGAATAAACCATTGAACAGCGGGGCATGACCATAAAACATATCTCTCATATAAATAGAACAACCATTATTCTCAGATTTAAATGAGTAGCCATCTCGCATTAAACGAGATCCAGATACAATGTTCATGCTCAAAGCTGGCACTAAATAAATTTTATTGAGGTTTAAAACTAATCCCGTAGGTAAATGTAGAGGTAGCGTGCCGACGGCGATCACATCGACCTTGGAACCATTCCCGACGCGCATCGTCACCTCGTCCTTCGCCAGTCTCCACTTATTCTGCAGCTCTTGTTTTGAGTTACAAATATGAGCAACCGCACCGGTATCAAATACCCAGGAGCTACTACAAGCGCTGGTTAGGTACACATCAATAACATGTATATCACATATACCTTTGGTATTGCCGGCCTTCTTATCCGCTAAGTACTTGGGGTAGTTCCGCTTCCAGTGACCGTTTCCCTTGCAATAAAAAGCACTCAGTCTTAGGCTTGGGTCCATGATTTGGCTTCTTCCCGGCAACTGGCTTACCGGGCGCGGCAACTCCCTTGCCGTCCTTCTTGATGTTTTTCTTACCCTTGCCTTTCTTGAACTTAGTGGTTTTATTCACCATCAACACTTGATGTTCCTTTTTGATCTCCACCTCCGCTGATTTCAGCATTGAATATACCGCAGGAATGGTCTTTTCCATCCCCTGCATATTGAAGTTCATCACAAAGCTCTTGTAGCTAGGTGGGAGCGACTGAAGGATTCTGTCAACGACCGCATCATCCGGGAGATTAACTCCCAGCCGAGATAAGCGGTTGTGCAACCCAAACATTTTGAGTATGTGCTCGCTGACAAAACTATTCTCCTCCATCTTACAACTGTAGAACTTGTCGGAGACTTCATATCTCTCGACCTAGCCATGAGCTTGGAAAACCATTTTCAGCTCTTGGAACATCTCATATGCTCCGTGCTGCTCAAAACGCTTTTGGAGCCCCGGTTCTAAGCTGTAAAGCATGCCGCACTGAACCAGGGAGTAATCATCACTACGCGACTACCAGGCGTTCATAACGTCTTGAGTTGCTGGGAAAACAGGTGCTTCACCTAGTGGTGCTTCAAGGACATATGCTTTCTTGGCAACTATGAGGATAATCCTCGATTCTGAGACCCGATCCGTGTAGTTGCTACCATCGTCTTTCAGCTTGGTTTTCTCTAGGAACGCATTGAAGTTGAGGGCAACATTAGTGTGGGCCATTTGATCTACAAGACATATTGCAAAGTTTTAGACTATGTTCATGATAATAAAGTTCATCTAATCAAATTATTTAATGAACTCCCACTCAGATTGACATCCCTCTAGTCATCTAAGTGATACATGATCCGAGTAAACTAGGCCGTGTCCAATCATCACGTGAGACGGACTAGTCATCATCAGTGAACATCCTCATGTTGATCGTATCTTCTATATGACTCATGTTCGACCTTTCGGTCTTCCATGTTCCGAGGCCATGTATGTACATGATAGGCTCGTCAAGTCAACCTAAGTGTATTGCGTGTGTAAATCTGGCTTACACCCATTGTATTCAAATGCTAGAATCTATCACACCCGATCATCACGTGGTGCTTCGAAACAACGAACCTTCGCAAAGGTGCACAGTTAGGGGGAACACTTTCTTGAAATTATTGCGAGGGATCATCTTATTTAAGCTACTGTCATTCTAAGCAAATAAGATGTAAAACATGATAAACATCACATGCAATCAAATAGTGACATGATATGGCCAATATCATTTTGCTCCTTTTGATCTCCATCTTCGGGGCGCCATGATCATCATCGTCACCGGCATGACACCATGATCTCCATCATCATGATCTCCATCATCGTGTCTTCATGAAGTTGTCTCACCAACTATACTTCTACTACTATGGCTAAAGGTTACCAATAAAGTAAAGTAATTACAAAACGTTTTCACTGACACGCAGGTCATACAATAAATTAAGACAACTCCTATGGCTCCTGCCGGTTGTCATACTCATCGACATGCAAGTCGTGATTCCTATTACAAGAACATGACCAATCTCATACATCACATATATCATTCATCACATCCTTTTGGCCATATCACATCACATAACACATGCTACAAGAACAAGTTAGACGTCCTCTAATTGTTGTTGCAAATTTTTACGTGGCTGCTATAGGTTTCTAGCAAGAACGTTTCTTACCTACGCCAAAACCACAACATGATATGCCAATTTCAATTTACCCTTCATAAGGACCCTTTTCATCGAATCCGATCCGACTAAAGTGGGAGAGACAGACACCCGCTAGCCACCTTATGCAACTAGTGCATGTCAGTCGGTGGAATCTGTCTCACGTAAGCGTACGTGTAAGGTCGGTCCGAGACGCTTCATCCCACGATGCCGCCGAATCAAGATAAGACTAGTAACGACAAGTAAATTGACAAAATCGATGCCCACAACAACTTGTGTTCTACTCGTGCATAGAAACTACGCATAGACCTAGCTCATGATGCCACTGTTGGGGATCGTTGCAGAAATTAAAAAATTTCTACGCATCACCAAGATCAATCTATGGAGAGACTAGCAACGAGAGAGAGGGCAGTGCATCTTCATACCCTTGAAGATCGTGATGCGGAAGCATTACAAGAATGCGGATGAAGGAGTCATACTTGTAGCGATTCAGATCGCGGTTGATTACGATCTAAGCGCCAAACGACGGCGCCTCCGCGTTCAACACACGTACAGCCCGGGGACGTCTCCTCCTTCTTGATCCAGCAAGGGGGGAGGAGAAGTTGAGGGAGAGCTCCGGCAGCATGATGGCGTGGTGGCGGTGGAGCTCATGGTTCTCCGGCAGAGCTTCGCTAAGCGCTACAGAGGAGGAGAAGGTGTAGGAAGGGGGGAGGGCTGTGCCAGGAGAAGGGGTGCGGTTGCCCTCCCACCCCCACTATTTAAAGGGGGAAGGGGAGAGGGGGCCGGCCCCCTAGATCCATCTAGAGGGGGGTGTCCCCTAGGGTTTCCACCAAAGGGGGGGGGGCAGCCGCCCCCTTGGGGTTTCCAACTAGGGGCGGCCGCCCGAGGGGCGACCCCTAGGGTTTCAACTCTCGGCGCCGGGGGCCCGGGGGGGGGGGGCAGCAGCCCACGGGGCTGGTTCCCACCCAACTACAGTCCATTAGGTCCTTCGGGGCAGGTGGACCCTCCCGGTGGACCCCCGGGACCCCTTCGGTGGTCCCGGTACAATACCGATAAACCCCGAAACCTTTCTGGTGACTGAACTAGACTTCCCATATATAAATCTTCACCTCCGGACCATTCCGGAATTCATCGTGACGTCCGAGATCTCATCCGGGACTCCGAACAACTTTCGGTAACCACATACAATTCCCATTACAACTCTAGCGTCACCGAACCTTAAGTGTGTAGACCCTACGGGTTCGGGAACTATGCAGACATGACCGAGACATCTCTCCGGCCAATAACCAACAGCGGGATCTGGATACCCATGTTGGCTCCCACATGTTCCACGATGATCTCATCGGATGAACCACTATGTCAAGGATTCAATCAATCCTGTATACGATTCCGTTTGTGTACCAGTATAATACTTGCCCGAGATTCGATCGTCGGTATACCGATACCTTGTTCAATCTCGTTACAGCAAGTCTCTTTACTCGTTCCATAACACATCATCCCGTGATCAAATCCTTAATCACACTGAGCTCATTATGATGATGTCCTACCGAGTGGGCCCAGAGATACCTCTCCATCATACGGAGTGACAAATCCCAGTCTCGATTCGTGCCAACCCAACATACACTTTTGGGGATACCCGTAGTGTACCTTTATAGCCACCCAGTTACGTTGTGACGTTTGGCACACCCAAAGTACCCTTATGGTATCCGGGAGTTGCACAATATCATGGTCTAAGTAAAAGATACTTGACATTAGAAAAGCTTTAGGAGACGAACTACACGATCTTTTGCTATGCTTAGGATTGGGTCTTGTCCATCACATCATTATCCTAATGATGTGATCCCATTATCAATTACATCCCATGTCCATGGTTAGGAAACCGTGACCATCTATTGATCAACGAGCTAGTCAACTAGAGGCTCACTAGGGACATGTTGTGGTCTATGTATTCACACATGTATTACGGTTTCCGGATAACACAATTATAGCATGAACAATAGACAATTACCATGAACAAGGAAATATAATAGTAACCATTTTATTATTGCCTCTAGGGCATGTTTCCAACAATTTTGACCATGGGTATTGGTGCACTTCTTCCAATGGAATAAGAACCTCAAGATGATGATGAAGAAGATGGAAGATTCACACACCATCAAACTACTTCAACACCCATACCACCACAAGCTCCTATTGCTCAGCCGATGCCCTTAGTTCAAGTACAACAAGATGATCAAGTCCCTGTTCATGATAATTTTCAAAATAAAGATCATCATCAAGGGCAAGAACAAGAAAGTGCAATCAATGATGATGAACCTCAACAAATGCAATATGAAGAGGAAGATCTTCCACCACACATTAATGATCCATATGTTGAGGATGTGGATGATGGACATGAAGTTGAACCTTGTGAAACCCTAACCTCCATCATGCCCTGAGTGGCCGGTCGTGTTGATGTTGATAAAATACTCACCGACATATCGGAAGGTAGAGTCACTCGTAAATAATTGACAAACTTTTGTGCTCACTTCTCGTTTGTGTCTAGTGTTGAGCCACTCAAGGTACAAGATGCATTGATGGACAATGATTGTCTCATTGCTATGCAAGAAGAGTTGAACAACTTTCAATGCAACCAAGTGTGGTCATTAGTCAAGAGGCCAACTACGAAGCATAATGTCATTAGAACAAAATGAATTTTCAAGAACAAGCAAGATGAGAATGGTGTAATCATCCGCAACAAGGCAAGGTTAGTGGCACAAGGGTACTCACAAGTTGAAGGTTTGGACTTTGGTGAGACCTTTCCCCCCGTTGCCCGTCTTGAATCTATGCGCATCTTACTTACTTATGCTGCTTTCAATGGTTTTACATTACATGAAATGGATGTGAAGAGTGCTTTCCTTAATAGTCCTCTACAAGAAGTATATATGTATCACAACCACCTGGGTTCGTTAATCCCGATCACAAAGACTATGTGTATAAACTTCATAAGGCTTTGTATGGCCTCAAACAAGCACCTCGTGCTTGGTATGATCATCTTAAGAGGTTTTTATTCGATGATGGTTTTGTGAGAGGGCCAGAGGGGTGATCGATCCCACTCTTTTTACTAAGAGGGACAAGGGTGATTTGATCTTATGTCAAATCTATGTAGGTGATATCATTTTTGGTTCTCCTAACATTCATTTGTGCAAGAAGTTTGCGACCTCCATGACCAAGAATTTTGAAATGTCACTCAATGCGGATTTAAAGTTCTTTCTCGGATTCCAAATTCAACAATTTCAAGAAGGAATTTTCTTGTCTCAAGCAAAATACCTCAAGGATATTCTAGAGAAGTTCGGCATGTCTGATGCTAGTCCATGTAAGACACCCATGCCAACAAAAAATGTACTCACTGAAGACACAAACGGTATCCCTTTCGACCCATCTATTTACCACTCTATGATTGGTTCATTGCTTTATCTTTGTGCATCTAGACCAGACATCATGTTCAGTGTATGCATGTGTGCTAGATTTCAAGCTTCCCCCTAGGGAAAGTCATCATAAGGCGGTTAAGCATATTCTTAGATACCTTGTTCACACCCCAAAGTTGGGTCTATGGTACCCCAAGGACGCTAAGTTTGATCTCACTGGGTACACGGATGCGGATTGGGCTGGAGACAAAGTGGATCGTAAGTCCACCTCCGGTGCATGTCAATTTCTTGGACGCTCCTTGGTAAGTTGGTCCTC
Source organism: Aegilops bicornis (assembly GCA_021605145.1). Taxonomy (NCBI): domain Eukaryota; kingdom Viridiplantae; phylum Streptophyta; class Magnoliopsida; order Poales; family Poaceae; genus Aegilops; species Aegilops bicornis. Next base: position 178,155,097 of record CM038672.1, read on the forward strand.
GAAGAAACAAAATTGTGTTGCCCTCTCCACCACCGAAGCCAAATACATTGCAACCGCCAGTTGTGCAACTCAATACTATGGATGAGGCAAACTTTGAAGGATTACAATATCACCTATAGACATGTGCCTCTTCTATGTGATAATGAAAGTGCCATCAATATTGTTGAGAATCCCAAAGATCATACCCGCACCAAGCACATCGATATTAGGTATCATTTCTTGAGAGATCATGTGGAAAAGGGTGACATTGATATTGCTCATGTTGGCACAGATATGCAACTTGCCGACATTTTCACCAAGCCATTGGATGAAGCAAGGTTTTGTCAACTTAGGCGTGAACTTGATATCTTGGAGCTTGACAACATTATGTGAGATCTAGTACCCATCCATGCATGTACTTAATGTCTTGTCTTTATGTAGGCATATATTTAGGGGGAGCCATTCAATTCATGAGTACTCTCACCCTACATAATGCACAAATAGAACAAACACTCTCATAGTTATCATGGTTTGTGAACTATGGTGCTTTAAATGATGGAGTCGTGACTATGTACCCAAAGTCGAAATCTTTGCGGTACTATATCCCACATGCTCAAACATGGTGACTTCGGTCACCGCCTGTGCAGTACTTAATATGAACCTTTCAATTTTTTGGGTTATTTTGCGCATCCTAGTATGACCATAAAATTATTTTGTTCTTCATATCTAAAATACCTAAATCTCCTTGGTGTTGGGGAACATAGCATGCAATTTCAAAAAATTTCCTACAATCACACAAGATCTATCTAGGAGATGCATAGAAACAATACGGGGAGAGTGTGTCCACGTACCCTCGTAGACCGAAAGTGGAAGCGTTAGGTTAACGCGGTTGATGTAGTCGAACGTCTTCACGATCCAACCGATCCAAGTACCGAACGTACGGCACCTCCGTGTTTAGCACACGTTCAGCTCAATGACGTCCCTCGAACTCTTGATCCAAAAGAGGGTCGAGGGAGAGTTCCATCAGCACGATGGCATGGTGACGGTGATGGTGATGTGATCTGTGCATGGCTTCACCTAAGCACTACGATGCTATGACTGGAGGAGTAAACTATGGAGGGAGGCACCGCACACGGCTAAGAGAATAATTGTTGTGCCTTTGGGGTGCCCCCGCCCCCGTATATAAAGGAGGGGAGAGGAGGCCGGCCGGCCCTAGGGGTGGCGCGCCATGGGGGGGGAGTCTCTACTCCTAATGGAGCAGTTGGTAGTCTCCGCCGGTCAATTTTCGTCCCACCATTTTCGTCCAGTATTTTTTCGTTGGTTAACCTTCGCAGATTTTTTTTCGCACCTCCCCTCCGCTGGTTTTAGCGTCGCGACAGAACCCCAATCCCTCGTCTCCCGTCACAGCCGCCACCGCATCCTAATCCAACCCCGCCGCCGGTGATCTCCTCGCCCCCTTGCGCTGCCGCCCCCAGCCTTCTATTCCTCTCCCAAGGGAATCCCAAGGGAAGGGAAGGGAAGGAAGGAAGGAGAGGAGCGCCAGATCCATGGCGGCATCAGCGCCGTCGTCGACCTGATCCGCGTCCGTCCTCGAGGGAGGTCGGCCATGGAGGTCCCGACCCAGCCCGGCAAGACCATGGAAGACGGAGACACCTCCCCACCTCCTCCCTTCTCGGTGCCCCATCGCGGTAGGAGCGGCCTTGGCGGTCAGGGCAGGCTTCGAGGAGCCCGCGCCGCCGAGGGCCACACCGCGATCTCGCGCAACCTACACGCCTCCCGTTTCATCTCCGTTCTCCTCCCCCTCTCCGACCCTTGTTCATCCATGGCCGCCCGAGCTCGCCCGATCCATGGCCCTCTCCTTCCGCCAAGTCTGGTCCGTCGGCTGGTCGTTTGTGGTGCGAGCATCGCGCCTCCTCCTCAACCTCCTCAATCCATGATGCCTCGACCTTTGCGCACGTGCACCTCGCGAGCCATGGACGCCTTTGGCCGAGCTGCGGGATCGACGTCTGACCGCCACCACGACCGGCCTCTTGCGAAGGTCCCGATCGCCGTCTCCTGTGCCTTTGGACCTTGGGAGCGACTGGGTGATTATATGCCAGGTAATCTATTTTGGCGAATTTGTTCAGAAGGAAAATCGTTGAGGTACAACACTGACCCGCTTCCTTGCTGTCTCATCTCGGCTGTTTTGTTTGAACTAGCATATGTGCAGGACGATGGAAGACGAGCTAGACGCCAAAAGCAATATTGCAACACCATGCGTGAGGAACATGATTCTGCCAGTATTTACGCATTATACTAGCTAACACTGAGAGCTTAATCATCTTTGATGCAACCAGTCCGTCCAAGCATGCAAATGTACGATTCATGTGCCTAGAATCAGTACTTTTGCATGTATGATGCATCTAGAAATATCCAAATTCATCCATTAATTCCCTTTTAGTACTTACTAATGTTTTTTTATTGTTTTGGTTGATCCAGAGTTGATTTGGGATGTAGAGATTAAAGAACAGCAAAATCGCAAGCCATCGGGTCAGGACGTTAGGTTCAGAATTGCCTTGGCATCTTCGATTAATGGCGGCGATGTTGATTGTCGGGATTTGGAGATAAGTGTGCTCCATACCGTGGCTGAGCCTATCGGTTTCGCACAGTGGCTGCACGACACCTCATGGACCCGATGTGAAGGTATCATATGCTATTCTACAATGCTTGCCCTCTGAAATCTTAATTGTTGGTTGTACAGTTAGTGCTAAACTGCAGTAATCTACTACACTTGCATCTGAATTGTACATTTAATAAATTAAGACTTGAGAGTTAAGATAGATCAGTAATCTGGTTGGGGCTCTATCGTTGTGGCAATTTGGCAACCGTTTGCTAGAGGTGATAAATCTGCAAGCATAAAGTCAATGTCCTGCTATGCCGCATAATTACAGTGCTTTCACATTATGGTAAATTTGTTTCCTAAAAGTAAGCCATCCACACGAAGTCGGCGATAGCAAGGGTGTGGGGCGTTGGGAGGAGCATCTGGGTTGAAGGTTCTGGCCCTCGCCATTGAGACTACCGTGGTCGCTGTTTGAGTACATCTGGTATGTAATGCATAGCGAACCTCCCTAATGCAATGTTGCTGCTATTTATTTCATCTTTTGTTTGCGGCAGACTATATTCCTCTAAGGCAAATTAGGTAGTAGCTTTGGGATAGGGACCAAACCTGCATATTTTGATCAATTATTTTTATTAGATTAGCAATAGGAGCTTACTGTTCAGTGAGGATTTTCCCCCTTAAAGTCATATTGTTAATATCCAAAAAAGTTAATGGGTGGGTGGTGATGTCCCACTGCTTTGCCCTTTTAATTCCAGCACTTAAATAAGAATTGGAGGGTAGACATTGCACAAATGGATCATGTGGCATTTACTACTGTTGTATTACCATATCTAGCATCTCTCTATAAAAAATAAATCTAAATCTAGCATTAATTTTGAACTTCTGATGATGTAAGGTAAACACAGAGGCATATCTTCATCATAGTTGCATCATTTATAGCAGACATTTTGTTATGAAAAATTTATTTTGTTGATGGAAGCCTTTGTGCTTCTGTCACTTAGGACGTGAAGTCTTTGTAGACAATCTTAGGACGTGAAGTGGGATGCAACATCTATAGATCTACTGAAACTGAAAGATGGTTGTTAGTTAGGTTCTGATTGTGCCAATCAATAATACACAATTGTTACTAGGGTTCGGCTCCGGATGCCATCCATCAACTCATGTTTTAAAGTGTGCTTGTGAGATGCAATCCGATCTCTCTATCTTTCCTGCTGAGATGCAGAGGAGCTCGGTGCTTTAGGGTCTGACTGTTGCTGCAGGAGAAGGTGGAGCTGCGAGGAAACAAGACATGTGGACAATGCGACAGGAAGCAGGAATGAATTTCTAATCAATCTACTATCTCCCTTGAGTTGGGTTGAACGTACCGACGCACCACGTTGTGTTTATTGATCTGGAATCCTAGAGGATCACCCACCCTCAGTTGTTCCCTTCGTTTCTTAACTAGGTGAGACCTTCAACAACATCTGGCCATGAGGCCATCCACATCGGCTTCAACAAGATGCGAGCATCCACACGGAGGACGGCTTGCTTGTTGAGGGCAGCGTCCACCCGGACGACAGTGTGTTGTTGACCTCGCAAAGGGCCACATTCACCTGGACGATGGTGTGCTGGCGGAGTGTGTCGTCCGCCTGAACAATGACAAATAACGTGGCGAACGACGATGGCCACGGTACTCACGACTATGGCGACAACATCATCATGGGCGACAACATGCTTATGGCGATGGCGTGCTTGCAGAAGGCGTTGTGAGAGAGGCAACCAGCAGGACGGTGATGATCACGTGCATGCACTCAAACAAAGCGGCAGCAAGCAGGACGATGGCGACCAGGTGCGCACGCAAGCATCTCCTATGAACTTAATACACTTTGCCTGTCATTCATAACCATTATACTTCCTCCTGCCCAAATTTGTTGTCCTACGTAATAGTGTTCCACTTTGCACCTACCACTTGTAGCATGAAATTAGATAGAATAATAATCAATTTCCTTGCTAGATTTGTTTCCTTATAGGATATCCTGCCGATTTGATCTATTTTGGCCAGAACACATGGGATCAAACCAGAGGTAATCAATTTTCTATGTTCACCTGATTAGTTATAAGGAATTTATTACCTCTGTTTTATTTCCAGGATACCCAAACCGGTGCTAATGTTTTTTATGGCTTTGAAATTATGTACAAGGTATTCTCATGTCTAAATACTAGAATTGTTTGTTCATTGCTAAATTGTTGATGAGGGGTCCATGTAGTGCTTTCGGTGGAGACACTAGACCATCTGATGTTCATGTAGACATTTCTATTCGAACTTTCAAAGTGATTATTTTCTTTTTATGTGTCCACACAGTTGTTTGTGTGCATCCAATAAAAAGCTTGCTATGAATTTGCACCACCTACACCCTTTTTTCATGTCTTAGTCTATATGAATTACCCACTTTATATACCGCAAAAAGAAATTACCCACTTTATAATAACTCACATGTTAATTAAAAGGAAAAAGATCTGAATCATCGATGCTCTATAAGTTAAGTTGTTCAGCTAAAATTTAACAAAGAGATATTTGATTACATGGAACTCTAATTTTTCTGCAGTGTTGTAATTATATTGTCTCGGTGTTGTTATCGTTCCTTGTATCATGTTGACTTACTCCTTGATCAATAGGGATGTGGATACAAAATTCGCTTTTCCACTACTTATATTATCCTCATTGGACCTTAAGCTATAATCATCGGCTTTTTGTTGTGTATGCACTTTGTTGGCAATGCTTCACCTCTATTTTGACGTCTTTGTTGACTTATTTGGAACCTAAGAAAGAATTATTTTACTTGTTAGAGTACTCTCATGTGTTCGAAGTCATAAAACTAGCTGAGATAATGAAATAATGCTAGGTAATTGTTCGTGGTTTCAAGGTTGCGCAAAGGACAGGAGGCATGTTTCAAGGTCGCCTTCTGGCACTGGTTTGCTAGCTAGGTCCTCAACAACATCTGCGCCTCACAGGTCTGCCATAATTCTCAATTTTTTTGTTCTGCTGTTATTCCCATAGAAATATCGTAGTTCTTTTGGACGGTCAAAGATTATCCAGTTATTGAAATACTTATCCAAATATTATCCTCATTGGACCTTAAGCTATAATCATCGGCTTTTGTTGTGTGTCTGCCTGACTGGCAATGTTTCACCTCTATTTTGACGTACTGTTGACTTATTTGGAACCTAAGAAAGAATTATTTTAATTGTTAGAGTACTCTCATGTGTTCAAGTCATAAAACTAGCTGAGATAATGAAATAATGCCAGGTAATTGTTCGTGGTTTCAAGGTTGTGCAAAGGACAGGAGGCATGGTTCAAGGTCGTCTTCTGGCACTGGTTTGCTAGCTAGGTCCTCAACAACATTTGCGCCTCACAGGTCTGCCATAATTCTCAGATTTTTGTTCTTTGTTATTCCCATAGAAATATCATAGTTCTTTTGGACGGTCAAAGATTATTCAGTTATTGAAATACTTATCCAAATTTTAGGTGTTTAGGTGCAGACATCACAGGTGAACTGCATCTTTCTATCTAAATTTCTTACGTCAAGAGCTGGGAATATTTGAAACGTCTAAATTGCTTATCTCAATAATACAATAGAAAATACTATTTTTGAAATAATAATAAAACACCGTGATAAACTGGGCACTGGAGCCATATTGACACAGACCTATGATCAATGATATGTGAGCCAAGTCTTGATAAACATGAACTTACAGCCACCCATTGAGTACATGATTTCTTCCATCTCCTTTTCTTTTGTTTTCCAGCGGATATTCCACCGTGCATTGTATTTGACCATGCTTAACCAAGTTGATTCATATCATTAAGTATCTTTTGGTTTTCTTCCAGTTTATTAGGCATGGACCAAGACACAAATTCTGAAGCTTCAATAATTTGGGTGGTCTAGTAGTTCCTGCATAGCTTGATGTCGTATCAGGTGTAATATTTTGTTGTTGCTTGATGTTGTATCAAGACAAGCTAGGGTCAACAAGGAACAAAGGGTTTGACACATGGAGAAGCGGGAGCATAAAATTCAAAAGGTACTGAACATGTGTATGGATTACACCGGTGAGTGAATGGTGTGGCACATTGAGTCAGAGAGGAGTAGTTGCTTGTCTGGTATGAAAAATAGTTGTTTCTCGATTAGATTAAGGCCAAACTTATCTTCAACATGTGTGATCTTTCATCACCATTTTAGAAGAAGTTCAATGCAAAATCCTCATATTGCCAATTTTTACTTCATTGGAAGCACTTTATTGATACATTTGGAACAATTCTCAGATTCCATGAAACATATTCGTGGCACCAATTTTAACTAAAGAATAAAGCAATCTCAATTTTGTTCTGAAACAAATTAAAGCATTAACTCCGCCTATGTCTTCTAGGCATAGCCGGTCCCAAGTCCGGGTAAAGGAGGAGAGTTGTGATAGGCTTGGCGAGCCAACGTAAAAACTAGCCAGTCCCATGGGTATGAAACCCATTTGAGCGAGAGTAGTACTAGGATGGGTGACCTCCTGGGAAGTCCTCGTGAAAGGGTTTCATATCTAAGGGTTGTGATAGGTTGGCGAGCCAACGTAAAACTAGCTTGATCCTTTGGGTATGAAACCCATTTGGGCGAGAGTAGTACTAGGATGGGTGACCTCACAGGGAAGTCCTTGTGAAAGGGTTTCATATCTAGCCTACCCCAACTTGTTTGGGACAAAAGGCTTAGTAAGTAGTAGTAAGTAGTAACAAATTAAAGCATTCTCCTTTCCTATGAGAAAAGAAAACATATACTCCAATTGAAGGAAGGAGTACAGAGTTGAGTCATTTTTGACTCACTTATTTTGGGACGGAGGGAGTACTACATTGAAGCGATTGCCAATTCAAGGAAGCATTTTCTCTGGTCAGTCCAAACAAACAAAATTTAACCATATGGAAACAATATTTAGTTTCCATAGAAGTATTCTTGACCGAGACAGGTTTTCTTACCATCCAAAAAGGAAGTAAAAAACATATGAAGGAAACTAAAGATTCAAAAGCAAGGAGTATAAACATTTGAAACAAAATATATTTTCATACTGAAGTAATTTACATCTATGGGAGCAATTTTTGTTCATCACTAATCTTTATCAATATGTGTTGTGTTCTCTTTTGAGAAGTGAACTCTGAAATCCCTCCTCATTCCAAACAATGAAATTCCGAGGTTGAAAGTACAAATTTGTTATGACATGGCTGACTTAGAGAAAAAATGGGCGTATTTGGAGCCGGATGGAAACATGGGCAGATTTGGAGCAGTGTGAAGACGGCGCATGCTGGTGTTGCAATGACCAAAAGAGCCGAAGTGAAAGAAGAGATGGAATGACAATGACGCAACCTTGTCGTGTGATTCTTGTATGTATATTTGAGGTCTGTAGGGAAAATATGTATTAGTGAGATAAAGTGATGGAGATGCATCTTAGGTGGAGATGGAAGCAGAGCTCGAGAGATAAACAGAGAATTATTAGTTTGTGAATGAACATGTGGTGGAAAGAATGTTTTCTTGTTCATATGCCACATTTTCTTACTATTTCTACTAAGGTAAGGTGCCTTGTATATGCCATATTTTTAACATATGTAGTAGAGTGAGACAACAAAACAATGACATAGAAGCCACATGCAAAATCAAGGGGATGTAGATTGAGAGGATGGTTTATGTACGGACAAAGAGGACTAGGGAGAAGTTCAACAAAAAACAGAGGCTAGATGGGGTGCATGGTGTTTGTTGGAATAGAGAGAATATACTTGCATTTGTGTTTTGGTTGAACATTGCGTGCAATGTTTTCGTTCGGGGAGGGTAACTTAAGCATTGTTTACAAATTTTTCCCTGGCTCGTGGCAACGCACGGGCAGTCTACCAGTCCTACTAGGACTCCACTCCTAGTAGGATTCGCCCCCTTCCTTCCAACGGAGAGGGGAAAGAGGGGAGAGGGAGAAGGAAAGGGGCGGCCGCACCCCCTCCCCTTGTCCAATTTGTACTGGGCAGGGGGGAGGCGCACACCTCCTCCTGTGGCCTTCCTCCCTCTCTCCAATATGGCCCATGACGCCCATTAACTTTCCCGGGGGGTTCCAATAGCTCCCCGGTACTCCGATAAATCCTCGAACTTCTTCGAAACCATTCAGGTGTCCGTATACAACCTTCCAATATATGAATCTTTACCTCTCGGCCATTTCGAGACTCCTCGTCATGTCTGTGATCTCATCCGGGACTATGAACAAACTCCGGTCACCAAAACACATAACTCATAATACAAATCGTCATCGAACGTTAAGCGTGCGGACCCTACGGGTTCGAGAACTATGTAGACATGACCGAGACATATCTCCACTCAATAACCAATAGCGTAACCTGGATGCTCATATTGGTCCTACATATTCTACGAATATCTTTATCGGTCAAACCTCATAACAACATACGTCATTCCCTTTGTCATCGGTATGTTACTTGCCCGAGATTCGATCGTCGGTATCTTCATACCTAGTTCAATCTCGTTACCGGCAAGTCTCTTTACTCTTTCCGTAATGCATCATCCCGTAACTAACTCATTAGTCACATTGTTTGCAAGGCTTATAGTGATGTGCATTACCGAGAGGGCCCAGCGATACCTCTCCGATACACTGAGTGACAAATCCTAATCTCGATCTATACAATCTCAACAAACACCTTCGGAGACACCTGTAGAGCATCTTTATAATCACCCAGTTACGTTGTGAAGTTTGATAGCACACAAGGTGTTCCTCTGATATTCGGGAGTTGCATAATCTCATAGTCAGAGGAATATGTATAAGTCATGAAGAAGCAATGGCAATAAAACTAAACGATCATTATGCTAAGCTAATAGATGGGTCTTGTCCATCACATCATTCTCTAATGATGTGATCCCGTTTATCAAATGACAACACATGTCTATTGTTAGGAAACATAACCATTTTTTATTAACGAGCTAGTCAAGTAGAGGAATACTAGTGACACTTTGCTTTGTCTATGTATTCACACATATACTAAGTTTCCGGTTAATATAATTATAGCATGAATAATAAACATTTATCATGATATAAGGAAATATAAATAACAACTTTATTATTGCCTCCAGGGCATATTTCCTTCAGTCTCCCACTTGCACTAGAGTCAATAATCTAGATTACATAGTAATGATTCTAACACCCATGGAGTCTTGGTGCTGATCATGTTTTGCTCGTGGAAGAGGTTTAGTCAACGGTTCTGCAACATTCAGATCCGTATGTATTTTGGAAATCTCTATGTCTCCCTCCTTGACTTGATCGCGGATGGAATTGAAGCTTCTCTTGATGTGTTTGGTTCTCTTGTGAAATCTGGATTCCTTCGCCAAGGCAATTGCTCCACTATTGTCACAAAAGATTTTCATTATACCCGATGCACTAGGTATTACACCTAGATCGGATATGAACTCCTTCATCCAGACTCCTTCATTTGCTGCTTCTGAAGCAGCTATGAACTCCGCTTCACACGTAGATCCCGCCACGACGCTCTTGTTGGAACTGCTCCAACTTACAGCTCCACCATTCAATATAAATACCTATCCGGTTTGTGACTTAGAGTCATCCGGATCAGTGTCAAAGCTTGCATCGACGTAACCATTTACGACAAGCTCTTTGTCACTTCCATAAACGAGAAACATATCCTTAGTCCTTTTCAGGTATTTCAGGATGTTTCTTGACTGTTGTCCAGTGATCCACTCCTGGATTACTTTGGTACCTCCCTGCTAAACTTATAGCAAGGCACACATCAGGTCTGGTACACAACATTGCATACATGATAGAACCTATGGCTGAGGCATAGGGAATGACTTTCATTTTCTCACTATCTTCTGCAGTGGTCGGGCATTGAGTCTGACTCAACTTCACACCTTGTAACACAAGCAAGAACCCTTTCTTTGGTCGATCCATTTTGAACTTCTTCAAAACTTTATCAAGGTATGTGCTTTGTGAATGTCCAATTAAGCGCCTTGATCTAACTCTATAGATCTTGATGCCCAATATATAAGCAGCTTCACCGAGGTCTTTCATTGAAAAATTCTTATTCAAGTATCCTTTTATGCTATCCAGAAATTTTGTATTATTTCCAATCAACAATATGTCATCCACATATAATATTAGAAATGCTACAGAGCTCCCACTCACTTTCTTATAAATACAGGCTTCTCCAAAAGTCTGTATAAAACCATATGCTTTGATCACACTATCAAAGGGTATATTCCATCTCCTAGATGCTTGCACCAGTCCATAAATGGATCGCTGGGGCTTGCACACTTTGTTAGCACCTTTAGGATCAACAAAATCTTCTGGTTGCATCATATACAACTCTTCTTTAAGATATCCATTAAGGAATGCCGTTTTGTCATTAATTTGCCAAATTTCATAATCATAAAATGCGGCAATTGCTAACATGATTTGGACAGACTTAAGCATCGCTACGGGTGAGAAGGTCTCATCGTAGTCAACTCGTTGAACTTGTCGAAAACCTTTTGCAACAAGTCAAGCTTTGTAGACAGTAACATTACCATCAACTTCAGTATTCTTCTTGAAGATCCATTTATTCTCTATGGCTTGCCGATCATCGGGCAAGTCAACCAAAGTCCACACTTTGTTCTCATACATGGATCCCATCTCAGATTTCATGGCCTCAAGCCATTTCGCGGAATCTAGGCTCATCATCGCTTCCTCATAGTTCGGAGGTTTGTCATGGTCTAGTAACATGACTTCCAGAATAGGATTACCGTACCACTCTGGTACGGATCTTACCCTTGTTGACCTACGAGGTTCGGTAGTAACTTGATCAGAAGTTTCATGATCATCATCATTAACTTCCTCACTAATTGGTGTAGGAATCACTGGAAATGATTTATGTGATGAACTACTTTCCAATTCGGGAGAAGGTACAATTACCTCATCAAGTTCTACTTTCCTCCCACTCACTTCTTTAGAGAGAAACTCCTTCTCTAGAAAGGATCCATTCTTAGCAACGAATATCTTGCCTTCGGATCTGTGATAGAAGGTGTACCCAACAGTTTCCTTTGGTACCCTATGAAGACACATTTCTCCGATTTGGGTTCGAGCTTATCAGGTTGAAGCCTTTTCACATAAGCATCGCAGCTCCAAACTTTAAGAAACGGCAGCTTAGGCTTCTTGCTAAACCACAGTTCATATGGTGTCGTCTCAACGGATTTAGATGGTGCCCTATTTAACGTGAATGCAGCCGTCTCTAAAGCATAACCCCAAAACGATAGCGGTAAATCGGTAAGAGACATCATAGATCACACCATATCTAATAAAGTATGGTTACGACTTTCAGACACACCATTATGCTGTGGTGTTCTAGGTGGCGTGAGTTGCGAAACTATTCCACATTGTTTCAAATGAAGACCAAACTCATAACTCAAACATTTACCTCCACGATTAGATCATAGAGACTTTATTTTCTTGTTACGATGATTTTCTACTTCACTCTGAAATTCTTTGAACTTTTCAAATGTTTCAGACTTATGTTTCATTAAGTAGATATACCGATATATGCTCAAATCATCTATGAAGGTTAGAAAATAACGATACGTGCCACGAGCCTCAACACTCATCGGACCGCATACATCAGTATGTATTATTTCCAATAAGTCAGTTGCTCGCTCCATTGTTCCGGAGAACGGAGTCTTAGTCATCTTGCCCATGAGGCATGGTTCGCAAGCATCAAAAATTCATAATCAAGTGATTCCAAAAGCCCATCAACATGGAGTTTCTTCATGCGCTTTACACCAATATGACCTAAACGGCAGTGCCACAAATATGTTGCACTATCATTATTAAATTTGCATCTTTTGGCTTCAATATTATGAATATGTGTATCACTACAATTGAGATTCAACAAAAATAGACCACTCATCAAGGGTGCATGACCATAAAAGATATTACTCGTATAAATAGAACAACAATTATTCTCTGATTTAAATGAATAACCATCTCGCATCAAACAAGATCCAGATATAATGTTCATGCTCAACGCTGGCACCAAATAACAATTATTTAGGTCTAAAACTAACCCCGAAGGTAGATGTAGAGGTACCGTGCCGACGATGATCACATCGACTTTGGGACCATTTCCCATGCGCATCGTCACCTTGTCCTTTGCCAATCTTCGTTTAATCCGTAGCCCCTATTTTGAGTTGCAAATATGAGCAACAGAACCACTATCAAATACCCAGGTGCTACTACGAGCATCGTAAGGTACACATCAATAACATGTATATCAAATATACCTTTCACTTTGCCATCCTTCTTATCCGCCAAATACTTGGGGCTGTTCCACTTCCAGTGACCAGTCCCTTTGTAGTAGAAGCACTTAGTTTCAGGCTTAGGTCCAGACTTGGGCTTCTTCCCTTGAACAACAACTTGCTTGCTATTATTCTTGAAGTTCCCCTTCTTCCCTTTGCCCTTTTTCTTGAAACTAGTGGTCTTGTTAACCATCAACACTTGATGCTCCTTTTTGATTTCTACCTCCACAGCCTTTAGCATCGCGAAGAGCTCGGGAATAGTCTTTTCCATCCCTTGCATATTATAGTTCATCACGAAGCCTTTATAGCTTGGTGGCGGTGATTTAAGAACTCTGTCAATGACACTATCGTCAGGAAGATTAACTCCCAGCTGAGTCAAGTGGTTATGGTACCCAGACATTCTGAGTATGTGTTCACCGACATAACTATTCTCCTCCATCTTGCAGCTATAGATTTTGTTGGAGACTTCATATCCGTCAACTCGGGCATTTTCTTGAAATATTAACTTCAACTCCTGGAACATATCATATGCCCATGACGTTCAAAATGTCTTTGAAGTCCCGATTCTAAGCCGTAAAGCATGGCACACTGAACTATCGAGTAGTCATCAGCTTTGCTCTGCCAGACGTTCATAACGTCCGGAGTTGCTCCTGTAGCGGGTCTTGCACCTAGCGGTGCTTCCAGGACGTAATTCTTCTGTGCAGCAATGAGGATAATCCTCAAGTTACGGACCCAGTCCGTGTAGTTGCTACCATCATCTTTCAACTTAGCCTTCTCTAGGAACGCATTAAAATTCAAGGGAACGTTAGCACGGGCCATTGATCTACAACAACATAGATATGCAAAAACTATCAGGACTAAGTTCATGATAAATTAAAGTTCAATTAATCATATCACTTAAAAACTCCCACTTAGATAGACATCCCTCTAGTCATCTAAATGATCATGTGATCCATGTCAACTAAACCATGTGCGATCATCATGTGAGATGGAGTAGTTTTCAACGGTGAACATCACTATGTTGATCATATCTACTATATGATTCACGTTCAACCTTTCGGTCTTAGTGTTCCGAGGCCGTATCTGCATATGCTAGGCTCGTCAAGTTTAACCCGAGTATTCTGCACGTGCAAAACTGGCTTGCACCCGTTGTATGTGAACATAGAGCTTATCACACCCGATCATCACGTGGTGTCTGGGCATGATGAACTATAGCAACGGTGCATACTCAGGGATAACACTTGTACCTTGGAATTTAGTGAGGGATCATCTTATAATGCTACCGCCGTACTAAGTAAAATAAGATGCATAAAGGATAAACATCGCATGCAATCAAAATATGTGACATGATATGGCCATCATCATCTTGTGCCTTTGATCTCCATCTCCAAAGCACCGTCATGATCTCCATCGTCACCGGCTTGACACCTTGATCTCCATTGTATCATGCAATTTCAAAAAAATTCCTACGATCACGCAAGATCTATCTAGGAGATGCATAGCAACGAGACGGGGAGAGTGTGTCCACGTACCCTCGTAGACCGAAAGCGGAAGCGTTAGGTTAACGCGGTTGATGTAGTCGAACGTCTTCACGATCCAACCGATCCAAGTATAGAACGTACGGCACCTCCGTGTTCAGCACACGTTCAGCTCGATGACGTCCCTCGAACTCTTGATCCAGCAGAGGGTCGAGGGAGAGTTCCGTCAGCATGACGGCATGGTGACGCTGATGGTGATGTGATCCGTGCAGGGCTTCGCCTAAGCTTTACGACGCTATGACCGGAGGAGTAAACCGTGGAGGGGGGCACCGCACACGGCTAAGATAATGACTATTGTGCCTTTGGGGTGCCCCCACCCCCGTATATAAAGGAGGGGAGAGGATGCCGGCCGGCCCTAGGGGTGGCGCGCCATGGGGGGAGTCCTACTAGGACTCCACTCCTAGTAGGATTCGTCCCCCTTCCTTCCAACGAAGAGGGGAAAGGGGAAAGAGGGGAGAGGGAGAAGGAAAGGGGGGGGGGCGCCCCCTCCCCTTGTCCAATTCGGATTGGGCAGGGGGGAGGCGCACGCCTCCTCCTGTGGCCTTCCTCCCTCTCTCCAGTATGGCCCATGAGGCCCATTAACTTTCCCAGGGGTTCCTATAGCCTCCCGGTACTCCGATAAATCCCCGAACTTCTTCAGAACCATTCCGGTGTCCATATACAACCTTCCAATATATGAATATTTACCTCTCGACCATTTCGAGACTCCTCGTCATGTCCGTGATCTCATCCGGGACTCTGAACAAACTTCGGTCACCAAAACACATAACTCATAATACAAATAGTCATCGAACGTTAATCGTGCGGACCCTATGTAACACCCTGGATTTTGCCCTTCTCTTTTTCCTTTGATTTTCTTGGATTTCTTGGTTTGAATTGCTTTTCTGTGGCTATGTGGTTCGAAAACTTGGGAAGATCATGTCTTCCTAGGTTTTATAGTGGCTTGTCATCCTCATCATCATCCCAAGATCATGTCATTCTCATCCTTGACCTAATCCAATATTCTTTTTCTAGGGAATATTCCTTCTCTATTAAAGGAATATCCCTTTAAACCCTAGGTTGTGAAGCAACCCATCTTTCTGTCACTCACAAAATTCCAAGATAATTCTCATAAATTGTTTGGGTCATATCTTCCACAAATATGTCAAAATCTTTCCTTGGAATCATTAAAGATAATTCACAAATATTCCTTTTCTGATTCTTCGCTAAGTGGTGGTTTGAGAAGAAAGTGTAATTTATCTTTGCTTGATTGATCCCAAACTTTTTGGACATCTTTTCATGTCCATATATTGCCCCATGACAAAATTCAACTCAATTTGCCTTGTAAATATTCCTGAGCAAAATTTTCAAAGTTCCTGTCTGAGAGAAGTGATTGTGAAGGAAGTACTATCTAGGCATATCCAAATGAGTTAAAATTTTGCAAGGTCCTTCATATGATCAAATCATGACTCTCCACCAAATATGAGCTCATGTAACTCATCTATGTGAGCCCAATTCCAAAGCTTAGTTTTTGGTCAGATTTTCAGTTTGTGAAGCAACCATATTTTATATTGCTACAATTAAGCTAAAAAATTACCAGGACATTCTCATATCCTTATCAACTCCCTCCACCAAGTTTTGGCTCAATCCATTAAACCATTTGCCCTGTGCAATTTTTCCAAAATTCTATCCAGGGAGATGCTATATGAAGCAAGTACCATTTTGGTTCATCCAAATGGCCTGCAACGTTTTGGGCATATTCATATACTCAAATCATTGGGCCATAACCATTTTAAGCTCATGAAAATCACATAGGTGAGTGCAACTTCATCATATCTAATTCTGACCAGTGGGGCCATTTCTATAGCAACTACCCTCTAGAGAGCTCTTCTGTCGGGGGTGTCATGAGACATATGCCAAAGGATGGCTTATCATGGAGGGGGCTAATAATACGTCGCCGGTGCCATGAAACGGGATAAGGTGCAAACATGCACGCCGGCGAATCTTACCGAGGTTCAGGGCTCTCCTAGGAGATAACACCCCTACCCCTTCTTTGCGGGGTCTCCGCATGATCACTCAAGCAACAATGGTGGCTACAAGCTTGCTCCTCGAGCTGTTTCTCTAGAGGGGGAAGAAGAACAAGGCTAGCCCTAGCTTCCTCTCTCTATATGTGGGAATGAACTAAGGTCTGAACCCTTTGCATGGGTGCCCTGGGGGGTTTATATAGGCCTACTCCCCAGGGGTACAAAGGTAATATGGCCGGGTGTAGGACCCGACTGTCAGTGTCTAAGGTCGCCAGCTTCTATGCCGGCCGCTGGGGCCCGCCGCCTGGTGGGCCTCGCAGGCTGTCTCGTACTTGGCCGACAGGCCGCACCTGCCGCTTGCGGGTCTGGCCGGCTGCTCGATACTGTAGCCGTGCTGCTAATGACACATGCTTTGTTGGGGGAGGCATGGCTACAGTTCCGCCGCCTGGCGGGCGTTCACTGTAGCCATTCCCCGTCTCTTCTGATTAATGGCGCACAAACTCCAAGGAGAGAAGAGCCGCCTGGTTAGGGGCCGGCCTCTCCTCGAGCCGACTGGTCAGGGCTCGCCGCCCTCTGGCTCCTCACGGACAGGTAGGGCCCGCTGCATGCGAGCCGTACCGACAGCTCGTCGTGGGGGCATGGCTCCCCATGTGGTGGGTGATGTCATAATGAGTGGCAACAGCAGTGCCACGGACGGGAGATCTTCATCTGGTACGGTGCACTGTGGCCACGCTAGGCCCTGGATTTGGGGGTGGCAGGGTGTGCTGTAGGCACGCCCCGTCTCATGATATTTATATGGGCGCAGACTCTGAGGACGTGGGGGCCGCCTGCCAGGAGCTGGCCTCTCTAGGGGCCGCCTGCTAGGAGTCGGTCCACTTTGAGTCCGTCTTCTGGGCCTTGCCGTCTTCTGGCAGCCGGCCGCTTGGACCAGCCGGCTGCGACAAGGCGATGCTTTGGTCTTTGATTCTTGAGGGGCGCAACTGGCCCCGATGTCTTGAAACGCCATGGGGAGCTGATGAGGCTACCCGTGGCTAATTACTCTGACAGTACTCCCCGAAGCTGGTGGGGCGCCGTGGCTGAGAGAGGCGAGGGGCCTCAGCGGCTTCCTACTCTGAGCACTTCCTTGATCTTACTTCGTCCGTCTTCCGGAATGCCGACTGGCACGAGCCGGACACGACCAGGTGGGCCACCTGGTGGTTTTCGAAATGTCACGGCGGGAGCTAGGTGGCGCGCCAGCCAGGTGCCAGGCTTGCCCCCAGCTATCTGCGTGCCATGTGGCACTAGCCGGCCAGGCTGCCTGCCAGCCCACGCGCGCGATGGGTCATTGCCGCAGGCTGGGGCCCACCACTACCAGGCCTCGGCACATGCGCGGATTCGTTGCGGACGAGGAAAATTGTTGGGATTCCGTGACGTGATTACTCCATGCCGTTACTGCGCGGTTAATGCGGGGTCGTGGGGTCGTGGGCAAAATCCCATGATCCCCACACCCCGTCCCCTCGGCTTCGCAGCCCAGGGCTATAAGTAGGGGGAGGAGGGGGCAGCTCTAGCACGCGCCCCTCCTCTCCCTTTGCTTTACTCTTCCTCTTCTCTTCTCTGCCGCCGCCGCACTCCCGCGCCGTGCCAAAGTGGCGCCGCGGCCCGTCGTCACCAAGCCCAATCTCTTCATCGCGCTATCGCCGGGCTTAAGGTGATGACGGATTCGGAGGGCCTCAAGGCCTCCGACTTGTTGACCGCCTTCGTGGTGCGCCGGGTCCTCCCTCTCCAAGGCTAGCCTCATCTGATCAGTCAGATGAGTGGGCACCAAGACCCGTGCCGGCTGTCCACCCGGGAGATGTCGGCCATGGAGGTGGCCCGCATGGTGAACGAGATCTCGAACTGCAAGCTCTCGGAGTCGGACTGGCAGTTCGGCAAGTGGCCGTACTCCCGCGCGCATCCGCTTCCTGCCGTAAGCTCCCGAATCTCCTTTCTTTTCTTTTCCTGCCGAGTTCCGCTTTGCCGACTGATCAGTCGGACGTGACGCAGCTCCTCACGTCCCAGCCGGCAGCCGACGCTCCGGCGCAAGGCCAGGAGTTCTTGCTGGACCAAGCGGTGAGTGACGCAGACGACCCCGACTTGGGGGCGGCCGCTTTGAAGGAGGACGACGCCACAGGTGGTGGCGACGGGGCAGGCGGCTCCGGTGGAGGAGGCGGCGTCGAGACGTGGCCGGATGACGACGAGGAGGAGGCCGAGCTGCGCCGCCTGCCGGTTGCTAACAGGGCGGGGGCGAGCTCCTCAGCGGCACCACTCGCACCAGGCGGCGCACCGAAGTGTTGAGCCGGCGCGCAGCTGCAAGGCGGCCGACCGAAGAAGCCCAAGGGCTCGGCCACGGATACCAGGCGGGAGGAGGCTGCCGCAAAGGCATCCTGGTTCTAGAGGGCCCCGAAGCAGCCACCGACAGTGTTCGCGTAAGAGCATATCTTCTCTTGTGTCTTCCTCTATCCTTTCTGTGTCTTTTTCACGAACCCCTTCTGAATTCTTCTTGTCTTGCATGAACAGAGCCCCGCTCTCTCTTGAGCGGTCGGCCTCCGCCTCCATCATTGGGAGGATGGAGGGCTCCACCAACACCCACCGCATAGACCCGCTCGCCGACCTCCGGGAGGCGACGGAGAAGAACGCGCGGGAGGCGCGCGAGGAGAAGGAGAGGGCGGAGCAGGCGCAGGCGGACGCGGCCAAGGCGACACAAGAGGAGGCGGACGCGGCGGCCAAGGCCCAGGCCGATGCCGCGGCCAAGGTCCGGGAAGAGGAGGCGATCAAGGCCCAGGCGGACACGGCCGCCAAGGCACAGGCAGGAGCAGCCGCGGGTGGCCAGGCTCCATAGCTGGTCATTCTGCTGCGCTCCATGGCGCCAGCGACAGAGATCCCAGTGTTGACTGGAGGAGCCGGCAACGACCAGCCGGTCATAGAGAGGGAGGGAGGCGATGCCGTCATCCCGAGGATGGAGGTGTCCCAACAGACGCTGGCTGCCGAGGCTCAGGGCAGTCGGCCTGACGTGCCGCCGGCGCCTCGAGTTGGCGGCGAGCTGGTGGTGGGGGCCACTCCCGTCGTCCGCACTCTGACGCGCGGGCGAGTGACGAAGGCGACCTCAGGAAGTCGGAGCCTCCAGCTCGTCGGCCCTGGAAGCCGAGGCCACTAGTGCCATCCCGTGGGAGTGGATGTCTGGGGGCGGGACGGGCGTCCTGAATAAGGCTGCATAGGAAGTCCAGTCCCGGCTTCAAGCCCAAGGCGGCGCCCTCCAGAACTACACGCAGACGTTCGTCACGTCGCGAGCTGCCGTCCGGGTATGCTCCTTATGCTTTTGCTTTCAATCTTTGCAATCTTCTGTGGGGGCGCGCCAGCGCACCCATTGGGTGTAGCCCCCGAGTTCTGGGCCGGCTGCTGAGCAGGCGGCTCGGAACTTAAAGGTAAGTTCCAAGTGCTGGCCCTTCTCTTCTGTTGATTCTGTTGCAGGACTACCACAACATTCGTGCGGTCGCCTACAACTCCCAAGTCCAAGAGCCGACCAAGCGGACCGCCGAGCTGACCGACAGCCGGAGTAAGCACTCCATTCTTCATTCTCGTGGGGGCGTGCTAGCGCACTGATACGTCTCCAACGTATCTATAATTTTTGATTGTTCCATGCTATATTATATTCTGTTTTGGACATTATTGGCCTTTATTATATACTTTTATATTATTTTTGGGACTAACCTATTAACCGGAGGCCCAGCCCAGAATTGCTGTTTTTTTGCCTATCTCTGAGTTTCGCAGAAAAAGAATATCAAACGGTGTCCAAACGGAATGAAACCTTCGGGAACGTGATTTTCGGGACGAACGTGATCCAGAGGACTTGGACCCTATGTCAAGACATCAACCAGGAAGGCACGAGGTAGGGGGGCGCGCCTACCCCCTCAGGGCGCGCCCTCCGCCCTCGTGGGCCCCCTGTTGCTCCACCGATGTACTTTTACCTCCTATATATACCTACGTACCCCCAAACTACCAGATACGGAGCCAAAAACCTAATTCCACCGCCGCAACCTTCTGTACCCATGAGATCCCATCTTGGGGCCTGTTCCAGAGCTCCGCCGGAGGGGGCATCAATCACGGGGGGCTTCTACATCAACACCATAGCCTTTTCGATGAAGTGTGAGTAGTTTACCTAAGACCTTCGGGTCCATAGTTATTAGCTAGATGGCTTCTTCTCTCTTTTTGGATCTCAATACAACATTCTCCCCCTCTCTTGTGGAGATCTATTCGATGTAATCTTCTTTTGCGGTGTATTTGTCGAGACAGATGAATTGTGGGTTTATGATCAAGTTTATCTATGAACAATATTTGAATCTTCTCTGAATTCTTTTATGTATGATTGGTTATCTTTGCAAGTCTCTTTGAATTATCAGTTTGGTTTGGCCTACTAGATTGATCTTTTTTTCAATGGAAGAAGTGCTTAGCTTTGGGTTCAATCTTGCGGTGTCCTTTCCCAATGACAGTAGGGGCAGCAAGGCACGTATTGTATTGTTGCCATCAAGGATAACAAGATGGGGTTTATATCATATTGCATGAGTTTATCCCTCTACATCATGTCATCTTTCTTAAAGCGTTACTCTGTTCTTCTGAACTTAATACTCTAGATGCATGCTGGATAGCGGTCGATGTGTGGAGTTATAGTACTAGATGCGTGTGAGTCGGTCTACTTGTCTCGGACGTGATGCCTATATACATGATCATACCTAGATATTTTCTCATAACTATGCTCAGTTCTGTCAATTGCTCAACAGTAATTTGTTCACCCACCGTAATACTTATGCTCATGAGAGAAGCCACTAGTGAAACTAATGTCCCCCGTGTTGCGGATATAACTATTTGTGTAAGCCGCCCATGAGGGGCCGGGTTACACAAATAAGACTCATCAGGAAGAAGCCCAAAGACCAAGCACGAAGATGGTGGTTCAATAAAGGGTCTAAGGCCTACAGGCGGCTTAAGGCCCATAGTGATAAACCGCCATGATGACATGACTTGTATCATAAGGTAGATTTAACTAGTCACTGAGCCGGACACTGTTTATGAGCCGCCGGGACTCAGAGACCGCAGGCATCCACCCGTGTATATAAGGGGACGGACTACCGGGCGGCTTAGGGCAAGAAACAACTCATCGAGAGCCGGCATAGCGTATCTCACTCCACGGTCATCGAAACATCAAGCAATACCAACCCAACTAGACGTAGGCCTTACCTTCACCGTAAGGGGCGAACTATTATAAACCTCTCGTGTCCTTTGTCCCGATTAACCCCTTTAAGCTTCCTAGTTGCGATGGCTCCACGACTAAGTCCTTGCAAGAGGACATCTGCCGTGACAATTCCATGACAGTTGGCGCCCACCGTGGGGCGATTGCGATGGATTTGAGTTCTTGAAGGGCAGCTTCAAGGGCTCAAGGGATATGCGATGGGCGGATGACCAAGAGTCGTCGCGGCAAGATCTACATCGACAATGAAGGCTGGGCCCCCGACGCCGACTCAACTGAGTACGTGTACCGGGTCCCCTTCGACGGAATCCACGTCTTCATCGGCCGGATTGGTGAGCCGGGCCCTGAGCCGAACAACTGCATCGACCTCGTCGAGACGGCTCAGCGCGCGAGACCCGCCTGAGTTCAACCCGGCATGAAGCGTGCCTTCGTGGGCTGCATCCACGGAGAGGAACTTTCTAAAGGATCTGAAGATGGTGGTGAGACGGCCGTCCTCTCTGACGGTGATTCGTCCGCCGGTTCAACAGATTCGCTGTATCAAGTACAAGAGGGCATGCTTGGGGGCTGTTCTGACGGCTCTAGTATTCCGGACTCCTATGAGCCGCCAAGCTGGGCAGGAGTCTTCATGGCTGGTACTCAACCCGGTCAAAACTCAATGGCTGCAACAGCAATAACGTCCAGGTCAGGAGCGGCCAGGGCAGGAGGCCCTGTGCGCCCGCCGGCTTAGGTGCTGATGGATCTCATGGATAAGCTGACGGCCCTGTTAACCGCCACGGTTATTCCTGCAAATCAAGATGAGCATAACGCGGAGGTGGAAAAGGTGCGTGAGGAGATAGCTCGGGCCAAGGAGGCCTTGGAAGCTGAAGACACCAGGTTAGCTACAGAACGGGCGGCTTTGGATGCACGGGCGCAGCAACTCCGGCCAGAGGCTTTCCAGCTTAATATGAGCCTGAACGCATCTAATGAGGTGATGAGAAGGAGGCACCAGAAAACTCAATCCCGTTTGCCTCCGGTTTACGACCCTCAGAACCTTTTCGCTACACCCGGTGCCGGTCCTAGCAACCCGCCTGAAGCAAATAAGTTTATGACGGCCGGAGCGCGAGGACCGGCTCAGCCTCGAGAGATGGCACCTCCTCATGGGAGTATGGCCCCGCCCCGCTATGTACCAATACCACCGGGTCATTTTTCCAACCCCATGGAGAACTTAATCGCAGCATCGGCGCGTTTGGCGGCTCTCCCAGTGGACGATGATGATCCAACGGCGGTGGAGACCCGAAGGATCAGAGACCTCGTCCAGACAGCCCTAGCTCTGCAAGAGACTTATTCTTACAGCCGGGACAGGATTCATTCAACTCCTCCGCCTTGGTTAGCCCCGGCTCGTCAAAACCGGAGTCTGAGTTACAGCAGGTACATGGAGTCAGAAGCTTTGTCAAGCAACGCCCAGCGCCGTAACCCGCCCGGTGGATATAACCCGTGCAGACCGGATACGTCAGAGGACGAGCGGGCGGCTCAATTTAGCGGCTCAACAAACGGCTCATCAGGACCTTCCAGATTATCCCACGACTTTCGTTGAGGCGGGAGTGGCTACCAGAACCGGAGGTGTTCCTTGCTTAGTGCCGACTTTACGCAATGTACGTTTACCCAAGGACTTCAAGGGACCTCGGAAGGTGCCGAATTACACGGCTGAGTTGCAGCCCGGGACGTGGATCGAAAGTTATGAGATGGCCATGGAGCTGTTGGAGGTCAGTGATGCAGCAATGGCTAAGTACTTCACCATGATGTTAGATGGAACGGCCTGATCTTGGTTAAAGGGCTTGCCACCCAATTCCATTAGCTCATGGGCAGAATTGAAAGCCTGATTCATCTAGAACTTCAAAGACACTTGCAAGCAATCTATGTCGATTGTGGACCTGACAAATTGTAAGCAGGAGGAAGGTGAATCCATGACTCATTGGGTACGCCGGGTCAAGGAGATAATACATTTGTCTGACAAGATGGATGCCGATTCTGCAGTCCTTATGTTGGAGAAGAACTACCGCTTTGAGCCGCTGAGACAGAAACCGGGGCGCCTTAAGCGTGACTGCAATGATATGGGTACACTGATGGCAGCTTTAGTCAAATACGCTGATTCTGATAGTACCAAGGATCCCGCATCTGATGAGGAAAAGACAGGGAAGGGAAAGAAGAACAGCAACGGAAAGGGTCAGCAGCATAACCCAATGAATCAAGGAGGCAATAAGCGTAAGGCTGAGGGTAACCCAGAGTTTGTAGCCAACGCCAATGCACAGGGTAACAATCAAAGACGTAAGGGCAAGCCTCCCCCTCGGTCTGGCGGGTCAGGCCCATCTCATGAGCAGTTACTCAATGAGCCTTGCCCGAGACACGGCACCTGGGAACGACCCGCCACTCACTTATGGAAAGACTGCGCGATCATGAAGGCTTTCAAGAATTCCAACATGTTTGATGGCAATCATGGGTCGGGCGGCGGCTCAGGAGCCGGCGGCTTTCATGGCCCGGGCGGCGGTTCAAGTTCCGGCTTTCAAGGAAATCAAGGCGGCTATAATCAACAGCAGTCTGGTCAAGGGGGACAGCAGCAGCAACAGTCAGGTTATCAAAGCCACCCGAAATTGAATGGTGGGCAGATCATGTGTTCACCACTAATTTGTGCAAACGTGACGGAAGGTTCATAAGAGGGTCGTGAATTCTTTTGAGCCATGGTTCCCAGTTATTTGAGGTGGTCAGAACAGCCCATTGTATGGAGCAGGGAAGATCACCCCCTCCGGGTTGATAATCCGGGTCAGTTGGCCTTAGTGGTAGCACCTTAGGTTGGTGGATATAAATTCACTAAGGTACTCATGGACGGAGGTAGCAGCACCAATATCCTCTATTATGAGACCTTTCGCCGCATGGGATTGGTGATAAGGACTTGAGGACGTCCAACACCATCTTTCATGGAGTGGTGCACGGTAAGTCAGCTTACCCAGTTGGCAAGATTGAATTGGAAGTGGCCTTTGGAGATGAGTATGATTCTAGAGCTGAGAAATTAACTTTTGAGGTGGTCAAAATCAAGAGTCCATATCATGCTCTGTTTGTTCTGCCGGCTTATGCCAAGTTCATGGCACGGCCGTGTTATGTTTATCTGCAGCTTAAGATGCCGGGTCACAAGGGCACCATCACCATGCATGGAAGTCGAAAGGTAGCCCTGGAATGTGAGGAAGGCGACGCGGCTTATGCTGAGTCTGTTTGTGCAACAGAGGAGCTGAAGTTTTATCAATACAATGTTGACCCGGCGGATATGACCTCTCTAAAGAAGCCAACCACCGAGCATGACCCAACGATGAAGTTTAAGTCGGCTGCTGAAACAAAGCTTGTTGATTTTACTCCAGGCGATTCATCTAAGAAGTTCAGTATCAGTACCAATTTGGATCCTAAATAGGAAAGTGCGCTCATTGAGTTCATCCGTGAGAACCGGGACATCTTCGCATGGAAACCTTCTGACATGCGAAGATGTACCGAGAGAACTCGCTGAGCACACTCTCAATATTGATCCGAAGTATAAGCCGGTCAGGCAGTTTCTTCGACGGTTCAACAAAGAGAGACGGAAAGCTATTGGAGAGGAAGTCGCCCGGCTCTTAGCGTCTGGGTTTATTGTGGAAGTTTTTCACCCGGAGTGGTTGGCTAACCTGGTGCTCGTGCTCAATAAGAACGACACCTGGCGGATGCGTGTGGATTACATGGACTTAATTAAGGCTTGTTCGGCTGATCCCTTTGCTCTCCCCGTATTTATCAAATCATTGATGCTACGGCGAGTTGCGAGCGTTTGAGCTTTTTGGATGCTTACTCTGGTTATCATCAGATCAAAATGGCAGTTAAGGACCAGCAGAAGACGGTGTTCATCACTCCGTTTGGATCCTTCTGCTAGTATCTATGCCATTTGGGCTCAAGAGTGCTCAGTCGACTTATCAGCAATGTGTACAGAACTGTCTCCATGATCAAATTGGGCGCAATGTTCATGCTTATGTGGATGACATCATGGTGAAGTCCAGAGAGAAGGAAACCTTGATATCTGATTTGAAAGAGACCTTTGATAATCTCTGGGTTTATAAGATGATGCTTAACCCGGCAAAGTGTGTATTTGGTGTACCTGCAGGCAAGCTCTTGGGTTTCCTGGTTTCAAATAGAGGCATTGAAGCTAATCCAGAGAAGATCAAGGCAATTACCTCTTTGGGTAAACCGGCGTGCATCAATGATGTTCAGCAACTGGCGGGTCGTGTTGCAGCTTTAAGCCGGTTCATAAGTCGGTTAGGTGAGAAGGCCCTACTGCTGTATCAGATGATGAAGAAAACAGACACTTTTATGCGGGTGATGCTGCTAATACTGCCTTTGAAGATTTAAAGAGACAGTTGTCTGAGCCGCCAGTCCTTGCGGCTCCCATTGATAAAGAGCCATTGCTATTATATGTGGTTGCTAACTCACGAGCTGTCAGTGTTGCCATCGTGGTGGAGCGTAAGGAGGCTGGAAAGGAGCATCCGGTTCAACGACCGGTTTATTACATCAGTGAGGTGCTCATAGAGTCTAAGCAAAGGTATCCGCATTGGCAGAAGCTTGTTTACGGAGTGTTTATGGCAAGCCGTAACACAAACTTGATTTCCAAGGTCATCATATAACTGTGGTAAGTTCTGCCCCCTTGGGAGACATCATCCAGAACAGGGAAGCCATAGGACAAATCGCCAAGTGGGCCATTGAGCTTGGGCCTCATGATTTGAAATACATGCCACGTACTGCTATTAAGTCTCAAGCCTTGGTGGACTTTATTAATGATTGGACAGAGTTACAGGCACCTGAGGAGAAGCCAGATAACACATATTGGACTATTCACTTTGATGGGTCCAGGCAATTGGAAGGCTCGGGGGCTGGAGTCGTTTTAACTTCCCCTCGAGGTGACAAATTTTGTTATGTGCTCCGGCTTATGTTTCCTTGTACTAACAATGCACCTGAGTATGAGGCCTTACTCCATGGTCTCAGGATGGTCAAAGAGATGAATTTGAGCCGGGTAAGGTGTTGGGGTGACTCAGATCTTGTAGCTCAACAAGTATCAGGCAAGTGGGATTCTAAGGATCCCTTAATGGCGGCTTACCGTCGTGAAGTTGATGCTTTGTGGCTGGGCACTTCAAAGGTTATCAAGTGGAGCACATTGATCGAAGGAAGAATGAGGCGGTGATGCTTTAAGCCGGCTGGGATCTCAGCGTGGTCGGTGCCGCCTAACACCTTTCTCGATGTTTTGCATAATCCTACGTCAAGATACCTACAGAGGAAGAACTAGCGATGCTGCACCGGAGGCACAACTGGTGGCAGCCCTGCACGTCATCCCGGATTGGACAGTGCCGTATTTGGCCTATATGACCCGGGGAGAGTTGCCTGAGGATGAGACTTTGGCGAGACAAATAATCAGGCGATCCAAATCTATGACGATTGTTCATGGCGAGTTACATCACCGCAGTTATTCTTGGGGCGTTTCAACGTTGTGTGTCGCTGCGGAGGGTCGAGGAGATACTTCGTGAGATCCATGAAGGAGACTGTGGTCATCATGCCGGCTCAAAATCTCTTGTTGCCAAAGCTTTCCGTCATGGTTTTTCTTGGCTGACGGCTCATGCTGACGCGGAGGATCTAGTTAGCAAATGTGACGGATGTCAAAAATTCTCACGACGAGCTCATGTGCCGGCTCAAGAGTTGAGGATGATTCCAATTACTTGGTCGTTCGCAATCTGGGGGCTTGACATGATTGGACCTTTCAAGAGGTCTAAGGATAAAAGACACACCTCACGGTGGCGGTGGATAAGTTTACAAAGTGTGTTGAGGCGAGCCGGTCAAGAAGTGTGATGCAGCCACGGCGTTCAGTTCATGAAAAAGGTGATCTATCGTTTTGGTTATCCACACAGCATCATAACGGATAATGACACTAATCTCTCCAAAGGTGCCATGGACGAGTTTTGTCAACGAGAACATATCCGGCTTGATGTTTGGTTGTTGCTCATCCTCAATCCAATGGTCAAGCAGAGAGAGCTAATCAGGAGATCCTGAAGGGTATTAAACCCGGCTCTTAGTCCCCTTACAACGAACTCCGGGTTGTTGGGTGGAGGAGCTACCCTCTGTACTGTGGAGCATCAACACTACACCTAACAGATCTACAGGTTATACACCTTTCTTCATGGTGTATGGAGCGGAGGCAGTCCTGCCAAGTGACATCCGACACGACTCACACCGCATGGCGGCTTACGTTGAGGCTGATAACGAAAAAGCTCGTCAGGATGCACTTGACTTGTTGGATGAGGAGCGAGACTTGGCAATAGCCCGCTCGGCGATTTATCAAGAAGACTGCGCCGCTATCACAGCCGCGGGTTAGAAGCGAGCCTTTCAGAAGGCGACTTAGTGCTCCGGCTCATCCAGGATCGACCGATATGCACAAGCTATCCCTCCTTGGGCAGGACCCTTTGTGGTCAGTAAGAATCTGAACAACGGGTCATACTACCTCATCGATGTTCGAGAGCACAAAGACTCACGTAAGTCGGAGGAAGAGACCCGCCGCCGTGGAACATCGCTCATCTTTGGCCTTACTATACTTGAGCCACCGGCTCTCAAGATGTATATATTTTAAAACTGTATATATTATATAAAGCAATAAAGCAGGACCTCTGTCCTTTTCACCCTCAAAGGTTTATATGTCTTATTTATCAGGTGGTGGAAACAACCAACAGGGAGCGGATCATATCTGAATCCGGCTTTCCTTTGGTCCGCTTATGATCATATCTGAATCTAGCCATG
The DNA here is from genome assembly GCA_021605145.1 of Aegilops bicornis. Taxonomy (NCBI): domain Eukaryota; kingdom Viridiplantae; phylum Streptophyta; class Magnoliopsida; order Poales; family Poaceae; genus Aegilops; species Aegilops bicornis. The sequence continues at coordinate 178,183,632 of CM038672.1, forward strand.
ATCACTTGGGGCTTCTGTTCAAACATAGGTCGATTCGAACCAAAGAGAACATAGTCGCCGATACCCACTTGATCGGCATACTGCCAAACCCACTTGGGGGCTTCTTGATCATATTTGAATCATAGCTTAACCTCTTTGGGTCTGACGTGGATCGTATTTGAATCAGCGTCATTAAACAACTCTTATGGTCACTTGGGGGCTTCCTGTTCAAACATAGGTCGTATTCGAACCAAAGAGAACATAGCTGTCGATACCCACTTGATCGGCATCGCCAAATCCACTGGGGGCTATATGATCATATCCAAATCTTAGCTTAACCCCTTTGGAATGGTTCACTGATCGTATTCGAATCAGAGGCCTTTGAAATTAAGTTTACTATTCATTATACTTTGTAAGTGTAAATATTATTAAGGGCCGGGTGAACATTATATGTGCCATCTTTCAGGAGTTAAAATCACTCATGATTTGGGTCACATAGGCCAGCGAGAATACCAAAAAAGGTCGCAGGTATGCTATTGTGATTATAATCATAAACCGGCCTTTATATGATGTTTTGGTTCGTACTCCGGGTTATCAATACTTTATGTGACCCCGGATGCGATAAGTCGCCAAGGGAATTCTGTTTGTTTTATGTACAGGATAAGGCAAGCGAGTTTTTAACATCAAGGAAAGATCAACATAAGCTGGAAGTATATAGCGATGGCGGCTTATGGAAGTATTAAGCGCCACAAACATGCACGAAGGCATGACAAAAATTGAGAGGTTTTTCTACCCTATTACAAGACTCCCCGAGTCTGAATAATGAAGCATTGTTTTCGCAAAGTCATGAACGCCTGGCGGTTCACTCCTTTGGTGGGCTTGAAGTTTCCGGGTTATCCTTCTCCGCCTCTCCGTCTGTTGCCCTGTCTTGGAAGGTTGACGAGGCCCAGTCAATGCCGCTTAAGGCTTCAAACTCAGCTTCATCATCTATTAAACCGGCTGGGTCAACTTCAGGGGCAAAGGTGTGCTTATGAGTTGGAGGGATCAGGCTGATGTCATCATAGTGAGGTGTTGGAATTCTCCGGTTCTCGCTGTCATAGCCCAGCTGATACTTGGTAAGGTCAATATCGTTCCCAATGATAGTAGCAACAGGACGTACGACTTACACACAAGCGGTAAAGTCTGTCTCGTCAAATAAAGAGCTGTCTTCCTTCAAGCTAGGATATCCAAGAGCAACGTCTGCCAGGTCTAATTCTGGATGCAACGCCTTGGCCCGGCTCAAGGCAGCTATAGCCCCGGTTCTGGCAGATGCCCGTCTTAGCTCTTGGATCCGCTGGGGTAGCACGGCAACCCGCTTTAGCACATCTTGCAGGAGATGGGGAACGTCATTTGATAAAGCCACAACGGCCAAAGCACGTCGTGACCCGGTGTACAGTTGCTCCACCAGAGTGTAAACCGCCTTCAGCTTGATCAACATGTTCTGCTTGAGGTTTGTGCTCCTGGGGCCTGTGTTCATAAACATAAGGTGAGCTGGATATGACAATTAAAATAGTCATCAAAGGAAGGATTGCAATATTCAAGGTTATATATAGTAACTCATCAAGATTGCCGAGACCATTTGAGATATCTGGCGCTTTAAGCCGGACTGACTCGTTGTTATACGCAAGTGACGTTTCATTGTCTCGGCTCGGGTCCCCTGTGAGGCCTTCTCATCAGCCCAGATTTTCTTCTCCGCATCAAAATTCTTCTTCAACTTCTCTTGTTCAGAGACGCTGAATTCAAATTTGGAGTTGGCCTTTTGAAGTTCAAGTTCTTGAGCTGCCAGGCGGCTCTTCAGGTCAGCAATCTCTAACTCAAATTGACTTGTGGTGGCCTGCATTGATGCCGGGTTATAGTCAGAATCATGGTAAGATATCATTAAGTCCCAAGCACTTTGCAAGCAAAGGTACTTGACACTTGGGGGCTAATGTATGCTGAAGAAATTTAACGTACAATGCCGGTTCATGGAAATTAAGTCCCAAGCACTTTGCAAGCAAAGATGCTTGACACTTGGGGGCTAATGTGTATTGCAAATTCAAGGTATCATGTTACAACCGGTTAAATATCTTCTTTATAAACCGGACAAAGCAAAGGTTAGGCAGGTTCCTAAGTCTACATCATATTTATTCATAAGCAATAGACTTGGGGGCTGAAATGTAAGTATGGTTAAGAAAAGTAACATAAGTTGTACCTCAGATTTTTGCTGTATTTGCTTCACCATATTAACTTCCAGGTAACGGCTGCTATGTACTTGGTTGATATAGACAGAGACTATATCTCCAATACTTAAATGAGTATAGTCAGCAATATCTAGCTTGGCCTTTTGGCGTTCCAGAAGCTCCTCCTTGGCAGAGCACTTGGCACAAGACAAGGTTGCCCTGCTCAACAAATTGAGTCTTGAGAATCTCAATTTCCGGATCAATTGTCTTGGTCGGTCTAGGAGCTTTCGGTTATCAGAGCTGTTGAGAGTATCTTCGGCGGGTGGATCAGAGACTGGTACTAGAATGTCAGAGGCTGGTCCAGGCGACGGCTGATGGGTAGAACTGTCAGGAGCGGCTGTGCCGAACTCCGGTTCAGTCACGATCAGGTCTTGGGACAGCTTGCTCTTTTTTGCCCTCTTACTGGTTTTCACTTGTATGCTGTGGACAAAGGCAGAAGGATGAGTACAAAAGCAAGAGTAAAGTAAAGCATAAGGTAAACAAATTATATTACCCAGGGGAAGTTTTGAAAGCCGGCATGTTAGATTGCATAGACTCGCCGGAGGAAGGAGAGGTATCCTGATAATTGGAGTGAGATGAATTGAGAGGTTGATGAATTAAACCCGCCAAAGGGTAAACAGAACGTAAATCGGAGATAACCTCAGCCCGACGCTTCCTGGTTACGTCAGGTAAGCCGGAGGAGAGCTCTATATCCTTGCTGGTCCAGGTCTGCCTCCGGCTTTCAAATTGCTGTTGCTTCAAAAGAAATTGAGGATCTTGGTAAGCCAAAGGATGTGAAAATCTTACTTTCCGGGTTACTCTTTGAATTTTCTCGACGCTGTGGGGCTCGAGTCGGAGGAGATTATAGTTACCTCTTCCTCGACGGCTTGGCTGTTCCTCGTGTCTTCTGAAAAGATTTAATGTTAGCAAGGTAATGATAAAGAGTCAAAGGAGTTAAAAAGTTACCTCTTCTTCATCATCATCAGTATCGTCAAGTTTAAACATATTTGAAGCGCTTGGCTTCCTCTTCTTCGAAGTTACAGTCTTGGCGGCTTTCCTTTCGACTCTTTTTGCCGCTCTGGCTTGTTTGGCCGCCTCATGGTTATACTTGACCTTCCAGAAGTTATCATCGGCCTGTGAAGAATGATAAGGGGTTATGAATAAAAGTAAGGTATAACACAAAGAAGGAGTAATTATTGAGGTTGATGACTTCTCGCAGGGCCGGGTTCTTCTTGCGTAAAGGAAGTAAGCCAAAGGCATTCTTGGTCACCATGCCCTCTTTCAAAGAACGTCTGGGTCGTAGCATCCACTACATCATCTGGTAAGTCGTCGGGACTATGACGCAGTGGGTCATTCTTCTCGCCTGAGTAAGTGCACATTAAGCCGGGGCGGCGGCTTAATGGAATCACTCCCCAAGCAACCAAGACTCGAACCAGTTCAATACCATCTAAGCCATTTCCCAAAAGAGCTTTGATTTTACTAATGGTGGGAGCGAGTGGCAGACGTTCAACAGCAGTCAGTTTATCCGGCAGTGGGTGGTTGGAATCAAGGCGCAAGGCGCAGAAGCCGGGCAGAGGATTTTCGTCAGCCGGAGAAGTATCCTCGCATTAGAACCATGTCTGATTCCAATCCTTTGGATGACTTGGTAGTTCAGCATAAGGAAAAAGGCAGTCTCTCCGCCGCTGAATCGAGATGCCACCAAGTTCCAGGCTGGGCCCGTTGGCGCGTTCGTTCTGCCGGTTTAAGTAAAACAATTCTCTGAATAAAAGTAAGCTGGGTTCTTCCCCAAGGTACACCTCGCAGAAGACTTGGAAGTTGCAAATATTTGACATGGAATTGGGCCCCGATGTCTTGAGGTCTGAGGTCGAAGAAATGTAAAACATCCCTGAAGAATTTTGAACTGGGTGGAGCGAAGCCCCGGTTCATGTGATCAGTAAACACGATCACCTCCCCTTCCTTGGGTTGAGGCTTCTCCTCTGATGTGTTAGGAGCACGATAAGACATGACCTCTCTCTTGGGCAGATGGCCGAATTTCACAAAGTCAGACAAAGTGCTTTCAGAATAAAGGATTTGACCTGGCCAGGTGTCACAGGAGCTTTGGGAGCCTTGGGTGCCATTGTATAAATTGAAGCCTATGACAAAATAAGAAGTTCCAGTTCAAATTTAACCCAGAGGAAAACATTTTAAGTCTATTCAAAATGGCGACTTAAGAAGGGGCCTAATGACATATGGGAAACTATGCAGTGATATTTAAGCCGCTACAGGTATCAAAGGCAGTTAAATTTTCTTAAGCTGCGGGAAGCAAGAAAAGCTGACAATCAGTGTTGTCTTCTTAAACCGGCTACATGAGCTACCGTGTGAAGCAGATTTAATAGATATAGTTTTTTTGGCTAAGTATGGAACAAACAGGTTTCACAAGTTGCAGCTATTATTTTGGACCAAACGACTGTTCTGAAAGGAAAAATTTCTAGACCTAGAACTGACACAGATGAAGCTCATAGGCTCGAACGGGACCTCTGTGCAATGGAAAGGGATCTATGTGCATTTGGAAACAAAAGGAAACAGCTACCGCAGCAGTTTTATACTGTCTAAAGATCAGAAAAAGGCGTCGGAGGTGGAATCTATCAAGGGTTCATGACAGACGGCGACGAATACCGACGAACTCGAAAATCACAAATGCAGATCTGAGGAACAGGGATGGAAAAACTTACAGATGCAGAGTTGCTGCGGAGATCCGTCGTGTTTTTCTGGTCAAGTCAGGTTGATGCAGCGGCCTGAGTTGGTGAAGACGAGGATATCCGTGGCGGCGGCAGCGGCGGAGCTCAAACGACAGGGAGACAGCGAGTGGAGGAAGACGACCGAGAGGGGAGAATGAAAAAGACCTAGGTCGTGCCTATTTATAAGGAAAGGCCGACTGAGACGACGCGAGGAACGAGGAGACCAGACATCATTATCCAGCGGCCCCGACGCCTCGGTTTTCAGAATGGTCAGTAAAAGCAAAGATCCATTGGAGGATATGGCGGAGTAAAAAATGAATTTAAGTAAAGATGACGTCACGGCGGGTTAAACCGGATCCAGAAGATGACGTCATTGCGGATTAAAAAAGACCTTTTGCACAGGCAGAAGGCTGAAGGTTTATTTCTTAAGGTATTTTAAGATTGACATGAACCGGTTCAAATCAATCTGGGGCCTAATGTTGGGGATATAACTATTTGTGTAAGCCGCCTAGGAGGGGCCGGGTTACACAAATAAGAATCATCAGGAAGAAGCCCAAAGACCAAGCACGAAGATGGCTGTTCAATAAAGGGTCTAAGGCCTGCAGGCGGCTTAAGGCCCATAGTGATAAACCGCCATGATGGCATGACTTGTATCATAAGGTAGATTTAACTAGTCACCGAGCCGAACACTGTTTATGAGCCGGCTGGGACTTCAGAGACCGCAGGCGCCCACCCGTATATAAGGGGACGACTACCTGGCGGCTTAGGGCAAGAAACAACTCATCGAGAGCCAGGCATAGCGTATCTCGCTCCCTGGTCATCGAAACATCAAGCAATACCAACCCAACTAGACGTAGGCATTACCTTCACCGTAAGGGGCCGAACTAGTATAAACCTCTCGTGTCCTTTGTCCCGATTAACCCCTTTAAGCTTCCTAGTTGCGATGGCTCCACGACTAAGTCCTTGCAAGAGGACATCTACCGTGACAATTCCACGACACCCCGGGTCTATTTTCCATCATATTAATCTCCTGACAACAAGCTATATCTGGCGCTGTTTTTATTTTGTTTTCTTTACTTTGCATCTTTATCATAAAAATACCAAAAATATTATCTTATCATATCTATCAGATATCACTCTTGTAAGTGACCGTGTAGGGATTGACAACCCCTTATCGCGTTGGTTGCGAGGATTTATTTGTTTGTGTAGGTGCGAGGGACTCGTGCGTGGCCTCCTACTAGATTGATACCTTGGTTCTCAAAAACTGAGGGAAATACTTACGCTGCTTTACTGCATCACCCTTTCCTCTTCAAGGGAAAACCAACGCAGTGCTCAAGAGGTAGCAAGAAGGATTTCTGGCGCCGTTGCCGGGGAGTCTACGCAAAAGTCAACATACTAAGTACCCATCACAAACCCTTATCTCCCGCATTACATTATTTGACATTTTCCTCTCGTTTTCCTCTCCCCCACTTCATCCTTGCCATTTTATTTGCCCTTTCTTTTCCGTTCGTCCCATTCTTTGCTCGTGTTGCCATGTGCCTTCTATATGCTTGCATCTTTGCTTGCTGAAAATCTATTGATATGGATCCACTTAAAGTGTTCTACTTGGATCATCTTCGATCCTTATCTTTCGTCTTTGAAACCCCAACTAGCCTAGTTGATGGGAAATCTTTAGATGAACATGCTCATCTTGTGTGTCATCGTTTGTCTGAAAAAGGGAAGCTCTTATGGTATCATATAAATAGTTTGCTACGCTATGCTTGGAATCTTTGTGAAATTTGTGATTTTACTTGTTGCTCTAAGAACCCTAAAAAACACCTTCCCTACCTATGTGAGTTCAATGATAATGAAATCTTATCTTCTTATGCAAAGGGTGTTTATAGTTACTATGATATCGAACAAATTGAAGAATTTGTCGTTTTTAAGGGTGCTCATGAAGTTGCTTCTTTGATTTAAAAGTATGATTTCACTCTCAACAAATCTGAAAATTCCGTCATACTTCAATATTGCAATGAAAACTTTGCTCATAATGTCTATGTCCAAGAATTTATTGAAAGAATGACCGTTGCTTTGGAAGAAAATAATGATATGCATGAATCTATAGATAATGATGATTCCAACGATTTGGTTGAAATATCCCTTGATGAACATGATGCTTGCTATTCTTGTGGTCATGATGCCAATATTTATGAAGACGAATTTGCTATAGTTCCTTATGTTAAAAATGAGATCGTTGCTATTGCACCCATGCTTGATAGTTCCTTCGATGAAAAGCATGATTGAAATGATTTTACTATAAATTCTCTTGATGTCAATTGTGCTAATAATATGCAAAACCCTAAGCTTGGGGATGCTAGTTTTGCTATGTCCACTATTTGTTGCAATGATCATGATTGGGGTGATTTTTCTTATGATCTTGAAAATTTATTAATCCCCATGATGAATATGAGATTGATAATATTGTTTGCAATAATATTGAAAGTGGGTTTGGAAGAGTGTCAACTTTAAATCCCACATATTTGGAGAATATTCAATCTTATGAAATTTTTGATAAAAGTGGGTTTGGAGAGGTCATGACTTTAGTTAATGTTAATCCCACTATTTTGGAAGAGTGTCAACTTTGCATGCATGTGGATCGTGTTGAAATTATTTTATATGATAGCTATATTGTTGAATTTGCTTATGATCCTACATTTAATTATTATGAGAGAGGAAAATATGGTTGTAGAAATTTTCATGTTACTAAATTACTTCTCGTCATGTTGAGATTGCTATCGTCTCTTTCTTCTTCCTTCCTTATGCTAGTTTTTGCTTGCCTTGATAATTTGTTTGCTTACAAAATGCCTATGCATAGGAAGTATGTTAGACTTAGATGTGTTTGTCACATGCTATTTGATGCTCTCTTTGTGCTTCAATTCTTGTCTCTCATGCGAGCATCATTAAAATTATCTATGCCTAGCTAGGGGCGTTAAACGATAGCGCTTGTTGGGAGGCAACCCAATTTTATTTTTAGTTTTTTGCTTTTTGCTTCTGTTGAGGAATAATTATTTGATCTAGCCTCTGGTTATACTTGTTTTTATGTTTTAATTAGTGTTTGTGCCAAGTTAAACCTATAGGATCTTCTTGGATGATAGTTATTTGATCTTGCTGTAAATTCCAGAAACTTTCTGTTCACGAAAATAATTGTTAATAATCACCAGAACGTGATAAAATAGTAATTAAAATTGCTGCTGATCAATAAATAAATTTTATAGGCCTTCCTATTTTTTCTGAATTTTTGGAGTTCCATAAGTTTGCGTTAGTTACAGAGTACTACAGACTGTCTGTTTTTGACAGATTCTGTTTTTCGTGTGTTGTTTGCTTATTTTGATGAATCTATGGCTAGTAAAATAGTTTAGAAACCATAGAGAAGTTGGAATACAGTAGGTTTAACACCAATATAAATAAATAATGAGTTCATTACAGTACCTTGAAGTGGTGTTTTGTTTTCTTTCGCTAAGGGAGCTCACGAGATTTTCTGTTAAGTTTTGTGTTGTGAAGTTTTCAAGTTTTGGGTGAAAGATTTGATGGATTATGGAACAAGGAGTGGCAAGAGCCTAATCTTGGGGATGCCCATGGCACCCCAATATAATCTAAGGACACAAAAAAGCCAAAGCTTGGGGATGCCCCGGAAAGCATCCCCTCTTTCGTCTACTTCCATCGGTAACTTTACTTGGAGCTATATTTTTATTCACCACATGATATGTGTTTTGCTTGGAGCGTCTTGTATGATTTGAGTCTTTGCTTATTAGTTTACCACAATCATCCTTGCTGTACACACCTTTTGAGAGAGACACACTTGATTCGAAAATTATTAGAATACTCTATGTGCTTCACTTATATCTTTTGAGTTATATAGTTTTTGCTCTAGTGCTTCACTTATATCTTTTAGAGCACGGTGGTGGATTTGTTTTATAGAAACTATTATTCTCTCATGCTTCACTTAGATTATTTTGAGAGTCCTACAAAAAAGCATGGTAGTTTGCTTTAACAATGATAGGCATCCAAGATTAGTAAAAACTTTCTTATAAGTGCGTTGAATACTATGAGAAGTTTGATGCTTGATAATTGTTTTGAGATATGAAGATGGTGATATTAGAGTCATGCTAGTTGAGTAGTTTTGAATACCGTTATGTGATGAAGTCGGAGCATGATTTATTTATTGATTGTCTTCCTTATGAGTGGCGGTCAGGGACGAGCGATGGTCTTTTCCTACCAATCTATACCCCTAGGAGCATGTGCGTAATACTTTGCTTTGATAACTTGTAGATTTTTGCAATAAATATATGAGTTCTTTATCACTAATGTTGAGTCCATGGATTATACACACTTTTCCTCCTTCCACCATTGCTAGCCTCTCTAATTCCGCACACTTTTCGCCGGTATCATACACCCACCATATACCTTCCTCAAAACAGCCATCATACCTACCTATAATGGCATTACCATAGCCATTCCGAGATATATTGCCATGCAACTTACCACCGTTTCGTTTATTATGACACGCTCCATCATTGTCATATTGCTTCGCATGATCATGTAGTTGACATTATGTTTGTGGCAAAGCCGTCGTTCATAATTCTTTCATACATGTCACTCTTGATTCATTGCATATCCCGCACATCACGGAGGCATTCACATAGAGTCATATTTTGTTCTAAGTATTGAGTTTTAATTGTTGAGTTATAAGTAAATAAAGTGTGATGATCATAATTTTTAGAGCATTGTCCCAAGTGAGGAAAGGATGATGGAGACTATGATTCCCCCACAAGTCGGGATGAGACTCCGGACGAAATAAAAAAACAGGGAAAAAAAGAGGCCATAAAAAAGAAGAAGAAAAGGCCCAAAAATGAGAGAAAAGAGAGAAGGGATAATGTTACTATCCTTTACCACACTTGTGCTTCAAAGTAGCACCATGATCTTCATGATAGAGAGTCTCCTATGATATCACTTTCATATACTAGTGGGAAACTTTTCATTATAGAACTTGGCTTGTATATTCCAATGACGGGCTTCCTCAAAAATGCCCTAGGTCTTCGTGAGCAAGCGAGTTGGATGCACACCAACTTAGTTCCTTTTGTTGAGCTTTCATATGCTTATAGCTCTATTGCCTCCATTGCATGGCAATCCCTACTCACTCACATTGATATCTATTGATGGGCATCTCCATAGCCCATTGATACGCCTAGTTGATGTGAGACTATCTTCTCCTTTTTGTCTTCTCCACAACCACCATTCTATTCCACATATAGTGCTATGTCCATGGCTCACGCTCATGTATTGCGTGAAGATTGAAAATGTTTGAGAACACTAAGAGTATGAAACAATTGCTTGGCTTGTCATCGGGGTTGTGCATGATTTAAATATTTTGTGTGGTGAAGATAGAGCATAGCCAGACTATATGATTTTGTAGGGATAACTTTCTTTGGCCATGTTATTTTGAGAAGACATAATTGCTTAGTTAGTATGCTTGAAGTATTATTATTTTTATGTCAATGTTAAACTTTTGTCTTGAATCTTTCGGATCTGAATATTCATACCACAATTAAGAGAATTACATTGAAATTATGCCAAGTAACATTTCACATCAAAAATTCTGTTTTTATCATAACCTACTCGAGGACGAGCAGGAATTAAGCTTGGGGATGCTCGATACGTCTCCAACGTATCTATAATTTTTTATTGTTCAATGCTATATTATATTCTGTTTTGGATATTATTGGGCTTTATTATACACTTTTATATTATTTTTGGGACTAACCTATTAACCGGAAACCCAGCCCAGAATTGCTGTTTTTTGCCTATTTCAGAGTTTCGCTGAAAAAGAATATCAAACGGAGTCCAAACGGAATGAAACCTTCAGGAACGTGATTTTCGGAACGAACATGATCTAGAGGACTTGGACCCTACGTCAAGACATCAACCAGGAAGGCACGAGGTAGGGGGCGCCTACCCCCTGTAGGCGCGCCTCCACCCTCATGGGCCCCTGTTGCTCCAATCGACGCATTTCTTCCTCCTATATATACCTCACGCCCCAAACTACCAGACACGGAGCCCAAATCCTAATTCCACCGCCACAACCTTACAGACTGTGAGATCCCATCTTGGGGCCTGTTAGGAGCTCACATGAGGGGGCATCGATCATGGAGGGCTTCTACATCAACACCATAGCCTTTCCGATGAAGTGTGAGTAGTTTACCTCAGACCTTCGGGTCCATAGTTATTAGCTAGATGGATTCTTCTCTCTTTTTGGATCTCAATACAATGTTCTCCCTCTCTCTTGTGGAGATCTATTCGATGTAATCTTCTTTTGCGGTGTGTTTGTTGAGACAGATGAATTGTGGGTTTATGATCAAGTTTATCTATGAACAATATTTGAATCTTCTCTGAATTCTTTTATGTATGATTGGTTATCTTTGCAAGTCTCTTCGAATTAATAGTTTGGTTTGGCCTACTAGATTGATCTTTCTTGCAATGGGAGAAGTGCTTAGCTTTGGGTGCAATCTTGCGGTGTCCTTTCCCAGTGACAGTAGGCGCAGCAAGGCACGTATTGTATTGTTGCCATCGAGGATAACAAGATGGGGTTTATATCATAGTGCATGAGTTTATCCCTCTACATCATGTCATCTTGCTTAAAGCGTTACTCTGTTCTTATGAACTTAATACTCTAGATGCATGCTGGATAGTGGTCGATGTGTGGAGTAATAGTAGTAGATGCAGGTAGGAGTCGGTCTATTTGTCTTGGACGTGATGCCTATATACATGATCGTACCTAGATATTCTCATAACTATGCTCAATTCTGTCAATTGCTCAAGAGTAATTTTTTCACCCACCGTAATACTTATGCTCATGAGAGAAGCCACTAGTGAAACCTATGGCCCCCGGGTCTATTTTCCATCATATTAATCTCCCGACAACAAGCTATTTCTGGTGCCGTTTTTATTTTGTTTTCTTTACTTTGCATCTTTATCATAAAAATACCAAAAATATTATCTTATCATATCTATCAGATCTCACTCTCGTAAGTGATCGTGTAGGGATTGGCAACCCGTTATCGCGTTGGTTGCGAGGATTTATTTGTTTATGTAGGTGCGAGGGACTCGTGCGTGGCCTCCTACTGGATTGATACCTTGTTTCTCAAAAACCGAGGGAAATACTTACGCTACTTAACTGCATCACCCTTTCCTCTTCAAGGGAAAACCAACGCAGTGCTCAAGAGGTAGCACGCACCCGCGGGGTGTAGCCCCCGAGATTCGGGCCAGCAGTCGGGTCGTATCTTCCGACAACTACCTTTTCTTATTTCTTTCATTGAATCGCTCAATCCTTAGACTCGAGGGGGCGCGCCAGCGCACCCGCGGGGTGTAGCCCCTGAGATTCGGGCCGACTGCTAAGCAGTCGGGTCGGATCTTCCGGCAACTACTTCTTTCCTTGTTGATTTGCTGATCTCTTCTCTCTCTTGTCTTCTATAGGAGCCAATGCCACCTTGCGGCAACAAATGGGAGAAGCTCAAACCGCGCTGCACGCCAAGGAGGAGGAGCGCCTCAAGGTGGAGCAAGCGAGACCGTCACAACCACCGGCTGACCAGGCGGACAAGCACAAGGCGGAGCTGCAAAAGCTCAAGGACGCGGAGGAGGCCCTTCAGGCCAAGTTCGAGACTCAGCACTCGAACTGGGTCGAGAAGGAGAAGGCCTTGTCAGACGGCTACGGCAAAATCAAGGACCTGCTCGATGGTGAGTTGTCCTTCTCTTTCTTCTGCCTGCTGACTTGTCATATGAGCTGGCTTCTGGCTTCATATTTCTTTTTTCTTCTTATGCAGAGTATTTCCCTGGTTACTCCGTCGCCATCAGCCAAGCCGTCGAGGCTCACCGTGACGAGTGGAGGCTGGATGGTGCAACAATCGCACCCAATGCCCCTCGGACTCTAGCCGAGCAGATGCTCGCCATCCAGGCTCATTTCCAGCCGGTGCATCGGGCCCTCCGCCATCTTCAGCGTGCCGGAGCCCAGGTGGTGTCCGCCCTCTGGCCGGGTACTCCTGTTTTGCGCACCGCCAGTCGGACCTCCGACTGGTTGGAGGTGGCCATCAGTGACGGTGTCCTGGACTAGGGGGTACTCAACACGTCGTCTCCCGAATAGGTGTATCGGGCCGAGGACCCCATGGTGGTTTACTCATGGGTCACTTTGGACAGCCCATGCCGCGTACAAGGAGGATTCCACAAGACTTGGCACCCAAGACAAGGACTCCTCTAAACCCTAGGCCTCCGGTGTGTTATATAAACCGAGGCCAGGCTAGTCAATAAAACATCTTATATTCATTAGATCAATCTCGTGGTAGATACATGTACTCTGTACTAAACCCCGTATGAATACAATCAAAAGCAGGACGTAGGGTTTTACCTCCATCAAGAGTGCCCGAACCTGGGTAAAATCCCGTGTCCATGTTACCATTGCTCCAAGACGCCTAGCTTAGGACCCCTACTATGAGATATGCCGGATATAGAACCGACATTGGTGCTTTCATTGAGAGCCTGCTGGCGGTCGCCACGGGGCGATGGGAATTCGGATCGTCTCCGGCGTGATCTACACATCGGAGCCGAGCTTTATGGTCGATGTCGGCATCTTTTGTCGCCGGCTCGACTGGTCACCTTGGCTTAGCCGAGGACTGTGCCCTACCTCCAATCATCATGTTCGGACGAGGGACTTCATCAACATCAACTCCGATCTCTATCAAGATCATGGAGGAATCATCCATGGAGCTCGGGGGCTCGACGTCAACATAGGCCTCAGGCGACCGTGCTGTTTTTCCGAACAACAAACTTGTATCCGCTACCACCACCTCCTCGAGCATCGCTTTGACGATTCCTTTGGTGGAATTGTGCGGAATTGAGTCTACAACAACACTGTGAAATTTTGTCACGTTCCGATGGAGCAATCTCCGCCGGTCTTTGTTGTACCGGAGCCCCGTCAAATCTGGACAAGAATCTGGACGAGTTTGGAGCGTGGTGTCCAGCATCTAGCTCAGACGTCCTTTGGAAAATCCAACTGTTGATCGGCTGTGGAATTCCTATATCTACCAGCCCTCAAAATTCCAGCTCGATCCGACCGTCCAAACTCTAGGAACCTTCCGATTAGTGCATCACTTTTCAGATCTGTTTTCTGCGCGAGAACGAATCCGACCCAAGTTCATCTTTTTTTTGAACGGGATTTCGGACATCCTTTTTGAAGAAATTTTTGTATGGGGTATTGTGTTTTATTCCAAACACATCCCACTAATTTTAAAGTCTCTTCCAATATGATCTTCACCATCGCGTCGGTGTCAAACCAGCCCGACAACGTTGTTTCACGGTTGCCGACTGCGCTTAGACACGTCGTCGCTTTGTTGAGCCGAGCTCAACTTCTTCGGATCATCATCTCGGCAAGCCAAAAAAGAGTTCGGCATCGCGACGGATAAATCATCACCAACATCGCTGCCCCACGGATTACACGGAGCGGGCACACCGGCATCACCGCACGGTCACTTCATCAAGCCAGCATTGACCACGTCATGAGTTACGACCTGCATTGGCATGGCCGCACCGTTGCTTCATCAAGCCGATGTCCATCACGCCGAACTACTTCAACACCTCGACTGACATGGCAGCTACAACGTCTCCTTACCGACCTGCTCTGTCTCCTAGTCTGGACCAGGGGCTTCGCCATCAACCCACTCCGGAGACTTCGGCATCGTCAACTGACCAACTTAGTCATGTTAGCTGGACCGGGGGCTTTGCCTCAGCGAGCCAACCTTTACGAGCATCGCCATGTCGTCGCTTCGTTGCCCATCAGGCAATGGGTATGCAGATCGAGTCCCAATTTTGGGAGTCACTTTTCTTTAGACTGCTACAACAAATAAACCAGGTGCTGTTAATCACAAGAACTTTTGCTTGTTTGGGTTTATTTTTCCTAAGGAATTATTACTCTGGTTTGTTCCATCATCTCTACACAGGTCTATCAAATGGTGGCCACATGAACGACGGTAGCGTGGTGGTTCGGCCAGTTTCCGTACATAGTTCGGCGAACGCCGCATCCGGAACTCGGACCGACCTGTGAATTCAGGCTTTGCCACGCCTTTAACGCATCACGCCGATGCCCTGCATGGACATTGACTTTGCCGCCATACCAAATACCTTTAAATAAATTATTTTGCATAAATTAATTACACGAGTATTTTTTATATATTTATATTATTATGTTGGCCTGCACTATTTTACATGTGCAGGTAATGGACTTCGACTGCATCACGTGGTCTCTTCGGCAAGCTTATGTCGTCGTCCCAATCGGCGTAAATCGGCTCGCGTGATCACCTTGTTGGTCGTGTTGCCATACCGACATGTTCGGTTGCCTTGGGGACTTTGGCATCGCCGAGAGAGCTCTACCTCATCGAGTGTTCGGCGCACAGACCATATTTCCTTTATTACTCACTTTGCATAAATTATTTATTATGCAACAATTTTTTTAATTTATTATTATTACTATTATCTCCGGTTTGCACTATTTTTTGTGCACAGGTAAATGATCCGGGTCGGGCAGTGTTGTCACCTTGGCTGGAGGGGGGTTTCGTCAACACTTCATTAACCCACGCCGAGGACTTCGGCGTCACTCTGCCGGCCTGCATTGGCCGTGCTATGTCACCACTTCAGAGTGCCGAGCTCTTTGCTCCACCACCTCGGGACCGGCTTGGGGAATGGAACCTTGTCCCACATCAAGCTCGGACCGCGTCATCAATGCCGAACACATTAACCAGCTAAGTCGCTTTCATGCTAAAAAACTTTTAGTTTTAAATTTTGTTCGGTTCGACCAAGCATTATACTTTTTTTGGCAAAATGTTGTTTATGAAAAACTTCCTTGTCAAAACTTTGTTTGTGACACACAAATTCAAATACCTCGTCTACTTGGGGGCTTCCTTTATGAAGCTTTTCCTTTTGCATATGATTATACTTGTATGGCTTCGTTCCTTTTTCGTGCATTACGCCACAATATGCACCATGTTGACTTAAGTGTTCCACAAGCTGGGTTGCCTTGCTTCTGTGTTTACACCTACGTTCCCGATTGTTCGGCTAGGGACTAAAGGAAGCACCTCTGCGATTGTCACGATCGGGTCATCCGAGCTCGGACCTCAGAGTGGGTGAAGCCGAAAGCTAGCGCTCTTATTGTTTTCAATCATGGTCGGCACACAACGAAACTCATGAGTACAAAAAATTTATTGCACAAGTCTCATACTAACAATGAGCAACCGAAGAAAGGTATCGGTGGGGGTACTATTTTGTTCGAAGATGCTTCTTACACTTCGTCAGTAATATAGGATAAGTTCCTTGAGCGTGCTTTGTCTGTTACAGCCTTATGGCCTGATTGCCTAGTTATCGGAAACACCGTCGATATTCTCGACAGGTGGAGTACATAACACTTTTCGGCCCTTGACCGAAGAGGGAGAAGCCGACAGTCGGTTAAGACGCGTTTAAAGTTCGGGGGAAGACAGATATGATATAAGTACTTCGGCACATACAATCATAAAATTCTTTTACCCAAGTCACTTGGGGGCTCTTAAATTTATGTGAGCTGTTTTATAATAAGTGTTCTTCTCCTTAGTCGTTGCAAAGTCTTTTTCTGTCACTCCTTTTTTGTAAGTGTGTGGTCAATAGCCGGGGAGCCTAATTTCTCTCTCAAAGCCGTTAGAGTTTAGTTTGCTAAACTGGCGTACCGAGAAGTACTCCACCTTCGGGATAGGAGGTTAAGTCTTGAGATAGGATGTGTCATGTTAAAGCACGACAGAAGCACAATTTTTTTCTCTAAGACCAATTTTCGGATTGGCACCGAACACTTGATCTAGTTCGGACGTCAAGTTTTTACCGAAGTTTTTTGGTTTTCCAAGCCTATCGCACTTTTAAACTATTTGTGTGTTTCCAGCATAAGTCTCGCAGTGCAACGCCGGACACCTTTAGAGGTTCAGCAAAAACATTCTCGGATATTGCTATATATGCATCGGTTTTGAATTGTGTCTTCGGTCAATAGTTGGGTTGCCCGGCTCCTGTGCTTGCCTCCTACGTTCCGCTTTGTTCGGCTAGGTGTGCAAGGGAGAACCACTATGATCGTGCTTCCAGCTAGCATGGTTAAAGCACCTCAGTGGAGAAAGCCGAAAACTGACTGTCACACTAAGCGCAAATTGGTCAGCGATCCGATGACTGTGTTAAACTATAAGATCGATAGAGGTCACCCCGTGTTAAATGACGGGCCGTTCATAACATTGGCCGAAGTGTTTACGGCTTGACCTCGACTGTCAATGAACACTAACCGGGGGCTAGTACTGGCCTCCCAACTTTAAACTCCTATGACTAAGTGAAAGTTATAAAGCCCGCATATCTGATTGCCTCGTTTCCGCTAACACAATCGCCTTCGAGCACCGAGACGTCGGCTAAGGGTTGTCTTTTTATTGCGAAAACACCCTACATAGCATCTACAAGAGGGCGGAAGCCGACGATGGGCCACTTTCAACTGATAAACGGTTGCAACGGAGTCAAAATAAACATATCATCGGTGTTTGTATTTAATATACGAAGGTTGCCTTCCGCAATCATCGTTATAAAGCCATAAATATGCATCAATTTGACTTAAGATTTCAGCCAAGCTGGGTTGCCTGGCTCCTGTGCTTACCCCTACGTTCCCGGCTAGGCGGTAAAGGGAGCACCTCTGTGATTGTTACTACCGGTTCGTCCGAGTTAGTACCTCAGACTGGGTGAAGCCGAAAGCTAGCGATCTTAAAGGATATAATTGGTCGGCAACGACGAAAGCAAATTTTTTGGTTCATTAATACCATAGAGTTTGTGAACTTTCCCCGAACTAAATCCTCAATATTTTCCTCCCGCATTGATCGGAGGTGAGGTTTCATGATCATGATCAGCATGACAACCCAAAGAAAGGAACCGATAGCGGGACTATTTTCTTTGGAAGATGTTTTTTTACATTTAATAGCAATGTAGCATGTCTCTCCGTGTACCTTTGTTTGTAAAATAGTATGGCCGGATTGCCTTGTTTGCCGTAAATCTTTGCCCTCATAAAGGCTTTATAAAGTAGGACAAACACTCCCCAGCTACTGGCCGAGGAGGTTGAAGCCGATGGTCGGTCAACAAAGTTTTATACAATGCGGATCCGAGCATTAATGATGTAAAATACTTGGATACATAGAATCATTACACATAAAATTGTGAGTAAAATCCATTTACTGCAACCCATCTTTTAAACCCCTTGTGGCCTACCTTGGCGAGCTCGGATTTTGACCAGCTCTAAGCTCCTTTAAGAGATCTTTATTCTCTTTCTGAGAAGTTTGTGTTAAACACATCAAAAATTTCTATCAAACGGATGTCGATCCTTAATTCGGCCACCCGTGCCCACATTAAGGCTCGGGGGCTACTGGGCTTCGTGCTCATTATTTATAAATATTAAAGGGGCACATCGATCCCCTGATCTGGTGTTGCCACCCAACCAGTGTCTCGGGGGCTACTGCATTGCTTATTCAATGCCGAGAAATCAAAGTGCTCCGTGTTCGGCATGACCGAACTATGGGCAAGCGCGTCTCCGGACAACACTAAGTACCATCTGGGACTTATCCGGCATCAAGCTAATATATCACGGTGACTTCTCACAACCCTCTCTCAGGGGCTTGTCCGCCGATCATTATTTCTAATATATTACACTGCGTTTCTACTCCTACGTATGCTGGCAAGCTAGAAGTTGATCCTTAGGCCGATTTTGCAAATTGACCTGAGTCTCAAAGGCTACTAGGATCAGCAGTTTTATGTTTTCCTTCAGGTGAATCTCAGGTTTTAGACCGACGCACACCTTGATGACTACTGGATATACATATACAGGCTATATATCTCAGCAGAGAATAAATTGCACCAATAAAAATATTCACAAAAATCAGCCCGCGGTCGGGGTGGTGCACCACCTCGGAAGCAGTCCGGCATAAAGCTCGAGCGCCAGTGGCTGGCTCCATAGAGGGCATTTACGGCATTAAGCTCGGGTGAATTCGTTCAATCTTTTAAAAGATCGAGGTTTATGACACCTCGGACGCTGACCATCGTTGAAGCTCGGAAATGGTCCGGCATAACTTTTCAGCGTTAAACTCGGATAACCTCCTTCAAACTTTTTCAAGCCAAGGTGATCTATGACATCTCAGATATAGTCCAGCGTTGGAGCTCGGATATAGTCCAGCGTTGGTGCTCGGCTGCAAAAGATATCCCGAATGCAGTCCGGCGTTGGAGCTCGGATACAAGAGGACACCGCTGCACAGGAACAACTTCAAACCCGAGGTGTGGCGTAAAAAATAATAATAATGCGTTGATAAAGGTCGAGAACTTAAAGGGGCTCCTCGGATACCCGACGTATAAACTCTTTAGATTCACTTCGGCGATCCTCAAGATTGAAGGTGAGGAGATTTGTTGAACCAATTTTCAAGACCGACGACCGAAGATGAAGAACAGTTCGGAAGAATCGAGGAGCATCCCCAACTTGAAGACCGGTTCAGGGGGCTACTGACGGTGTCCTGGACTAGGGGTACTCAACACGTCGTCTCCCGAACAGGTGTATCGGGCCGAGGACCCCCATGGCAGTTTACTCATGGGCCACTTCGGACAGCCCATGTCGCGTACAAGGAGGATTCCACAAGACTTGGCGCCCAACACAAGGACTCCTCTAAACCCTAGGCCTCCGGTGTGTTATATAAACCGAGGCCAGGCTAGTCAATAAAACATCTTATATTCATTAGATCAATCTCGTGGTAGATACATGTACTCTGTACTACACCCCATATGAATACAATCAAAAGCAGGACAAAGGGTTTTACCTCCATCAAGAGGGCCCAAACCTGGGTAAAATCCCGTGTCCATGTTACCATTGCTCCAAGATGCCTAGCTTAGGACCCATACTACGAGATACGCCGGATATAGAACCGACAATCGGTCGCATCAAGGCGTGGAAGGGCTCCTCCGCTCGGGCGGGTGCACGCCGAGCCTTGAAATTCGTCAAGGGGTGGCACCCCGGTCTAAACTTAGAGCAGCTGTGTAACGCCCAGGATTCGATGCGCCAGGTGTCTGCCAGTTATTCGCCGTCGTTGCCATGTCATTTGCTTGCGTGTTGCATTTTGCCATGTCATCATCTGCATTTCATATCATGTCATCATGTGCATTTCATTTTGCATACGTGTTCGTCTCATGCATCCGAGCATTTTCCCCGTTGTCCGTTTTGCAATCCGGCACTCCTATGGCCTCCGGCGCCCTCTTTTACCTCTTTTCGTGTGCGGGTGTTAAATGGTCTCGGAATGGACCGAGGTTTGTCAAGCGGCCTTGGTATAGCACCGTGAACCGCTGTCAAGTTTCGGGTCATTTGGAGGTCGTTTGATACCCCATAGGTTAACCGGGTAACCGCGAAAGCCTCCTTCTCTTTGCAGCCCAACACCCCTCCAAAGTGGCCCAAAACCCAGCAAACTCCCCTCCATGCTCTCGGTCGTTCGATCACGATCGTGTGGGTGAAAACCGTGCCTCATTTGGACTCTCCTAGCTCCCTCTACCTATAAATATGCCCCTCCCCCAAAATTCGCGGTCAAATTCCCCCGAAACCTAGCTTTCGTCCTCCTCCCGCCGCCGGACATGTCCATTTCGGCCGGACATGTCCAGCAACCGCCCGCTTGAATCGGGCCGCGCCACATGGCACCTCCGCGCCGCCGCCCGTCGCCCGGCGAGCCAGCGAGCCCGCCCGGCCCATCGCCGCCTCCAGCGCCTGAGGCGCAACCTTCGAGCCAGCGCTGATCGAGCGCCGCCGCCCGTAGCGCCGCCGCCTAACCCGCCGTCGTCGCCCCCCAACGCCGTCGCCGCCCGCCTTCACGCCCGGTGACCGGATCTCCGCCGCCAGCGCCGAGCTCGCGCTTGGGAGCGACCCGCCGCGCGCTGCCCCGAGCCACCGCCAGCGAGCTGCCCAGCCCGTGCCGCCCGCTGCCCGCCCGGCAGCGGCGCCGTCGAGCTTCGCCGCCCAGCGCCGTCTTGCGCCCGCCGCCTCCGGCCGTGAAGCCCCGGCGCCGGTGCCCGTCGGCCCAATTCGGCGGATCCGAACCCCAGCGCCAGATCCGCCCGTCCCGTCGAGGGTGCCTCTCCCTCGACCTCATCGTCGTCCCCATAAATGCGTGGCGACATTCCGGCGAGATCCACGCCGCCGTTGACTTTTCTGAGAGGGTAATATTTTGCCAAGTCCCGAAGATTTCTGCAATATGTTGCTCCATTCATCAAGCCACAACTCCATGAGTGCTGCTCCGTTTTGGGCTTGCATTATGTCAAATTGTTTGCCTCGACGAGTACTTTATCTCATTCCATTGCATCATGTTCATTTGAGTACATATTGATGCCCTAATCATCGTTGCAAGAGTGCTATGTGATGTTAATCTGCTGAAACTGTTATAACTTGATGATTTGTCATTTTTGCCATGATTGATGTGTGCATCCTATGAGCATGAGTCCTACATGAGTTGTGAACTATGCCATTCCATCTTTATAGGGGTGTATGCCATGTATTTTTTTGATCTATGGGGTGACTAGAACAAGCATGCCAACTAGGCTTTGTGATGTTGCTGATTTCAGCCTCTGTTCTGCTGTTATTGTGATGCCATGTATTCATGTTGCTACAGTGAGATCCATGCCTCTTTTGAGTATGTTCAGTAAGGAGGTTTTGTAGATATAGTTATGCTCTATACATCCATGCCTCTTTTTGCATTTATGGATCAACCTAGCTTGACTCAATCGAGCTCTACTTTTGCTATAAAATGTTCCTGGCAGATTGTTTACATGTTATGCAATTTTGCCAAGGTTGTTGTAGTTGACCCAAGCATGCTATGTTGTTGTTCTTGCCATGTCTAGCTTCTATGCCATGTCTAGTTGCCGGGTGTATGCTTAGTTTGTCATGCAATGCCTCGTAGTGAGTGCATCGAGCTCGTTAACATGCCTATCTGTTTATGTTTTTGCTATGTTCACATGCTTGCAATTGTATTTTCTGATCCCTTTTGGCTCATGGTCAGTAAGGGATATTTGTTCTATGAGATTAGTAGATTCATGCCATGCCTTTGTTTGCCATGATAAGTTCCTGTAGCATGTTGTTTGATAGCTCTAAACATTGCAACCTGATGTTGTTTCTGGAGATAGCTCAGTGTTCATGTTTTGTAATGCTTTACCTGTACATCATGTCCATGCCTTTTGTTATCATGTTTAGGTCCTTTAGCATGTCGTTTTGATGTTTGCTAGATGCCTACTTGCTGTTTTGGTCAGATTGGTGCTATTTATTGTTTGGAGTGTATGTGTTTCACCGTTGTTCCGTTTTGAGTGTGCTCTATATGAAACTTGCTTGATTTTGCATTTAGTTTCATATTATCATGTTGCATCATTGATTTGATGTGTTTGTGTGGTGTTTGTATGCATTTTGCATCAATGCCATGCTTATCTTGTTTTGCTCATATCTTCTAGGCCGTAGCTCCGAATCTAATGAACTTTATATGTAACTTGACTAGAATTTCATGTAGATCATCGTGGTGCATTTTAACTTGCTGTTTATCAACTTGAACTTAAGGTTTATTCAGATCTGGAACAATTTCGAAATTGGCATATGAGGACTTACCGGAATTGTTCTATGTTGTCCCCGGCCTCATTTAAACTTGCTTTGATGTGTTGCTCTTGTTTGCATCATCTCTTGCCATGAGTAGCTTCATGTAGCTTTGTCATGCATCATGCTTGTTGTGCATCATGCCTTGTTCATGTGTGGTGTGTTTACCATGATGTGTGCTTCTTCTCGATAGTTCCCGTTTCGTTGCGATCGTGAGGATTCACTCGTCTACGCTTGGTTCGTCTTCGTGGCTTCATCTTCTTCATGGACTCGTTCTTCTTCCTTGCGGGATTTCAGGCAAGATGACCGTCACCTTGGATCTCATTACTATCATTGCTATGCTAGTTGCTTAGTTCTTTCGCTATGCTGCGCTACCTATCACTTGCTGCTCAAGCCTCCCAAATTGCCATGAACCTCTAACCTTTGTCACCCTTCCTAGCAAACCGTTGTTTGGCTATGTTACCGCTTTTGCTCAGCCCCTCTTATAGCGTTGCTAGTTGCAGGTGAAGTTGAAGATTGCTCCATGGTGGACAGGATTTTGGTTGGGATATCACAATATCTCTTATATTATTAATGCATCTATATACTTGGTAAAGGGTGGAAGGCTCGGCCTTATGCCTGGTGTTTTGTTCCACTCTTGCCGCCCTAGTTTCCGTCATATCGGTATTATGTTCCCAGATTTTGCGTCCCTAACGCGGTTGGGTGATTTATGGGACCCCCTTGACAGTTCGCTTTGAATAAGACTCCTCCAGCAAGGCCCAACCTTGGTTTTACCATTTGCCTCACCACCACCTACTTTTCCCTTGGGAGTCGCTCTCTCGAGGGTCATCTTTATTTTAGCCCCCCTCCCCCCCCGGGCCAATGCTTCTCTAAGTGTTGGCCCGAAACGAGCATCAGGGGCCACCTTGGGGAAACTTGAGGGTTGGTTTTACTCGTAGGATGTCTCATCCGGTGTTGCCCTCGAGCGAGATATGTGCAGCTCCTATCGGGATTGTCGGTATCAGGCGGTCTTGTTGGTCTTGTTTTATTGCTGTCGAAATGTCTTGTAGTCGGGATTCCGAGACTGATCGGGTCTTCCGGGGGAGAAGGAATATCCTTCGTTGATCGCGAGAGCTTATCATGGGCTAAGTTGGGACACACCTGCAGGGTTTAAACTTTCTAGAGCCGTGCCCGCGGTTATGTGGCAGATGGGAATTTGTTAATATCCAGTTGTAGTAAACTTGAAGCAAACTCTTCTAAAATACACCAACCGTGTGCGTAACCGTGAGTGTCTCTTTTCGGGGTTGATCGAGAGGAGAACACGGTTCTTGGGTTATGTCGGCGTAAGTAGGAGTTCAGGATCACTTCTTGATCATTACTAGTTGGCGACCGTTCCTTTGTTTCTCTTCTCGCTCTCATTTGCGTATGTTAGCCACCATATATGCTTAGTCGCTTTGCAACCTCACCACTATCCCTTCCTTTCCTACTTTTAGCTTTGCTAGTCTTGATACCCATGGTAATGGGATTGCTTTGAGTCCTCGTGGCTCATGATTACTACACCAATGATTGCAGGTACAGGTTGTGCGATGATCTTGACGCGAGAGCGATGTTGCTTGTTTTGGAGTTCTTCTTCTGCTTCTTCTTCGATCAGGGGATAGGTTCCAGGTCGGCAGCCTGGGCTAGCAGGGTGGATGTCGTTTGAGCTTCTGTTTATGTTTCATCCATAGTCGGATGTTGATCTTGTATATGTTGTTGATGTATTCTTGTGGCATTGTATGCCTTATGTATGTATCCCCATCTATTATGTAATGTTGATGTAATGATATCCACCTTGCAAAAGCGTTTCAATATGCGGGTCTATCCTTGGTGGGACCTTCGAGTTCCTTTTGGATAGGGTTGCATATTGGGCGTGACAAGTTGGTATCAGAGCCTCGACCAACCTTAGGAGCCCCCTTGATAGATCGTGTAGTTTGGTCGTTGTTGAGTCTAGAATAAAACTGTTTTCTGAGTCTAGTTATATCAGAGAGTAGGAATTTATTTTTACTCCTCAGCCCCTTCGTCGCTCTAGTGAGGAATCTTGACGTAGGTGTTTTGAATTACTTCTCTTCCCATTCAAATTTTTCTTTAGGATCACGCAGTTGGTTTTTCGGTCGTTGGTTCACATCTCTTTTCATCCGGTGCATTTCTCGTCAAGCCGACTCGAGTCTCTTCATCTTTGAAGTCTTTGCTTTCTTTCATCAATGATTTCAACCAGTGTTTTCTCTTCAAGATATTCGTCGGTTTCCCCTTCCAGTTGTCTTTGTTTTCCCGCCCTCCCACCCTCTTCTTCCCGGAGCCTGAGTCTGTTTCGACCATCTATTTCATTCGTATGGAGCCTCTTCAGGCTTCCCTCAATTATTTCAACCGGTGAATTCTCGTCTCGTTCGTCATTCTTCATCTCTTTCTTTCCCGGTGGATTCAATTCAAGTTTTTCGAGTTGATCACATTCTTTTCCTTGGTTAAAGTGTTTTCCCTGCTCGTTCGCCTCTACTTGATTTATCATTCCGGAGTTCGGAAGACATCTCGGAGATTAAATGCGTGTTCGAATTAATTCGAGGTTGTCACTTCATTCAAATATTTAATTGTTCCGGTGCATCATCTATCTGTTCAACATTCCTTTCCAACGGTGTTTTCTTTTAGTGGGCCCTAACCCACAGGTCTTTCCCAGGATCTTACCTGACTCTTCTAATTCCCCCGGAGTTTTTCTCAATTCTTTTCATTTGTAACGTAAGAATGGATCCCATCAGTCACATGCCTTCTCCAAGATCTCTTTCAAATTCTTTTCATTGTTGGCTCAACCTCTCCGCCTTTCGTTTCACCGGAGTACCTCAATAATTCTGGTGTTGTTTCTCGTCATCAGTTGAAGATCGAAGAAGAGTTTTTTCTCTAAACCTTGTCCGTCCTCCCGAAGATTCGTGGTTCTAGCTTCATATCATCCTCTCGAAGTATTCCATTTGTCAGATATTCTTTTTCTCAACCATCCGGAGTTTGTCGTGATTGTTTTTCGGAGGCCATCGTTCCAAAAGAATTCTTCGCCCTCATCATTCCAGCTATCGTCCTCTAATTATCCCGGTGCTCCGTTCAAGTGTTTTTTTAGTCAGATCATGATCTCCTTGTCCTTTTGCATCTAAATCCCCTCGAGCATATTTGGTCTTCTAATTCTTCCGGTGATTCATTCTCTTTAAATCGGTCATTTCCGAATTCTTACGGTGGCTCGTTCAAGATTCTTTTTCCTTGATTATCATTTTAATCCATTCGTTCTTTGAATCCTACGGTGGTTCATGAAGACCTTCTCAAGGTGGCGCTATGTCACTTCTCAATCCTTTTTCAAGAAGAATAAGTTGCATGCCAAATCCATTGCTTGTCATCAATTTAATTTGATGAAGGATAAGCATACAATGAATCTTATTCTTATTTCATCCAAGTGATTAATCCCTTACTTCGAAGTTTGTTCTTGATGAATAAATTCTAGTTCCAAGTGTTTTCATCTTTTCCGGGGTTCAAATTTCCTCGGCCATTTCGTCGGAATCCTCCATCTAATTCATCGCAGGCTCATCTTATTCTTTCTTCCTTCATTTTATCTCGTCATCCTTTTGTTACCGGAGTTCTTCATGGTGGTTCTTCAGTATTTAATTCTTTCTTCAAGAGTTCATCAAGATTTTGTTGGCGGAGTTCAAGTATCTTTTCTTCTCGCGTCTCGAAGTGCAATTAATTCTCCGTATTCTTTTGAAGTGGAGTTTTGCATCTCTTCGTTCTTCTCAGCTATTCAATCTTTTCCGCTTGTGGTCGGTTATCACCTTATAATTTTGAGATGTTTTCCATAAGTCCACAACAATCTTATTCTTTCGTTGTTGATTTTCTCAACAACTTCAGTTCAAAACTTCCTTCTAAATTCTTTTCATTCCATTCTTCAATTCTTCCGGAGGCTTTGCGTTGTTTATCTCGTCAAGTGTCATCCCATCTTGTGAAGCTCGTGTTCTATTCCTCCATGTTTCAGTCGGAGTGCTGCCTAAATTCTTTCAGTCTTATTCGCTTCTCATCTTGTTCTAACCGGAGTGGTTTCATAGTCTATCTGATTCCGTGAGCTTTCGATTCTCGTCATTCTCGTCGTTCCTCTCTTCTTCTCGAGTGCTCTCGATTCCTTGCTTCTTCTTTGAGTTCTTGTTTCACCTCATCTCCTTTTCCCTTCCGTCTCGGTCCTAAGATCTCGGGACGAGATCTCTTGTTAGTGGAGGAGTGTTGTAACGCCCCGGATTCGATGCGCCAGGTGTCTGCCAGTTATTCGCCGTCGTTGCCATGTCATTTGCTTGCGTGTTGCATTTTTCCATGTCATCATCTACATTTCATATCATGTCATCATGTGCATTTCATTTTGCATACATGTTCATCTCATGCATCCGAGCATTTTCCCCGTTGTCCGTTTTGCAATCCGGCACTCCTATGGCCTCCGGCGCCCTCTTTTACCTCTTTTCGTGTGCAGGTGTTAAATGGTCTCGGAATGGACCGAGGTTTGTCAAACGGCCTTGGTATAGCACCGGTAGACCGCCTGTCAAGTTTCGGGTCATTTGGAGGTCGTTTGATACCCCATAGGTTAACCGGGTAACCGCGAAAGCATCCTTCTCTTTGCAGCCCAACACCCCTCCAAAGTGGCCCAAAACCCAGCAAACTCCCCTCCATGCTCAAGGTCGTTCGATCACGATCATGTGGGCAAAAACCGTGCCTCATTTGGACTCTCCTAGCTTCCTCTACCTATAAATATGCCCCTCCCCCGAAATTCGCGGTCAAATTCCCCCGAAACCCTAGCTTTCGTCCTCCTCTCGCCGCCGGACATGTCCATTTCGGCCGGACATGTCCGCGCAGCCGCCCCGCCGAATCGGAGCGCGCCACATGGCACCTCCGCCGCTGCCCGTTGCCGCGGCCCGGCGAGCCCGCAGCGGACCCGCCTGCCCATCGCCGCCTCCTGCGCCGAGGGCAGCCTTCGAACCAGCGCACAGATTCAGCGCCGCCGCCCGGCAGCGCCGCCGCCCATGGCTCCGCCGTCGCCGCTAACGCCATCGCCGCCGCCTTCACCGCGGTGACCGGATCTCCGCCGCCACGCCCGCGACTCCGCGCTTCGCCGGGCAAACCCCGCCGCGCTCGCTTCGAGCCACCGCCACGCGAGGCTGCCCAGCCCGTGCCGCCCGCTCCTTCGCCCGACGCCGCGGCGCCGTCGAAGCTTCGCCGCCCTTGGCCGTCTTGCCGCCCGCCTACTCCGTAGTAAGCCCGCGCCGGTGCCCCGTCGGCCCCTAATTCCGGCGGATCCGAACCCTCCGCGCCAAGATCCGCCCGTCCCCGTCGAGGGTGCCTCTCCCTCGACCTCTGCCGTCGTCCCCATCGTCTCCGGCGACATTCCGGCGAGATCCACGCCGCCGTTGACTTTTCTGAGAGGGTAATATTTTGCTAAGTCCCGAAGATTTCTGCAATATGTTGCTCCATTCATCATGCCATAACTCCATGTGTGCTGCTCTGTTTTGGGCTTGTACTATGTCAAATTGTTCGCCTCGACGAGTACTTTATTTCATTCCATTGCATCATGTTCATTTGAGTACATATTGATGCCCTAATCATCGTTGCAAGAGTGCTATGTGATGTTAATCTGCTGAAACTGTTATAACTTGATGATTTGTCATTTTTACCATGATTGATGTGTGCATCCTATGAGCATGAGTCCTACATGAGTTGTGAACTATGCCATTCCATCTTTATAGGGGTGTATGCCATGTATTTTTGTGATCTATGGAGTGACTAGAAGAAGCATGCCAACTAGGCTTTGTGATGTTGCTGATTTCAGCCTCTGTTCTGCTGTTATTGTGATGCCATGTATTCATGTTGCTACAGTGAGATCCATGCCTCTTTTGAGTATGAGCAGTAAGGAGGTTTTGTAGATATGGTTATGCTCTATCCATCCATGCCTCCGTTTGCATTTATGGATCAACCTAGCTTGACTCAATCAAGCTCTACTTTTGCTATAAAATGTTCCTGGCAGATTGTTTACATGTTATGCAAATTTGCTAAGGTTGTTGTAGTTGATCCAAGCATGCTATGTTGTTGTTCTTGTCATTTCTTGCTTATATGCCATGTCTAGTTGCTGGGTGTTTGCTTAGTTTGTCATGCAATGCCTCGTAGTGAGTGCATCAAGCTCGTTAACATGCCTACTTGTTATCTGTTTATGCCATGCTCCAGTTTTTCACTAAGTCTGAATCTGTTTATGTTTTTGCTATGTTCACATGCTTGCAATTGTATTTTCTGATCCCTTTTGGCTCATGGTCAGTTAGGGACATTTGTTCTATGAGATTAGTATATTCATGCCTTGCCTTTTTTTGCCATTATAATTTCCTATAGCATGTTGTTTGATAGCTCTAAACATTGCAACCTGATGTTATTTCTGTCATGTCCTGTAAATTCTGCTAAGTCTGTGAACCTGATATTATATGCAATCTTACCATGTCTTTTTGAGCATGTTCTAGTTGTTTCTGGAGATAGCTCAGTGTTCATGTTTTGTAATGCTTTACCTGTACATCAGGTCCATGCCTTTTGTTATCATGTTTAGGTCCTGTAGCATGTCGTTTTGATGTTTGCTAGATGCCTACTTGCTGTTTTGGTCAGATTGGTGCTATTTATTGTTTGGAGTGTATGTGTTTCACCGTTGCTCCGTTTTGAGTGTGCTCTATATGAAACTTGCTTGATTTTGCATTTAGTTTCATATTATCATGTTGCATCATTGTTTTGATGTGTTTGTGTGATGTTTGTATGCATTTTGCATCAATGCCATGCTTATCTTGTTTTGCTCA
Source organism: Aegilops bicornis (assembly GCA_021605145.1). NCBI lineage: Eukaryota > Viridiplantae > Streptophyta > Magnoliopsida > Poales > Poaceae > Aegilops > Aegilops bicornis. Next base: position 178,213,123 of record CM038672.1, read on the forward strand.
TATCTTCTAGTAGTAGCTCCGAATCTAATGAAGTTTATATGTAACTTGACTAGAATTTCGTGTAGATCATCGTGGTGCATTTTAACTTGCTGTTTAACAACTTGAACTTAAGGTTTATTCAGATCTGGAACAATTTCGAAATTTGCATATGAGGACTTACCGGAATTGTTCTATGTTGTCCCCGGCCTCATTTAAACTTGCTTTGATGTGTTGCTCTTGTTTGCATCATCTCTTGCCATGAGTAGCTTTATATAGCTTTTTCATGCATCATGCTTGTTGTGCATCATGCCTTGTTCATGTGTGGTGTGTTTACCATGCTGTGCGCTTTTCTCGATAGTTCCCGCTTCGTTGCGATCGTGAGGATTCGCTCGTCTACGCTTGGTTCGTCTTCGTGGCTTCATCTTCTTCATGGACTCGTTCTTCTTCCTTGCGGGATTTCAGGCAAGATGACCGTCACCTTGGATCTCATTACTATCATTGCTATGCTAGTTGCTTCGTTCTTTCGCTATGTTGCGCTACCTATCACTTGCTGCTCAAGCCTCCCAAATTGCCATGAACCTCTAACCTTTGTCACCCTTCCTAGCAAACCGTTGTTTGGCTATGTTACCGCTTTTGCTCAGCCCCTCTTATAGCGTTGCTAGTTGCCGGTGAAGTTGAAGATTGCTCCATGGTGGACAGGATTTTGGTTGGGATATCACAATATCTCTTATATTATTAATGCATCTATATACTTGGTAAAGGGTGGAAGGCTCGGCCTTATGCCTGGTGTTTTGTTCCACTCTTGTCGCCCTAGTTTCCGTCATATCGGTATTATGTTCCCGGATTTTGCGTCCCTAACGCAGTTGGGTGATTTATGGGACCCCCTTGACAGTTCGCTTTGAATAATACTCCTCCAGCAAGGCCCAACGTTGGTTTTACCATTTGCCTCACCACCACCTACTTTTCCCTTGGGAGTCACACTCTCGAGGGTCATCTTTACTTAGCCCCCCCGGGCCAGTGCTTCTCTAAGTGTTGGCCCGAAAGCAATCGCAGGCCACCTTGGGAAACTTGAGGGTTGGTTTTACTCGTAGGATGTCTCATCCGGTGTTGCCACGAGAACGAGATATGTTCAGCTCCTATCGGGATTGTCGGTAGCATCGGGCAGTCTTGCTGGTCTTGTTTTATTACTGTCGAAATGTCTTGTAGCCGGGATTCCGAGACTGATCGGGTCTTCCCGGGGAGAAGGAATATCCTTCGTTGATGGCGAGAGCTTATCATGGGCTAAGTTGGGACACCCCTGCAGGGTTTAAACTTTCAAGAGCTGTTCCCGCGGTTATGTGGCAGATGGGAATTTGTTAATATCCGGTTGTAGTAAACTTGAAGCAAACTCTTCTAAAATACACCAACCGTGTGCGTAACCGTGAGTGTCTCTTTTCGGGGTTGATCGAGAGGAGAACACGGTTCTTGGGTTATGTCTGACGTAAGTAGGAGTTCAGGATCACTTCTTGATCATTACTAGTTGGCGACCGTTCCTTTGTTTCTCTTCTCGCTCTCATTTGCGTATGTTAGCCACCATATATGCTTAGTCGCTGCTGCAACCTCACCACTATCCCTTCCTTCCCTACTTTTAACTTTGCTAGTCTTGATACCCATGGTAATGGGATTGCTGAGTCCTCGTGGCTCACAGATTACTACACCAACAGTTGCAGGTACAGGTTGTGCGACGATCTTGACGCGAGAGCGATGTTGCTTGTTTTGGAGTTCTTCTTCTGCTTCTTCTTCGATCAGGGGATAGGTTCCAGGTCGGCAGCCTGGGCTAGCAGGGTGGATGTCGTTTGAGCTTCTGTTTATGTTTCATCCGTAGTCGGATGTTGATCTTGTATATGTTGTTGATGTATTTTTGTGGCATTGTATGCCTTATGTATGTATCCTCATCTATTATGTAATGTTGATGTAATGATATCCACCTTGCAAAAGCGTTTCAATATGCGGGTCTATCCTTGGTGGGACCTTCGAGTTCCTTTTGGATAGGGTTGCATATTGGGCGTGACAAGCTGGCCATGCTTCATGCTGAAGCCGGCGAGGAACTGGATGCGGTGGCATCCGAGCTCTATCACCGCGACGCGGCGATCCCGAGTACACGGACACCAGCGCCTTCCTCCCCGAGCTGGACGAAGCGGGCACCGAGGTGCCGCCCAACTGGTTCAGGCTGAACCTAGAAGGCGGTGAGGACTCAGTGGAGGAGATCGCCTCCAGCGATGAAAGCGAGGGGATGAAGATGAGGATGAGGACGGCGAAGACGATGCGCCGGGCGATGGAGACGATAGCCGGCCTCATCCTGACCAGGTTTTGACCAACGGACGGCACGCCGGCGAGCCGACTGCCGCCGATGCCGACCAAGATGAGACCAACCAGACGGCAGTTCCACCACCCGGAGCCTCGACCTCCACCGACCCTTCTGATCCGGCTGCTGCTCCTCTGGCCTAGGCGGCCAAGTTATCTTTCTTTCCTGTTTTGTAATATCTTTGAACAAATTTGTTAGACTTGTGCAGTTCCACCCGCTGGGGGTGCATTCAAACTCTTTTGAATGCCGGCCAAGGGCCTTTTGCTGTGTAAATTGTCTTTGCCGATTTCTGACTTGTCTTGCTTTTCTACTCCTTTGGCTTTTTCCTTTGCCGCCTTCCCTTGGCTACCGTCTTGCCAGCCGGACAGCCACTCTGTGGTCTATGGCTGGGTCAAGTACTTGGGCGCTTTGGGAAGGCAAGTACTTTAGCCGTTGGTAGAGTGTAGCAATTGAAGTTAGAAACCGGTCGGCCGGCTGCTCAGCACTCGGTCGACGAGGCGAGGTGCCGGCTCGGCCTATGAAAATGCGTTAGTCCTAAGCCATTTTTCGTGTGGGCACCGTTTCCTGCCTTTAACTCTTGCTAGCCGGACAGTCGCTCTGCGAGCTGCGGCTTGTGGCAAGAGAGGGCTTAGGTGCCGGCACACTACTCTTCCGACTGCAACTAGCATTCACATAGTACAAGGCGGCAAGCCCCCGGGCCGACTGGTCGAACCCGGTGCCAGGCAGAATGATGAAATAACATACTCATAGGCATAGAACTTATCGCATAGATAAAGAGGGTAGCCCCTGAGTGCTCTTCGAGGGACCCGATGTCTTAGTGCTTAATACAAAAGGTAGCGTGGTACATACTGAATCAACTGTAAAATCTTCGAAGGAGATTTGCGTTCCATGGGCGCTCTGATTCCTTGCCCGAATCGCCTCTCTTGCGTGCTCTGGGCTTCTGCGTCGATGAGGTAGTAGAAGTCGTTGCCCAATGCCTTGCTGATGGTGAAGGGGCCTTCCCAAGGGGCTGAGAGCTTGTGCTGGCCGGCTGTTCGATGGATCAGCCGGAGCACAAGGTCTCCCTCTTGGAAGGATCTTGGATTGACCTTCCGACCGTGGTAGCGGTGCAGACTCTGCTAGTAGATGGCGGACCGTCTGAGTGCCAACAGCCGGCCCTCTTCCAGCAGATCGAAGCCGTCTTCTCGCGCCTCTTTCGCCTCCGCCTCCGTGTACATGGTGACGCATGGTGAGTCAAACTCAATGTTAGTTGGGATGATGGCCTCGGCACCGTACACGAGGAAGAATGTAGTGAAGCCAGTTGACTTGTTCGGAGTGGTGCGGAGGCTCCAGAGGACGGCCGGTAGCTCATCGATCCCGACCGGCCGACCGCTCGATGGCTCGACCCGATCGGGGCTTGATGCCGGAGAGGATGAGGCCATTTGCTCGCTCGACTTGGCCGTTTGACTGCGGATGGGCAACAGGCGCTAAGTCCAGTCGGATGCCCTGCGTCGCACAGAAATGGGCCAAGGCTCCCTTGGCAAAATTAGTGCCATTGTCGGTGATGATGCTGTGTGGTACTCCGTACCGGGTGGTGATGTCTGCAATGAAGGTCACAACATTCAGACCGTTCAACTTCTTGATTGGCTTTGCTTCAATCCACTTGGTGAACTTGTCCACGGCAATGAGCAGATGGGTCATGCCGCCGCATGCTGTCTTCAATGGCCCACCATGTCCAGCCCCCACATGACAAAGGGCCAAATGAGGGGGATAGTCTTGAGTGCAGAAGCCGGCAAATGTTGCTTGGATCTGAACTTCTGGCATCCTTTGCAATGCTTGACCAACTCCTTGGCATCTTCCAAGGCAGTCGGCTTGAAGAGACCATGGCGGAAGGCCTTGGCAACAAGGGATCTGGAGGCCGCATGGTGTCCACACTCGCCTTGGTGGATATCTTTGAGGATTGCTTGGCCTTTCTCTGATTCTACGCAGCATTGGAAGACTCCAGTCACGCTGCGCCTGACAAGCTCTCTGTTTACTATTGTGTAGGCTCCTGCTCGGCGCTGCACTTGCCGGGCCGAGATCTCATCGGTTGGTAGCTCTCTGTTTACCAGAAACTTGAGGATGGGCAATGCCCATGAAGGTGCTTGAATTTCTTCTACTGCCACTACGACCACTTGTACGAGGGCGGTTGGGTTGGGAGGCGGCGGGTTGGAATCGATTGCCGCTTGCTGCGTTGCTGAAGTCCCCGGGCTGACTGCAGCTGCCCCCGGGCCGGGTGCGACTGCTGCAGTCCCCGAGCCGCTTGGTGAAGTCCCCGGGCCGACTGCTGCAACCCTTGGGCTGGGTTGTGAAGTTCTCGGGCAGTGTGGATCGCATGATCCCCACGCCCTTCTTTGAAGTCCCCGGGCAGTGCTTTGTAGCCAGAGTCGAATTAAATGCCGGGGAGGAGCTGTCACGAAGATGGACTCAAATTCTGGAGAAGGCTTGATTGACGGCTTGCGGAGGCACTGAAGGGAGACGCCGGCTGGTATTGCTTGACGGGTGGAGCCAATCCATGCTAGGGTATCAGCTGGCTCATATTCATTCTGTGGCACGTGAAGGAACTCACACCCTTCAAAGTATCCGCTGAGCTGCTGAACGAGGAAACGATAGCTCTCCATGTTTGCATCCTTGGCGTCCCAGTCACCAGACGACTGTTGGACCACCAAGTCGGAGTTGCCGTAGCACAGGATCCGGCGGATGCCGATCTCTTTGGCCAACCGGAGGCTGTGTATTAGTGCTTCATACTCGACTACATTGTTGGAGGCGGAAAAAATGTATTTTCAATGTGTATCTGAGCTTGTCGCCTTTGGGAAAGGTGAGAACAACGCCGGCTCCCAAGCTGGTGCGCATCTTTGAGCCATCAAAATGCATTCGCCAATGAGTGGAGTCCGGAGATGGCGGCAGGTACTGGGTCTCGGCCCAGTCGACAAGGAAGTCGGCCAGTGCCTGGGACTTGATGGCGGTGCGCGGCTGGTAGAAGATGGTGTAGGGGGCCAACTCGATGGCCCATTTGGCCACTCGGCCAGATGCATCTCTGTTGCCAATGATCTCGGCAAGTGGAGCAGTGCAGACAACCGTGATCGGGTGTTCTTGAAAGTACGACTTCAGCTTCTTGGCTGCAAAGTGCACGCCGTAGCACATCTTCTGGTACTGAGGGTAGTTCTACTTCGAGGCTGACAGCACCTCACTCAAATAGTACACGGGCCTATGGACTGGCTGTGCTCTGCCGTCTTCTGGGCGCTCCACCACCATGACAGTGCTGACCACCCGGCTGGTGGCAGTGATGTAAAGGTACATGGGCTCTTTAGCAGCTGGAGCCGCCAGGACAGGTGACATGGTCAACATCTTATTTAACTGGAGAAAAGCTTCGTCCGCCTTGTCATTCCACTCGAAATGAGTGGTCTTCTTCATGAGCTGGTACAGGGTAAGAGCTTTCTCGCCCAGCCGACTGATGAAACAGCTGATGGATGCCAAGAAGCCGGTGAACTTCTGGACGTCTCTCAGTCGGGTGGGTTTCTCCATCCTCTCGATGGCCTTGATCTTCACAGGGTTGCACTCTATGCCGTGCTCTGAGACCAGGAAGCCAAGTAGCTGGGCGGCTGGTACTCCAAAGACGCATTTCTCTGGGTTGAGCTTGATCTGAAACCGGCGCATATTTTCAAAAGTTTCCTTGAGGTCCTCCAAGAGGGTTCCTCGCTTCTTCGTCTTCACCACAATGTCGTCTACATAGACGTGGGCATTTCTGCCGAGTTGTTTGAGGAGGCACTTCTGCATGCAACGCTGAAAAGTGGCACCAGCATTTCTCAAGCCCAATGTCATGGTCAGGTAGCAGAAGGCTCCGAATGGTGTGATGAAGGCGGTCTTCAGGCGGTCTGCCGGGTTCAACTTGATCTGGTGGTAACCTAAGTAGGCATCCAAGAAACTCAACATCTCGCATCCGGTTGTGGAGTCTATCACTTGGTCAATCTGTGGGAAAGCAAACGGATCCTTGGGGCAGACTTTGTTGAGACTGGTGTAATCAATGCACATACGCCACTTGTTATTCTTCTTCAGTACAAGGAATGGGTTGGCGAGCCATTCTGGGAAGAAAACTTCCATGATGAAGCCGGCTGCCAACAGGCGAGCGATCTCTTCTCCAACAATTCTTCTCTTCTCTTCCGACAGTCGGCGGAGGGTTTGCTTGACTGGCTTGGCATCTGCTTTGACATGTAGCTTGTGCTCGGCGAAATCCGTCGGAACACCCGGCATGTCCTCGGGAGACCATGCAAAGATGTCCTGATTCTCAAGGGTCGATTTCCTATTTGCTGTCAAGGTTGGCACCTATGACAGTGTACTTCTCCGGGTGCTCAGGGTCCAAGGGAATCTTCTTTGTTTCTTTGGCCAGCTGGAAGGAGCCCTAGGTCTCTGACTCTTTGGGCTCTAGGGACATGCCCGACTGCTTGCCGGCCATAGCCACCACCCGGTCCAAGAGCTTCTTCTCTGCAGCAATCACAAGAGGCTCGTTCAGCCAACTACTGGCTGCAGCACAAGCGGACGACTTCTCATAGTCTCCATTGATCGTGATAATGCCCTTGGTCCCTGGCATCTTCAACTTAAGGTAGGCGTAATGTGGCACTGCCATGAACTTGGCTAGAGCTGGCCGGCCTAAGAGGATGTGGTAAGGACTCTCTAGGTCAACCACCTCAAACCAAATTGCTTCACGGCGGAAGTGATCCTTGTCTCCGAAGAGGACGTCTATCTTGATCTTGCCGATTGGTGAGCAGGACAAGCCAGGCACAATGCCATGAAATACGGTCCGACTGGGTAGCAGTTGCTTCTCTTTGATTTTCAACTTCTCCATGGTATGGCGGTAAAGGATGTTGATGCCACTGCCACCATCTATCAGGATTCGGGAGAAACAGGTAGCTCGCCTCTCCGTTGCAAGGGTGGCATCCAACACCAAGGCATAGGAACCCGGAGAAGGCATCACTTCTGGGTGGTCATCACGGCTCCAGCTGATAGGCTTCTCAGACCAGTGCATGAACTCTGGGGTAGTTGATGCAACCGCATTCACTTCACGATCTTGGCGACGCCGGCCACGTCTATCGGCCCACCGTTGGTGAAGGCGACGTAAGCACCGTGCTCTTCGGGGTAATCATCTTGGACTTGGACGACTGCTGGACGGGCTGCTGAGGAGACGGGGCCAGCAGGCGGAGGAGGCAGTCCTTCTCCCTTGGCGATGCGGATAAGCCAGTGGCACTTTCGAGTTGTGTGGTTGGACGGCTTCGCACCGCTGTGGAACTTGCAGGGGGCATCGAGGGTCTGCTCAAAGGAGAAAGCGGGCAACCAGGCTGGTTTGCCGCCCTTCTGGCGCTTGGGGAGTGGCTGCCCTTCAGGTTGTTGATCCTCAACTGTCGCCACCTGCCGACTGGTGGAAGCCGGCTGGGGGGCTTTGCGCTTGTTGTCGTTCGGCTGTTGGCGCCGACCGTTGTCTCCAGCTAGCGTTCGAGGAGCCGGAAGGAGCACCTTCCCAGAGGTATCCACTCGGAGCTCCGACTTCATGGAGGAGTCGGTAGTGGCGTACTTGTCTGCTATGATCAGCAGCTTGTCGAGCGTGGCCGTCTTGTCGTAGAGGAGTCGGTGCTTGAGCAAGGTGCCCACTCGGCACCCGGCAGTGAAGTACTCGATTGCTTGGACCTCGTGCACCCCTTCACAGGAGTTGCACAGTTCAGCCCACCGTGTCAGGTAGTCGCGGGTGGACTCGTCGGGGCCTTGGACGCACAATGGCGGCTGGCTGGCGGCGGCAGGAGGCCGCTTGTAGGTGCTGGTGAAGTTGCGGACGAAGACTTCAGTGAAATCTACCCAGCTGTTGATGCTGCGGGACTTCAAGCTGTTCAGCCATGTCTGGGTCGTGCCCTGGAGCATGAGCGGAACGTACTTTACGGCAACACGCTTGTTGCCGTTTGCAATGCTGACGGCCGTGGAGTAGTCGACCGGCCAGTCCTCCGGCTTCACAGAGCCGTTGTACTTGGGCGTATCTCGTGGAAGCGTGAACCCCTTGGGAAAGGGCTCGTCGTGGATGCGGGGGCCGAAACAAGGCGGGCCCAATGCGTCTTCCTTTCTAGTGCTAGGGATCGATTGAGACAGTCGATACGATGGCGGGCGTCATTCTCTTCGATTCCCTCTCAGCGGCCCATCCGGTCACCAAGAGTCGGGTGGTCAACAGGCGGCGGGGAAGCATGCCTCTCCCCGCGAGAAGGAGGAGGAGGCCGGTAGTCGTCCCGTCGTTCCACTGCTCGTGGGCGGCCATCTTGGTCGCGCTCGATGGTGATGCGTGTGCAGTTGCGGCTAGCAGCCGGCTCTTTGTCTCGTCTGTCGCGGATGCCACCAGTCGGCGTCCGGGAGGTCGCACCTTGCTCTCGACAAGGGGGCGGGTTCTCAACCCGCTGGCCGGGATCTTCTGCGCGCCAGCCGGCTTCTTGCTGCAAGGCAGCCGCGTCAAGGAGTTGCTGGACGCGCTCCGCCATGCAGCGACGCTCGTCGCCCTCGAGGCGATCCAGCTCGTCTGCTACCGCCTAGGCAGCTCGTATGTTCTCCATGGGCGTGGCATAGACAGGGCGGTCTACCCCGAACATGCTGCAATGGCAGCGCCGCGCTGTCGGACCATGCCGATGTGGCTGGGCCCACCAGCGGCCGGCGTGCCGCCAACGGCGTGGTCGATCTCGCGCTGGTAGGCTTCTGAAAGGCGTCTCATGGTGGCCAACTTCTTGGCGCTCTCGACGAGCGAGACGCGGTGGGTTTCCAGCATCTCGGCGTCGGTGTCTTCTGCGATGGGAGCAGACAGATCCCGCAGTGCCGCCTGCAGCGGGTCTTGGTCAGCCCCACTAGAGGCTCCGCCGTGGCTGATGACGAACACCTCCGTGACGGTGCTTCCGCCGCTGTCGGCGCGAGGGAGTGGGTCGTCGATGACCACCACGTTGGCGGGGAAGGTGTCAAGGGACGCAGTGTCGGAGTCGACAAGCATCGGATCGGTGGAGCCGATCGACTCTAGGTCAGAGGCCGGCTCGTTGGCGACGTTAAGCTTGCCAAGGAGGTTGAGGAGGCAGGTCTCGGAGCTGGCCGCTGCCGCGCCCGGCGCGGGATCGTCGGAGAGGCGGATCTCGCCGATGAGGTCAGCGAGACAATTCGCCATGCATACGGCCTCTGCACCATGCAATGCGTCGGCGCAAACGCCGCTGGGCGCTCTAGGCTGGCTATGCTCGCTAGGGAGGAAGAGGGTTCCCGTCCAGAACAGATCTCCGGACGATGGTGCACCTAGCCCCACGGTGGGCGCCAAATGTTGGGGGTGTCATGCGACATATGCCAAAGGATGGCTTATCATGGAGGGGTCTAATAATACGTCGCCGGTGCCAGGAAACGGGATAAGGCGCAAACATGCACGCCGGCGAATCTTACCCAGGTTCGGGGCTCTCTTAGGAGATAACACCCCTACTCCCGCTCTGCGGAGTCTCCGCATGATCACTCAAGCAACAATGGTGGCTACAAGCTTGCTCCTCGAGCTGTTTCTCTAGAGGGGGAAGAAGAACAAGGCTAGCCCTAGCTTCCTCTCTCTATACTAGTTGACCCGTTGCGTCAAATGGCGCAGAGACCTGCTGAAGACATGTTGTCGATGAAAATAGTTTCATGCTGCAAGAACCTTCAACTAAATCATGCTATTTTTAAACATGTTTATTACGTTGTTAAATAATAGTCTGGGAAAAGGGGAACTTTGCATAATATGAATATGTTCAGTTTGAAAATATGGGCACTATGATGAGAGAGTAAAGTTGGCATGGTTGTACTTTTTAGCAAGTTTGAAAACATGGTTATCATGATGAGAAACCTGGCCATGCATATTTTTCCTGCAAAAAAGGAGGGAAAAGGATAAGAAACCTAAGGAAAAAAACATGGTTTAGTTGATTTTGTTACGCCAAATGGCGCAGAGACCTGCTGATTCCATGTTAGCGATGAAAAGAAATCCATGGTTCAGTTGATTTGTTACGGGCAAGCACATATGACAACAAATTTAATCTCTCTTAGTTGGGAAAAACGGGGGCTTGTTGTCTACAATAGATGTATATACACATTTAAATTTGATAGCATAGAGTTCTATTTGAAACAAAATCTATGTAACAAAACTAACCCCCTTTAGTATGAAACAATGGTATTTTATTATCTATAATGAGATGTATATACACATTCTAATTTGGTAGCACAAAGTCCCATCCAAAATCATGCTGTTGAAAATACATGTATCTTTTTTAATCCATATGCGCATTGTAAAAAACATGTTTTACTATGAGCATGCACATACTGTAACAAATTTAATTCCCTTTAGTAAAAACATATAGGTTTATTGTCTACAATAAGACGTACATGCACATTTTACTTTGGTAGCGTGGAGTCTCATTCAAAACAACATCGCGTTGAAAATATATGTATTTTTCGAGAATCTTTTGTTTGAGCAAGTACGCAGGTAAGAATTTAGACGCTTCTATATATATATATATATATATATATATATATATATATATATATATATATATATATATATATATATATATATATATATATATATATATATATATAGTGATCCTATTCATCACCCAGGATGCAGAATAAGTTATTCTTCACCCGAGGTAATCTTATGATTATTTCATAATTAAATTACGTTTGGAATTCAAATAGTTACATTCCTATTGATTCATTACGTAAAATTTGGCATAAGAAAATAAAAATATAGGTCATAAGACAAGAAAATTTACAGTTTATGTGTATTTTACACTATGTTTTTGCGTTTGTAATTTTACATGACATAAAATATTTTTTACGACGATTATATATTTCCTTACGGTCTCTTTTTACGTCGGAAATAAGAAAAACTTACGGAACGTAAAATTACGGTGTATTGATGGTAAAATAGAGGGGGTGAAGAATAACTATTCCTCACCCAGGGTGATTTAATAGTCAATCCCTATATATATATATATATATATATATATATATATATATATATATATATATATATATATATATAAGTACATATCTTCTTGCCTAAGAGCATATGTATACTTATGCTATTTTAGAAAGAGTAGTGTTTCTATCAGCTTTGTTGGTGTGTGTTTGTAAAAAGAGAGTACTTATGTGCCACTTAGACACATGTATATTTCAAAGCAGTTGTATGGCAGCCAGTTCGGCCCATGAATCGAGCGACTTGTTTAGCCCTTTTTCCTTGACACTTATTTATCCCTTCTTCCTCGAGCTTCATTCGGTCAGAGACAAAACTGCTAAGTAGTACTTCTATCATCTCAATAATTGGAGAACAATAACATTTCTCTATATCTTGTACAATAATAACATCATTTATAGTACATTTGGTCAAGCAACCAATTAGTAGAAGAACAATAACATTTCTCTATATCTTGAATTCCACATATGGGATAATCAATATATCGACTTGTATGGATGGCTTCACTCCAAACAATACATATGCCTTCTGTTTATTTGCCTGACAAATGTCCATCAGATGAATCAATCAAATAGGAGGAATTGGGGAGCATTTCAAACCAAAACAAAGAATTGATCCTAACTACTAAAGCGCAGTAGCTTTAAAGCCTCTGAATTATTTTGCTCCTACTCCACCAGGAAAGTGCAGGCCTTCAAGAACCAAAAGATTTAAGAGCGGCACTAAAAGAACAGCAGTCCAAATCCTCGTAAGCCATGTTGTTTATATCCTTAAACCCAAAAGGTTGCCTCTTAGCATCTCTGTTGTTCTCTTGGTCCTTATTATGTGTCAGATTATCCTAAAAAAAGGCAGTTGGTATCATATTATCATTAAATAAATTCATACTTAACATGTGGATCATGGGGAACGGCGAGATGCCATATTGGGGTTCGCAACACGAACAGAAGACCACTAATTTATAGAAGGAAAAAAAGGCCTGAACACCCTTAAGAAAGACCATGATGGCGTACTAAATATTTCAAAACGCGAAGTTATTTTGTCGTCGAAAGAGAAAAAAAGATGAACAATTAGAAGACATGTAATGAAGAAAACAGATGGTAGAAGACGAACTGCATTATTATATAAACAGAAATAAACAAGTCTATGGTATATAAATATTATGATAAACACAACTCTTCATTTAAATTGAGAAGCCATGCATTACTACATGCAATCACACAGTTTGGCGAGCAAATAGGCTAGTCGCACTCATGTTAAATGATTGCATGGTTTCAATATAGCAGCGATATGTAGAAAGTGTGTCTTAATTATACAAAGTAGATTCAGATACTAATGGTGTACTCACAACATGGCCATCTGAAGTCCACTCAATGATATCCCATTTGGTTTTGATGTTCCTAGTTGGATCAAGAGGGCCGTGCTTCTGGAAAGAGATAGGCAAGTATATGTAGTACCTCACATTAATACATGATTTGGTTACATGCATGTCAACACACACTCTGTTTCAAATCAACTACCAACTTAAACGAAAATAGCCAAAAAACTCAGTAGGAAAACAAACACAATGCAGACCAAGATTTACTTGGTATTAGAACAAATCATACAGATTCAATCTTTGCTCAATGAAAACCGAGGAAGAACTCTATAACTATCCTAATCTGCACTGATTATTGCATGATATCAATATTCTTCTTTTACAGAACTAAATTTCGACAACCATGTAAGCTCTAAACATTGTTCTTGATTAAAAGGCCAAAAGGATAAACAAATGGAATAAGTCCCACTGGGTAATTTGGAACAACTGATTCAACTTCTATAATTTCACCCTGCTAACAAATGATTTATTGGATAATTTGGACTGCTGTACAAAATTTAAGAGTGGAACTAATTGCTCAGTTTCTAATTTTTTTACTTGGCACATCCACTGAATAAGATGACCTCATTCTCTGAAGCAAATAAAACAATGCTTGGGAAAATGCTTAGAAACAGTAGTAGCAAGTTAAAGATCAAGTTGGAAGAGTAAAGTCTAAATGGCATCTCCCTTTTTCTAAAAGGCAAAAGATCTTCTTGGCCTCGTGTCTGAATAAGATGTGTAGATGAAGAAACCATGCACATGAAGCTGCTCAATACAACTTAAACGAATTCACTAACTTGAAGTAACAATGAAGAAAGAAGAAACCATTCATAAAATGCAGATTCTCTATTCTTTGAAGATATTACATGACTCGACATCTTCTTGTAGGAAAGGAAAAAAGCAAAGAAAGAAGGATAAAATAAGAAAAAAGCCATGAACAGAGCATCAAGGAATCAGTATAACAATTTTGAAATACAATAATTTCAATATATTGCAAAATCACAACAAAAAATTAAGTAGTTATGAACAATTAGAAATACATTATACTGAAGGTTGAGTAAAATTTGTCTTTTGGATTGAGCAAATATATAGCTGCAAATTTTTTGCAAAATCAACACATAACAAGAATCTAAGGCTCTCTAGACTCCTTTTCCTTGCTAAATATGCATGCTTTCCATGGAAAATTTTACAATATATTTGTTCTATGAACAAATGCTTCCTTTCATTCCTTTTTTCAAAGCAGGTAGCATGCCATCAGCAGCCCAAAGACCGAACAGCCAGCCCAGTCACAACAATCATGCACGCAGCAACAAGCCAAGAAAAACACAACAGTGCCTGGACACACACACACATAACTAAGCCAGTAAGCAAACACACAAGAACTCATAGCTAGCAAGCAAGCGCTACGGCCACCAGTTAACATGAAGGCCACAGAAATATAACCAAGCTCGCTGATTCCCCAACAACATAGCATTCACAATGCAATACAGCACAACCAGGCGAGCTTTGACACAATTACCAAATTACATAGAACAGATGGATTTAAAAAATATACTTCCGCCTATAAGCAAAATCATGTTAGCAATGCCTGCATATATTTCATCTGGTATAACAATCATTACTTGCACTCGTGAGAATTAAAATCCTAGCTTTAGAGAGTGAAGCTAACCAACCGTAACAGTATGTATGATACCACCAAGCTAGCCACAACAATCATGCACGCAGCAGTAAGCAAACAAAAAATACAATGGGTGCCTGGACACACACATCACTAAGCCAGCAAGCACACACACAACAAGAACTCGTAGCAATCAAGCACGGAGGCTAGGAGAACAGCTGGGACCGGAACGGAACTACATTGCTAGCGACAGGATGCCCAAGAGGAAGCGACTAGAGGCGGCAGCGGAGAATCGAGGCAGCAGCTGCGCAAAACACGAGACATGCATTTCATCAGTTGGTAATGGAAGCATCTATCATATTCATACATACCTGTGTTTCTTTATGAGCACTCCACTTCTCCGCCTCACACCGTTGACCTCCACCTCAATAACCTGGTTAATCAACAACACATGATCCATGGGGTGATGATAAACCTTGTATATATCTGAAAATTGATGGGATATGTATGAGCCAATGGAAGAAGGGGATGGTGAGGGCGGCGTTGAACACCTAGGCCCAGCGCCGGAAGGGAGCATCCAGAGGAGCACCTCACGGACGGCCTCCTGCTGCTGCGCATGCAAGCACCTCGCATCCCGCCTTCTCCTCATCCTCGCCGGCTAGCTCTTCTTCCTTCCAGCGAACTTCTGCATCTTGGGCGTGAACATCCCATGAACACGTGCTCCAGCGGCTCGTCCCTGTACTCTGTCTTCTCCATCATTGGCCGAGGCCTAATTTGTCCTAGCAAAAGAAATCGCATCATGAGCCAAAGAACGAATTCACAACTAACATTTAAAATCGAGATTTATCCATTAGCAATGCCAAAATATATAAATAAAGGGGTTTCTAATTAACCACCTGAGCATTTCGAGCTGTGCCGGACTCCATGGGTAGAGCACCACCGCAAGTGTCGCCGACCACCACGAGGCCGCCGTCGTCCGCACGACCGTAAGAGCCGCCGTCCGCCGCACCACGAGGAAGAGGCGGAGTGCAGCCTCCCGTGCAACGCGCCCGAACCCCAGCTTCGACGCAGCTCCCAATCCAGGAGCGAATCGAGCAGCGGCTAACCTCCAGGTCGCGCCCGTTGAGGGAGTCCCGGACTAGGGGGTGTCCGGATAGCTGGACTATCATCATCGGCCGAACTCCAAGACTATGAAGATACAAGATTGAAGACTTCGTCCCGTGTCCGGATGGGACTTTCCTTGGCGTGGAAGGCAAGCTTGGCGATACGGATATGTAGATCTCCTATCATTGTAACCGACTGTGTAACCCTAACCCTATCCGTGTCTATATAAACCGGAGGGTTTTAGTCCGTGGGACGAACAACAATCATACCATAGGCTAGCTTCTAGGGTTTAACCTCTTTGATCTCGTGGTAGATCCACTCTTGTAACACACATCATCAATATTAATCTAGCGGGGCGTGGGTTTTACCTCCATCAAGAGGGCCCGAACACAGGTAAAACATCGTGTCCCTTGTCTCTGTTACCATCCGCCTAGACGCTGATTCGGGACCCCTACCGAGATCCGCCGGTTTTGACACCGACATTGGTGCTTTCATTGAGAGTTCCTGCGTATGCGTCGCCACCGATAGGCTCGATGGCTCCTTCGATCATCAACAACGACGCGGTCCAGGTGAGACTTTTCTCCCGGACAGATCTTCGTGTTTGGCGGCTTTTGCGGGCCAATTAAGCAGCCATCTGGAGCAGATCGAAAGCTACGCCCCTGGCCGTCAGGTCAGATTTGGAAGTTTAAACTATGCGGCCGACATCCGCGGAGACTTGATCTTCGACGGATTCAATCCGCAGCCAAGCGCGCCGCACTGTCTCGATGGGCATGATCTAGCTCTGTAGCCGAACAGTGCCCTGGAGGCCGCATCAGAATCCGCTCCAACCCTTAATCCGGAGCCGGATTCCCCGATCGAGGACGAGTGGTTGGACACCGCCTCGGGGGCTTTAATCCCTACGGCGATCGAGCCGAACTCCGTCCCTGTCCTTTGCGAAGACCTCGACTCCAGGGTGCCGGACTCCGAACCCTCCGCGCCCTTGCCAATCGAATCCGATTGGGCGCCCGTTATGGAGTTCACGGCCGCGGACATCTTTCAGCACTCGCCCTTTTGCGACATCCTGAATTCACTAAAGTCTCTCTCTTTATCCGGAAAGCCCTGGACGGACCACGGTCAGGAAGGTTGGGATACGGACGACGAAGAAATTCAACGCCCACCCACCACCCACTTCGTAGCCACTGTCGATAGCCTACACGACGTGCTCGATTTCGACTCCGAAGACATCGACGGTATGGACGACGATGTAGGAGACAACAATGAACCAGCACCTATAGGATGCGGGACAACCTCGTCCCATGATGTATACATGCTGGATACACCTAAAGGAAATGAAGACGAGGAGCAATGGGACGCTACGAAGGATAAATCCCTCGAAAAGCAGTCAAAACGGCAACGTAAACGCCGAACAAAGTCCCGCCTCAACAAAGACCCAGCCATAGAGCTGGGCGAACCGGTGGACAACGAACAAGCTATCGAGCAATCGTCCGAGCAAGACAACTTGGATAAACAATCTGTCCCCGGCAAAAACAACAGTTCGGACGATCTCACGCCGGACAAACTATCGGAGCAAAATGACCTCCAGAAAAGGCTCGTCGCCACTATGCGTAGCCTGAAAAAGCAGAAGCGGAAGCTCAAAACAGCGGAAGATGCACTCAGGATCAGATGGAGCAAAGTATTCAGCACCATGAACAAATCTGGCGACGATCGCCCGAACAAAGAGCTACCCGAAAAGAAAGCTATTGCCCGAATTGACGAGGAGGCCTTAGAGCCCCACAATTAAAAAGTAAGAAGGCCACCCGGTCGGATGGGCGACCCCACGGCAAAAAGAGAGCGGTGAATGGCGCCAAGACACAAGCCAATATGCGATCCGCATAAGGATTCACATCGAGAGGATGGCCCGATTAGGTCCATATATGGGCCAAGAAAGCGAGCTTGTCAAAGCAATGCAATACGCCAAAATTCAAGATCACGGCACACCCAAATATAGGGCGCCGCACACCCCTATGTTTCACCGATGAGGTGCCGGATCATGAATTTCCAGCTGGATTCAAACCCGTAAACATAGAGGCATACGACGGAACAATGCACTCGAGTCTCGGATCGAGGATTACATCCTCCACATACACATGGCTAGAGGAGACGATCTCCACGGCATAAAATACTTACCCCTTAAACTCAAAGGGCCAGCTCGGCATTGGCTTAAAAGCCTCCCCGAAAATACCATTGGAAGCTGGGGAGAGCTCGAGGATACATTTCGGGCAAATTTTCAGGGGACTTATGTCTGCCCTCCGGATGCAGACGATCTAAATCACATAACTCAACAACCCGGAGAGTCAGGCTGGAAATTCTGGAACAGGTTCCTTACTAAAAAGAACCAAATAGTCGACTGTCCGGACGCCGAAGCCTTACCAGCTTTCAAACACAACGTCTGAGACGAATGGCTCGCCAGACACCTCGGCCAAGAAAAGCCAAGAACAATGGCCACATTAACAAGACTCATGACCCGCTTTTGCGCAGGAGAAGACAGCTAGCTGGCTAGATGCAGCACCAGCGACCCGAGTACATCCGAAATCAGGGATGGAAATGGGAAATCACGACGCAGAAAAAGATCGGTAGCGGAATAAGGAAAATGGCCCAAATAGTACGGTGGTCAACGCCGGATTCAAAAGCTCTCGGCCGAACAACAAAACACTGCCCCTAAAGGATAACAGTGACGAGCTATCCAACCTAAACAAGATTCTGGATAGACTGTGTCAAATACATGGTACCTCCGGGAAGCCTGCAAAAAATACCACAGAGATTGTTGAGTCTTCAAGCAGTCCGGCCGACTTAACGCCAAACACAAGGGGCTTGACACACCAAGGGAAGATGACGACGAGCACCACAAGCTGAGCCCCGGAAAACAAAAGATTTTCCCACAAAAGGTTAAAACGGTAAACTCACTTCTCGTGATCAAAGGGAAAAACAGAGCGGCACCCACTAAAAGGCGCGCCGCACATTGGTTGTCAAAACCAATCACCTTCGACCATCAGGACTATTCCGAAAATATCCGGAACGCAGGATGGATGCCTTGATATTGGATCCTATAATCGACGGATTCCAATTTACACAAGTCCTCATGGATGGCTCTTGCCCGTGTCAAGATATATCAGGACACAATCCGCAGGATGGGGATAGACCCAACCAAAATTCGCCATAGCAACACCTCCTTCAAAGGGGTAATGCCAGGCCCATATGCCCATTGTACGGGCTCCCTACTGCTAGAAGTTGTGTTCGGTTCATCCGACAACTTCCGTCGCGAAAAGTTAGTCTTCCATGTTGCCCCATTTAAAAGTAGCTATCAAGCACTATTGGGACGCGAAGCTTTCGCCCGCTTTAACGCAATACCGCATTACGCATCTCTTACACTTAAAATGCTCGGTCCACGCGACATCATCTCATTAAAAGGGAGTATTAAGTGTCACTCGAGCACGGAAGAATGCGAGGCTGCCTTAACAACCCCACACCAATCCGGCTCTGCTAACCAAAGCACCTGAATAGGTAATTCGAACCCCGGACACGGCTAGACGAGTCCGGCGCCTACTAGCGGCATACCGCCATACAAAGGGCTGCATGCATGTACAACAAGAGACGATAAAGCTCAATTTCATTCACTTCTTCGAACCGTACTCTGTTTATTTAATATTAAGTACACCTTTCACACGACCCTTTTTCTTTCAAACTAAGTTCCTCTCTTTTACAGATGAACAACGTGCTACACCCGTCCAGGATACGGCACAACGGAGACACAGGCGCAGACGTGCAGTAGGGACCCGTTGCAAGGATTCTTTTCATATTAAGACCCTGCGTAAACCTTTTTTCATTGTCTCTTGTTGATATACATCCCCCCGGTTCCTTAATATAACCGAGGAGGAGGCTGGTGCTTTGGCATTGGCCGCACCAGAATTTTTTGCGCGTACCTAGAAACCAGGGGCTTAGGGCATTATTCTGCCCATTTTCATAAAGACCGAATACCTTAGGGAGTATTCGGCGTCTCAAGTTAGGCCTTATATGCATCAGCTCCGAATCATGTCTTTGGTCAAATGTTGGGTTGCCCGGCTCCTGTGTTTGCTGCCTTACGTTCCGTTTTCACGGCTAACGCGGCACCGGAGAACTACTGCGATTGTGCCCGGTTCGCCGGGCGAGCACCTCAAGAGAGAAAGCCGAAAACCGACCGTCATGATATAGCGAGAGACCGGTCAACCACTTTCGATGACTCACTTTGGAATGTTTAGGATTCCTCCGCATTAACGAAGGACCGGTTTTTCGTTTAGGTACATACGCACCCCGGGTTCGGGAGAGTGCGGTGCCCCCAGGGGCTATATAGTAGCCCCACCCTCGAACTCCCATGGCTAAGTGAAAGTGATAAAGCATTATAGTCCGGTTGCTGGTTTGCTACGCTATCACCTCCTTAACAGGACCAAGACGTTGGATTAAGTGTGAAAAAGCGCTTTCTTTGCAAACACCCCCGCACTATGTGCGTGGGGGTTGAAGCCAAGGACTGCCATCTTTCAGGTTATATTTACATATACATAAACGGCCGCACAGGGAGTAGTTTGCTACTTGAACGCACAAGTATAAAAAGCACTTATATTACATTGAAACATTGTTTTCACAAAGCATACATGTCATTTAAACATAATATCCTTCGAGCAACCTTTGCGTCTCTATTAAACGAGGCCCGACAGGACTTCTTCAAAGTAGTGCTCGGCGGTACTCGACCTCTGTCGAATCCTAGGATGCAACGTCGGTGGCCTTCATGTTCCGCCGGTATGTCTTGACACGGGCAAGAGCCATCCGCGCTCCCTCAATGCACGCCGATCGCTTCATTGCGTCGATACGCGGCACCGCACCAAGAAACTGCTGCACTAAACCAAAATAGCTCTGCGGCTGGGGTCCGCCCGGCCACAAGTGAGTCAAGACATGCTTCATGGCAAATCCGGACAATCGATTTAGCTCGGCCCATTCGTCCAACCGATCGGTCGGTGGCGGAAGGACGCCCGGACTATGGAATTGCGACCAATATAACTCTTCCCTTCAGGCCCTTACGGCCCCGGAAGTGCTCAACGCGTCCCTGGCAACGCCGCCGCCAAGTCCAGATAAGCATCCTCTGAACTCCAGAATTTATCCAAGCGAGCATACTTTGGATCTGTATATTTCTCTGCGGCAGAAACGGTTTTCCGGCCGCAATTGCCCGGCGACTCGGCTCCTCCTTGGCAGCTCTCAAAGCCGATTGGGCATTCTTGGATTCGGCGGCAGCCTTCTTTAGGCCCTCTTGTTCCACTTGACGTTCTTTTTCAAGAACCTCGCAGCGATCGGTAGTATTCCTCAACTTTTTGGCCATATCCGCCATCTCCTCTTTGCTTCGGCAGTGAGCAGCCCGTTCAGCTTCTAGCTCTTCGGCCGCCTTTAAAGCGGCCGCATTACCAATTCTGGCTTGCTCTTTCACTCGGGCAAGTTCTGCCTGCAACTCTTCCACGGCAGTGGCACCATCTGCATTAAGCATATGATTAGTAAGACATGGGCGTCAAGCTCCCTTACCAGGTGTCCGCATAGAAGTTGCATACCTTGTGACTCGTCAAACCGTTTATTGACGGTAGCGATATGCGCATCCGCCTCGTCAAGTTGCCGCTTTAGTTCGGCATATTCATTAGTCTGGCTGGCCTCCAGACGCCCGCCACCTGTTTAGGAGCGGCGATATGTTAAAAGCGAAATTTGATCCTCGACGCGTTGTCAATTTTGACAACATACCGAGTCTCGAGGCTACTATCTATACAGGCGCATTTTATATGCATAAGCGCCGGAAGGTACATCATTTTGCATTACCTCAAACCCCGTCGATAAGCTTCGATGGCTTCATGCAATCCGCTCTCCGCGGATGCAATTCTTTCAATCACCGTACCCATTAGAGCACGGTGATCTTACGAAATAACCGCCGCCCGGCAGATCCTTCACTCCTTCGACCGCCGCCACTTGGCGCTGGACCTTCCGGCCCGCGGACTTGGAGAACCCTCGCGGCGACACCTTGGTCGTCCGCTTCCTATGAGGGTGCGACGGTGGAGGCGTTCTCTCTCCATCATCTCTGGGCGAAGATCCTCCGAAGACGAGCTCTTACGAGAAGGGCCGAGGTCCGAACTACAAGGTACAATTTCGGTTATCTTCATAAATAAATATGAGGATGTTCCTTATTTACAAAGACCCTTCTTTTTACTTACGGCTGGTGGAAGGCTGGTCCCCAGGGGAAATAATGCGGCGGGTTACTTCCCGCCCGGACTCTCTGCCGAAGATTCCTTCCCTCTTTGAGGCCTTGACCTCCGGATCTTCCAAGCGGTCCTCTTCTCTCCTCGGAAGGTGGGACTCTTAATCCCTCCTTCCTTGATATCCTCCTTCGTAGGCGGTTGCTTCCCGCTCCCCCTTCGCCTTCTTCAAAAGGCGCGACCTTCAACATCTTGGTGACATGGGATCCGGCGTGGTCTCCGGAGGAGCCGACACCTTATCAACTTTGCCTTGGCTATCCACTCCTGTTCAAGAAGCGGCTCCTTTAAAGGGCATATATATAAAATAAATGAAGGAACAACTTGTCCGTTACGGGACTACTTACTTGAGTATCTGGCGATTGCAGCTTAGTACTGCGTCCTCGGTCAAGTCCGGACACTTCTCTTGTGATCCGAAGAACAGTTTATACATCTCCACAGGCGTCGTGCCCATAAATTTTTGGAGAGCTCGTGGTCCCTCCGGATTGAATTCCCACAGTGAAGGGGCAACGTTTGCGGGGCTGAAGGCGCGGATCACCATAACCTGCGCCACTTGCAGCAGATTGATCCCTCTTTCCGGAGGTCTCGAATCTGACCTGCAGCAAGGAACGTCCTTGGGCGCCCCAGTCGAGCCCCTTGTTGGCCCATGATAACGGCCCGGCGTGGTGGACTGAGCGGAAGGCAAGGCGCCGCCCATTTGGTGCCCACAGGAGCGGTGATATAAAACCACTCCCGTTGCCAACCAAGCTCCTCTTGAAAAGAGCCCTCGGGCCACGGAGCATCAGCACATTTGCTTATGACCGCCCCTCCGCACTCCGCTTGCTGCCCCTGGATCGTCTTTGGCTCCACCTTGAAGGTCTTGAGCCACAATCCAAAGTGGGGGGTAATCTGGAGGAAGGCCTCACATACGACAATGAATGACGAGATATGGAGGATGGACTCCGGATTCAAGTCATGGAAATCAAGCCCATAATAAAACATGAGCCCCGGCACGAAGGGATCCGTCAGGAAGCCTAAACCCCGACGGAAGTGAGACACGAACACCACGTTCTCACCAGGCTCGGGAGTGGGAATGACCTGCCCTGGAGCAGGCAGCCTATGCGAGATCTCGCCGGTTAGATACCTGGCGTCTCGCAGCTTTAGCACATCTTCTTCTATGACGGAGGAAGACATCCATCGGCCGTCTTTGGTCGGAGCCGGACATCGTCGAAAGTCAAAGCGCTGAATCTGAAGCTTTGGGTGTTGGAACTCGAGCGAGGCGAACTTCGATAGAGGGTGTAAAAGGAGAGGGCCTTGGTCTCGTTATAAAGAGGTTGAATACCAAGAGCCCACCCGTGGTCGACTAGGACTCGCCTTTGATAGAGGAGGCGTGCCAACGGCACGGTTGGGTTACCCACGTCCGTATTGATGAGATTCCCGGAATAAGGGGGCACGATCTACGCTTTGATAAGGCGTGCCAAGGAAACCGCCTCTCGTTAAACACGGCGAGGTGGAACAATAAAAAACGATTCATATAAAGGCCTGGCCGTGGTGTGATGTCACGCCGCGGAATACGTCAGCAGATCTGTGCAAAAATTATTCTCTCTACGGTGTTATGTGGAACTTGTTTTGAAGAGCCGGACACTATCTTTGTGTTCAAAACCTTCTATGAAGTATTCGGAGGAGGAACCCGCCTCGCAATGCCGAAGACAATCAACGCACCGGACTCATCGTCATTGAAGCCTGGTTCAGGGGCTACTGAGGGAGTCCCGGACTAGGGGGTGTCCGGATAGCCGTGTCACAGCCCCAGATCTCTGTTGGTAATTAGTTGCATCTTCATCCATGTCATCATATTTAAATTTCAGTTAAACTTGAAATGGGGGTTTGATTCAAGCCCTAGCACTAAAGCAATTCAAATAGGTTTAAATTCAAAAATATTTTCAAAAACCAAAGTGGTTTGCAAAAATGTTCATGATTAATGGAAAAAGGTGAAAACCATATCCAGAGGTGATGGATATTTTTCCAAGGCATTTTTGGATTTTGAATAAACCCTATTGTATTTGAATTGGGGCATTTAAATACTATAAATATTTTGAATGCTCCAAAAATTCTGGTTTCAATTGTGGGCTTTTGGAATAATCCAAATAATGCCCCAATTTATCTCAGGAGTTATAAAAAAATGATTTGGTGTCTAAAACTAAATCAAAACAAACTACAGAAAATAGGAAAACAGAGTTAAATGGGAAAATAGGAGAAGGCTGCACTGGCCTCACTGCGCAGCCCACCCGGCCCAACCTTCTTTCCCTCCCTCGTTGGCCGGTTGGTGGCCCAGCCCACCAACCGAACGCCGCTGTCAGCCTACCTTTGCCAAGTGGCGAGAGGAGGGGCGACAGCGCCGCCGCGCCACCTCCTGCTTCCCGGCCACCTCCTGCTTCCCGGCCCCTCCTAGACGACGCCACGGAGAGCCACGTGCCACAGCTCTCTCTCACTCTCTCCGACCCCTCCCTCTCCTCTGCTCCCTCTCTCTCGCCGGACAGCGGCCTCGTCGCCACCGTCGCTGTCACAAGGCCACCGCCTCCCCCTTACCTCCCCGACATGCCCCCAAGCCCCGCCACTCCATCCTCGCCCTCCTCACCGAGCCTCCCGACGCCGGAGCGCCCCGAGGCGCCGCCCCCGCCGTTTTCCCCTTCTCGGACCCGCCGCTCGCCGCCGTCGAATTCGTCGGCTCCGGTGCCTCCCCGAGCTCGCCGATGCCATCACCGCACCCGCCGTGAGCTCCTCTATCGTTTCCCCTTCTCCCCGACTTCGTTCTCCCTCTCTAGCCACCATTTCCCACTTTGTGAAGCTTCGCCGCCGCCGTGCCTCGTCATTGGCGTGGCTAGAGCCCAGTGGCTCAGCCAACCCCACCCTGGGCTCACTGACACCAGGAACCCGCGCCCTCCGCTTCCCCTCTAGCGCCGCGGGCTCGAGCCCGAAGCTCGCCCGAGCTCGGCCGCCAAAACACGCCGGGCGTCGATTCAACCGCCCGAGCTCAACCCACTCCACCAAGAGCCTCGGCTCATCCTCAGCTCCCGTAGGTACCCTCACAAACCCTTTTGGTGGCGGAATGGCAAAATGCACTCGCTGGCCCGCGTCGGCTCATGACTAAACGCCGGCGCCCGACTCACTGACCGGCGTGGGTTGACCTTTGCCGGTTTGACCTCCCCTCTCCTCATCGACATGCGGGCCCCTTGCTAATCAAGTTAGATTAGTGTTAACCAAGTTAGGTTAGTTAGTTAGAACGACCCGATGGGTCCCAGCGTCGAGTTGACCTGGACAGCGACCCAGTTGACTTCGCTGACGTCACATCGACGTCGGTGGCCTTAATAATTAGGTTTCTAGATTTATTTTAATTCAGTAAATTTCGAAAATACTCTAAACTTCTAAAAATCATATAAATTCAACCGTAACTCGGATTGAAATAATTTATATATGAAAAATGATCAGAAAAATATGAAGAATCTGTTTATGCCATGATCATGCATGTTTGAACAAGTTAACATCACTGAATAGGATGAATCATGATTAGGGTAATTTATGAAATAGCATTTGGAGTTGGAATTCAACCTTGTTTGAATTCCACTTCAACTAACTTGGATTATTATTGCATTAGGTGAATTCAGTACCTTAACATGATCATGCATCATATATGTGCATTGCATTGATTGTGTTCTCTCTTGTTTGCCGGTAATTGTCCCCTCCGGTGAGCGATGTACCGAAGCGATGATTATTCGATGACACCGATGAAGAACTATTATCTTGAAGTGCTGTGCAAGCGAAACCCCTTGTTCATTCCGATATAATCCCACTCTCTCGCTCCTGCTCTATTTTACTGCATTAGGACAACAACGTCTCATGTGTTACTTGCTGCGGTAGCTGAACCCCTTGATCCTTTGCATGACTGTCATTCCACAAGAATTAGATGAAACCCACTAGCATGAGTAGGAATTGTTTGAGCCATGTTGTGCCTACTCATTTATGCTTGTTTGTCATGCCTGCTTTGCTTAGAGTTAAGTCGGGTCTGATTCATCGGGAATGAATTGGAATTGTTATGAACATGTCCTATTGTGTGTGAGCTAAGTGTGTGAACACGATTTGGTAAAGGTAGCGATGAGAGGCCATGTAGGAGTACATGGTGGGTTGTCTCATTGCAGCCGTCCTCAGGCCCGAGTTACGTGTTTGTGATCCATGAACAGTTACTACCACACATTGGGTTCGGTAACTCGACCCTCTCGACTTATTAATCAACTTGATCTCTGTCCGGGAGTTGCAACTAGTTTACGGTGTTTATGCGTAGTGTTAGTAGTCTACCAAGTGGCACCCGATGCAGGTGGGCTTGGGACAGACTAGGCACGGTGTACGGTGTACCAAGTGGCACCGGTTGGTGGGCTTGGGAACCCTGCTCACATCGTTTGGGGCCGTGGCGACACCCGGCCGGATCTCCTTGCGGATGGAACCCGAATAGGCGATAAACACGGGCGAGAGACTTGTGTGGTTAGTCGGTCGTGGCCGACTCCCTCGCCCGGCTTCCGCTTGAAGGTTGTCGAGGTACATGGCGTGTCTGAGGGCTATAAGTGGCGAGGCGTGTGTGAAGAAGTACACCCCTGTAGGGTTATCATTATCTATTCGAATAGCCGGATTCTCGGATATGGAAACTTGGACCCCTTGCATAATTCATAGACAAGTGAAAGTGGATACTCTAAAATGCGCAAGATAAGCGTGAGTGCTATGGATGGCGTTTCGTAGGTAGACGGGGGCGGATCCATAGTGGTGTATTGATATGGTGAATATGTGGACTCGTGCGCCACCTCAAAAGAGTTACTTGCGATGTAGTTCGGGATAGCCACCGAGTCAAAGGCGGCTTGCTTTGATCAAACTCCACCACCCCCTTTTGATAATGATGCATATGTAGTTAGTTACGGCGTAAGTCTTGCTGAGTACAATTGTACTCACGTTTGCTTATTTTATGTTTTGCGAGAGGCGTCGGTCTCGCTAGTAGTTCCACGTGGACTTGACGTTTAGCTTGTTACCTCGGCTACGATCTTGTGCCCTCGGCAGATCTGGTAGATAGTCGGGCTTCTCGGCCTTTTTCATTTATAGTTATACGTACCCGGACATGATTAGCTTCCGCTTGTGCTTTGACTTGTATGCTCGAGTGTTGGGTCATGAGACCCATGTTTGTAATATCTCGCTCTTGAGCCTAATGAATAATATCACGAGTCGTAGAGTTATGTTGTGATGCCATGTTGTATCTACGCATATCAAGTATAATGTGTGTATGTTTGAAATGCTTGGTATGTGTGGGATCCGACAAACTAGTTGTTTATCCTTGGCAGCCTCTCATATGGGGAAATGTAGTCTCGTGCTTACGGCGATAGTAGTCCGCTTCTGCCCGGTTCACCGGAGTCTCGCTAGCCCAAAGACTACTGCTTGGACACTTGACTATCCGGCATGTGTTTCACTTCTTTCCTATTTATGTCCGTTCGGGGAAATGTCACGCGGTTGTATTCGGAGTCATGCCTAGCCTGCTACAGCCGGGATACCGGAGTCCTGTTAGCCAGTGCTACAGCCCGAATATATACGTTGATGACCGACATGCTCGATGTGATTCATGTATGCCTGTCCCCATAGGTTAGCGCCGCTTTGGGTTCACGACTAGCCATGTCGGCCCGGGTTCTTTGTCATATGGATGCTAGCGACCCTGTCATATACGTGAGCCAAAAGACGCAAACGGTCCCGGGACATGGTAAGGCGACACCCGTGGGAATACCGTGCGTGAGGCCGCAAAGTGATATGATGTGTTACATGCTAGATCGGTGTGACTTAGGATCGGGGTCTGGCAGCGTTGGTATCGAGCTGTTGCTGTAGGATTACCAAGCCAAACTGGTCAAGTTGTGTCTAGTATTGCTTTAGTTATATAAGTTATTTGTTTGTTGAAGGGAACGTAAGGCTCTTTTTACTCCTTATCCCTCATGGCCTTCTGTTCTGAGTCATCCTCTTCTCTTCTACGGGGTTAAGAACTAGGCTTCTCATCTATCTATCAGGATGACGTGTTACTAATCCATAGACCTATAAGATTGTTGGTTTTAATCCCCAGTTCAGTTCTTGCTACTCCTGTATGATAACTGTTGATCTCAGAATCTTGTTATGATGTTGTTGAGTGGTTATGCCACCATTTTCTGCAGGATGTCTCAAATCATTTTGAGCATTTACAGCCGATTATCTTTGTCAAGGTCATCCTGTGTCTCTAAATAGTCTGATGCGTTTGCAAATCCCTCCCCTCCATTTCTAATGTTCATCCGGGCCAGATTAATCACACAAATTGGTATGTTGAGGTACTCCATTGCCTCGACATATATGTTGGAACTATTATTATGACCTTAGGTGTTTAGGGAGTCACCTAGCAATTTAGCAATGCTTTTGTATCCCCAGTGTGATGTTTCTGGCCATTATTCCTGAAAGCATCCCGTGATGTTATTAGTTAGTAGGCATTCTACTCCTGGGTTTCTGAACCCGAGATTCATCCTACTTCATGTTGTTAGTATTTGATAGTGCCCTTAGGATATTAGTAACCTTGCGATAGTCCTCAAAGTCCGTGGTATTTCCTTCTTCCAAATACTACGAACCGCTTATGGCAGAAGTTCTTTTGAGCCAAAAGATCACAATAAGAGCGCTCTTGAGGAGTTCTCCATTCATAATTGTGAATCTGCCAATTCTACTTTTTTGCATGGGTTATCCGGAAGAAATGTTGAGCTTGCTCGACACACTAATCTGTGCATCCACAACTCAAGAAAGTTATATGCTCCTCGAGTTGTTCCTCTTTAGTTGTACTCCGACCCTCGTCGAACAATTGATAACCAAGGGTATGGGTGCATTCGAGTTCATCGATGCATTTTGTCCTTGTGGTCCGTCAAGCCATTCTATTCCGGAATGACTAGGAGAAACAAACTCGATACCTCATCCATTTCTAGGATTGGGTCAAAGTAGTTGTATTCCGCAGATCAAAATGCCAATTCAGCTTTTGATTACATTTCCACCCGGAGTGTTACCATCTTTATGTCAATAATGTCATAAGAATTGCACCTTCTCTTATGAATTCTTGATGTAGTGATACTCTCGCCATCATCGTTCATTCCTCGGTTCCGTGTTGATGCAACCGGGAAGCCGGCAAGTGAATTGTGATGTACGAAAACAATACTCCGAGCCACTCGTTGCTTGGTAGTAAATGGACAATACTCTCATTCTTGGCGTGTTGGTTATTAAACCATCATCCTAAGATTGATCGTGCTACCTAGTCCTTACCTCTGGTGCACTCTTCGATCCATGAGTTAGGATCTTGTCAAGTTCTCACTCCCTTAATCATATCATCTTGCCTTGAAAAGCAAGATTGCTCTCGAGCTTAGTAACATACCGGCGGTTCGTGACTTTCCAAATATCTTCTTGGAAGTGTTACCGGGTTGTTCCCTGACCGTTATGTTGAGCTCGTGATCAAGTTGGTTTCTTGTGAACCACCCTTCTCCAAGAATCTGTGTTGGATACCCCGAGCTAGTTGGTTAAGCTAGACAACAACTTGGAGAGTTGGAAGATAAAGCTTGTCCAACTTAGTTCGTTCCAAAGGGATATTCTTGTGTAGTGTGTGTTGAAGAAAGATGATATCTTCATCGATTGGTCCTCGTGATCGCTTGTTGGATCTATTGTCCTACCAATTCTTTGACTTGAGTATGGGCCATTGTCAAGTCAAATCAGAACCAACGATATCCGTGATGTTGTCTTACTCGTGGTTGATCCCTCGAGCATACACCATTACATCTTTGGTCTGACCAATACTATCACGTGTTCACATGATGGTGGAAGTCCAGTGATATGGAAATTCCGATGAGTTGCTGTTGAGCCCATCAGTAGCATTTTTGTCTCCCCCATGAGTCATGTTGAGCATCAACCTAGTATTGGAAACTTGTGTAAGCAATTCTTCGTGTTTCGTTCTTGAAGCATATGTTTGGATGAAAGTAGTGACTTCCTCTAATTCATGTGCATCTGGTGTAAGTTGCCGCCATGAATTTGAGAAAGGTTTGTTTTGCTCCTTTGGAATCATCCCAAGTCAGTCATGCACGTGCGAAGTATTCTATGGTCTGATGGACTGATCATCTTCATTCCATATGGATTCCATAGCACACCAAGCCACCGATTGACTTGATCAAGGAAAAGAAGTCTATGCTTGGGATCTAATCCATGGACTTGTGTAAAGACTTGATACCCTCGATGATGGTTCCCCACCCGAACTTCGGTAGTGTTTTATTATAAGACTACCATGTGGTCATGCTTGTCTAGGACAATGTGTTCACAGTTTGTAGCAGAACCAGCTCATGCTTTGGAGCTTACTACCTTGGTTCATATCACGAGAATCTCATAGCGTCTTCTCATCGATTTGTGTTGCAACCTTTCCTTTCAGACATGCTGAGTCTGGAATATCCTAACACCAACCAGATCTGAATCTCAGGCAGATGTGATGGTTGGAACATTCCCAACATTTGCATTTTGTTCCCAGCTTGCATCCCATCATGCCAATTTTCCATGGTCTGCCTTCTCTCAAATAGCTTGTCGAAAGATCATCTTCAACAGTGGACTTACCATGGGTCCCATCCATTTCCGGTGTTAAGCAAAAATCATCCACTGCGTTGTCTTCAACAAGGTAGTCCACATCATCCATTCTAGTCCGGGTGTACCATTCCTCTGCATTCCATCAAATGATCGCTTGCGATTGCCTTAGGCTGGTATAAAGAGCTCCAATGATCTATGGATCAAAAGTAATTCTTTTTGCCACTTAAGGGAATAGTTCTTTGCGTCACCTTTTTCGAGGTGCCCCGTTATTGAATCATGGCAAATATTTCCTCGCCACCTTGACACCATCCACCATCTCCCTAAGCGTGGAATTGTTGCCACCAATCAAACCCCGTCCTTTGTTCTTCCATCCCTCTCGATGTATTTTGTGCCTCAACTCGAGATGTGTCACCGTCTCAGTCCGTGAGTCGATCATGTTTACTTGATCTTCGTGAAGATCGAATCATGTAGGGTTTTCCTTTCCTTCTGTTGTCGTGTCAAGTGAAGACCTCGAAAGCCAAGACGTCAAGACCAAGATGATGGAATGAATCAACATCTTCGCGAAGGGCAAATGGATCATGAAGATTGTGATAGTCTGTGACTTCCCTTTTTCCTCTTGCCTCACGTCTTGAATCTCGGGGCGAGATTCTTGTTTAGTGGGGGTGAGTTGTCACAGCCCCAGATCTCTGTTGGTAATTAGTTGCATCTTCATCCATGTCATCATATTTAAATTTCAGTTAAACTTGAAATGGGGGTTTGATTCAAGCCCTAGCACTAAAGCAATTCAAATAGGTTTAAATTCAAAAATATTTTCAAAAACCAAAGTGGTTTGCAAAAATGTTCATGATTAATGGAAAAGGTGAAAACCATATCCAGAGGTGATGGATATTTTTCCAAGGCATTTTGGATTTTGAATAAACCCTATTGTATTTGAATTGGGGCATTTAAATACTATAAATATTTTGAATGCTCCAAAAATTCTGGTTTCAATTGTGGGCTTTTGGAATAATCCAAATAATGCCCCAATTTATCTCAGAGTTATAAAAATGATTTGGTGTCTAAAACTAAATCAAAACAAACTACGTAAAATAGGAAAACAGAGTTAAATGGGAAAACAGGAGAGAACTGTACCTGGCCTCACCTGCGCAGCCCACCCGGCCCAGCCTTCTCCCCCTCCCCTCGCTGGCCCAGTTGGTGGCCCAGCCCACCAACCGACACCCGCTCGTCGCCTACCTCTGCCAGTAGGCAGAGGAGGGACACGGCGACCGCGCCGAGCGCGCCACCTCCTGCTTCCCCGGCCACCTCCTGCTTCCCCGGCCCCTCCTAGACGACGCCACGGAGAGCCACGTGCCCTGGCTCTCTCTCACTCTCTCCCGACCCCTCCCTCTCCTCTGCTCCCTCTCTCTCGCCCGGACCGAGCGGCCTCGTCGCCACCGTCGCCGTTCGCCGCGGCCACCGCCTCCCCCTTACCTCCCCGACATGCCCCCAAGCCCCGCCACTCCATCCTCGCCCTCCTCACCGAGCCTCCCGACGCCGGAGCGCCCCGAGGCGCCGCCCCCGCCGTTTTCCCCTTCTCGGACCCGCCGCTCGCCGCCGTCGAATTCGTCGGCTCCGGTGCCTCCCCGAGCTCGCCGATGCCATCACCGCACCCGCCGTGAGCTCCTCTATCGTTTCCCCCTTCTCCCCGACTCGTTCTCCCTCTCTAGCCACCATTTCCACTGCGGCCGAAGCTCGCCGCGTCGTGCCTCGCCGGGCGTGGCTAGAGCCCGTGGCTCAAGCCAACCCCACCCCAGGCTCACTGCACACAGAACCAGCGCGCCCTCCGCTTCCCTCTAGCGCGGCTCGAGCCCGAGGCTTCGCCCGAGCTCCGGCCGCCGCAAAGCTCGCCGCCGGCGTCGATTCCGACCGCCCCGCGCTCAACCCACTACACCAAGAGCCTCAGCTCATCCCATGCTCCCCGAAGGTACCCTCCCCGACCCTTGTGGTGGCGGAATGGCAAAATGCACTTTCGCGCGCCGGGCTCGCTGGCGTGACTAAACGCCGGCGCCACGACTTTCCGACCGGGCGTGGGTTGACCCTGCCGGTTTGACCTCCCCTCTCCTCATCGACATGCGGGCCCTTGCTAATCAAGTTAGATTAGTGTTAACCAAGTTAGGTTAGTTAGTTAGACAACGACCAGTGGGTCCCAGCGTCGAGTTGACCTGGACAGCGACCCAGTTGACTCGCTGACGTCACATCGACGTCGGTCGACGCAATAATTAGGTTTCTAGATTTATTTTAATTCAGTAAATTTCAGAAAATACTCTAAACTTCTAAAAATCATATAAATTCAACCGTAACTCGGATTGAAATAATTTATATATGAAAAATGATCAGAAAAATATGAAGAATCTGTTTATGCCATGATCATGCATGTTTGAACAAGTTAACATCACTGAATAGGATGAATCATGATTAGGGTAATTTATGAAATAGCATTTGGAGTTGGAATTCAACCTTGTTTGAATTCCACTTCAACTAACTTGGATTATTATTGCATTAGGTGAATTCAGTACCTTAACATGATCATGCATCATATATGTGCATTGCATTGATTGTGTTCTCCCTTGTTTGCGGTAATTGTCCCTCCCGGTAGAGCGATGTACCGACGATGATTATTCGATGACACCGATGAAGAACTATTATCTTGAAGTGCTGTGCAAGCAAAACCCCTTGTTCATTCCGATATAATCCCACTCTCTCGCTCCTGCTCTATTTTATTGCATTAGGACAACAACGTCTCATGTGTTACTTGCTGCGGTAGCTGAACCCCTTGATCCTTTGCATGACCTGTCATTCCACAAGAATTAGATGAAACCCACTAGCATGAGTAGGAATTGTTTGAGCCATGTTGTGCCTACTCATTTATGCTTGTTTGTCATGCACACTGCTGCTTAGAGTTAAGTCGGGTCTGATTCATCGGGAATGAATTGGAATTGTTATGAACATGTCCTATTGTGTGTGAGCTAAGTGTGTGAACACGATTTGGTAAAGGTAGCGATGAGAGGCCATGTAGGAGTACATGGTGGGTTGTCTCATTGCAGCCGTCCTCAGGAACTGAGTTCTGTGTTTGTGATCCATGAACAGTTACTACCACACATTGGGTTCGGTAACTCGACCCCTCTCGACTTATTAATCAACTTGATCTCTGTCCAGGAGTTGCAACTAGTTTCGGTGTTTGTGCGTAGTGTTAGTAGTCTACCAAGTGGCACCCTGCATGTGGGCTTGGGACAGACTAGGCACAGTGGCACGGTGTACCAAGTGGCACCCGGTTGGTGGGCTTGGGAACCCTGCTCACATCGTTTGGGGCCGTGGCGACACCCGGCGGATCTCCTTGCGGATGGAACCTGAATAGGCGATAAACCCGGACGAGAGACTTGTGTGGTTAGTCAGGTCAGGCCGACTCCCTCGCCCGGCTTCCGCTTGAAGGTTGTCGAGGTACATGACGTGTCTGAGGGCTATAAGTGGCGAGAGCGTGTGAAGAAGTACACCGCAGGGTTATCATTATCTATTGAATAGCCGGATTCCTCGGA
The DNA here is from genome assembly GCA_021605145.1 of Aegilops bicornis. Lineage (NCBI taxonomy): Eukaryota > Viridiplantae > Streptophyta > Magnoliopsida > Poales > Poaceae > Aegilops > Aegilops bicornis. Next base: position 178,247,007 of record CM038672.1, read on the forward strand.
TATGGAAACTTGGACCCCTTGCATAGTTCATAGACAAGTGAAAGTGGATACTCTAAAATACGCAAGATAAGCGTGAGTGCTATGGATGGCGTTTCTCGAGGTAGACGGAGGCGGATCCATAGTGGTGTATTGATATGGTGAATATGTGGACTCGCAGCGCCACCTCAAAAGAGTTACTTGCAAATGTAGTTCGGGATAGCCACCGAGTCAAAGCTGGCTTGCTGCAGTCAAACTCCACCACCCCCTTTTGATAATGATGCATATGTAGTTAGTTACGGCGTAAGTCTTGCTGAGTACAATTGTACTCACGTTTGCTTATTTTATGTTTTGCGAGAGACGCTGGTCTCGCTTAGTAGTTCCACGTGGACTTGACGTTTAGCTTGTTACCTCAGCTACGATCTTGTGCCCTCGGCAGATCTCGGTAGATAGTCGGGCTTCTCAGCCTTTTTCATTTATAGTTATGCGTACCCGGACATGATTAGCTTCCGCTTGTGCTTTGACTTGTATGTTCGAGTGTTGGGTCATGAGACCCATGTTTGTAATATCTCGCTCTTGAGCCTAATGAATAATATCTGAGTCGAGAGTTATGTTGTGATGCCATGTTGTATCTACGCATATCAAGTATAATGTGTGTATGTTTGAAATGCTTGGTATGTGTGGGATCCGACAAACTAGTTGTTTATCCTTGGCAGCCTCTAATATGGGGAAATGTAGTCTCGTGCTTCGAGCGATAGTAGTCCGCCTGACCCGGTTCACCGGAGTCCTGCTAGCCCAAAGACTACCGCTTGGACACTTGACTGGCGGCATGTGTTTCACTTCGTTCCTATATACATCCCTTCGGGAAATGTCACGCGGTGTTATTCGAGTCCTGCCTAGCCTGCTACAGCCCGGGATACCGGAGTCTGTTAGCCCATGCTACAGCCCGAATATATACGTTGATGACCGACATGCTCGATGTGATTCATGTATGCTCGTCCCCATAGGTTAAGCGCCGCTTTGGGTTCACGACTAGCCATGTCGGCCCGGTTCTTTGTCATATGGATGCTAGCGACCCTGTCATATACGTGAGCCAAAAGACGCAAACGGTCCCGGACATGGTAAGGCGACACCTGTGGGAATACCGTGCGTGAGGCCGCAAAGTGATATGATGTGTTACATGCTAGATCGGTGTGACTTAGGATCGGGTCACGACAAGCGGACCATCATCATCGGCGGACTCCAAGACTATGAAGATACAAGATTAAAGACTCCGTCCTGCGTCCAGATGGGACTTTCCTTGGCGTGGAAGGCAAGCTTGGCGATACGGATATGTAGATCTCCTATCATTGTAACCGACTCTGTGTAACCCTAACCCTATCCGGTGTCTATATAAACCGGAGTGTTTTAGTCCGTAGGACGAACAAAAATCATAGCATAGGCTAGTTTCTAGGGTTTAGCCTCTTTGATCTCGTGGTAGATCCACTCTTGTAACACACATCATCAATATTAATCTAGCAGGACGTAGGGTTTTACCTCCATCAAGAGGGCCCGAACCTGGGTAAAACATCGTGTCCCTTGTCTCCTGTTACCATCCGCCTAGACGCACAGTTCGGGACCCCTACCCGAGATCCGCCGGTTTTGACACCGACACCCGTCCTCGCCGGTGCAGGCCGACGCCGGTCATTCTCTCTCCCTCCCTCTCATCTTCCTCTCTCTCTCTCGTAGGGTTCGCGCAGGAGGAGGGGACTGGGGTGTGCACTCGCCCCCGGCGTCATAGACGAAGAAGCCGTCAGCGCCTTGGAACCGAACCCCCAGACCTGGTCCCGGGGTTCACAACTCGATGCCGCCACTGTCGCTCCTCTCGCGTCGCGGCCGACGCAGAGATCAGGAAGGAGGAGGAAGCTAAAAGAGAGAGAGAGAGGAGGAGCCGAGTGGGTGTGGGCCGTGTGGCGGTGGTAGGGATCCAGGGAGGGGGCGGAAGGGAGGAATGGGTGTGGCGGCTTTGAGAGGGAGGAGGGAGGAGTGCGTGGCTGTGGATTGGGGGCGGTTGTGTCCAACGAGACGACGAGACCCATATCTAGTGTTGCCGACGAGCGGCTGAAGCGGGTCCTGGCGTGGCGCTACGGCTGGTTGGTCACCCACCGAGCCGTGAGCAGGCCATCAACTCCCCAACCCCGGATGGAGACGCAGACGGACGAGCAGGTCGACGGTGTGTACGACCAGACCAGCAAGCACCAGACGGGCGGCCACGCATGGCCGCTGCAACCGACGGTGGGACCAGCACCAAAGACGGGACCACATGTCATCGCACCAGAGCACAAGCATGCACCAGCCGGTGCACATGCGGCAGCCCACCCTGTGCCCACCTCGCTTGTGCGGGCCCTCCGTGACGACGCCCGGCGTGATCGCCCGGGCCAAGCCCATCCCAAGACGCCGCATTTAACGCGCTGGTCAAACCATCCTGTGAGGAGCCTGGCTAGGGCAGCAGACAAGCAGGGCCAGGAGTAGCGCGGGACCACATGTCATCTCAAGGAGAAAGGCCAAACCAGGTGCGCATGCGTCGGCCAGCTTTCCCACAACGCACGACGCGCACCGTGCATCCCCACGACGGACAACGCCCGGCGCTTCTAAGCGCGGGCCATGAAAGCACTTCGCCGTTCTCACCCGGCAGCGATTCACCCATGCAACAGATCGGCCACATGAGCCCACCAGCCATGGACTCAGAGAAAAAAACGGCGCGGTGAAAATAAGAGTCAGCGAGACGCAGCGATCGGACGACCAAAGGCAGGCAGTTGACCGGAAACGGTTCGATCGGAGGGCCAACGAGCAACGCGATCGGGGGACCATTCTCATAGTGAATTGGCTAGCCTCTGTATTATTTTAAATGTGGGTGTGAATGAACTAAGGTCTGAACCCTTTGCATGGGTGCCCTGGGGGGTTTATATAGGCCTACCCCCAGGGGTACAAAGGTAATCTGGTCGGGTGTAGGACCCGGCTGTCAGTGTCCATGGTCGCCGGCTTCTACGCCGACCGCTGGGGCCGCCGCCTAGTGGGCCCCGTTGGATGTCTCGTACTTGGCCGACAGGCTGCACCCGCCGCTTGCGGGTCTGGCCTGCTTCTCGATACTGTAGCCGTGCTGCTAATGACGCATGCTTTGTCAGGGGAGGCGTGGCTACAGTTCCGCCGCCTGGCGGGCATTCACTGTAGCCATTCCCCGTCTCTTCTGATTAATGGCGCACAAACTCCAAGGAGAGGAGAGCCGCCTGGTTAGGGGCCGGCCTCTCCTCGAGCTGACTGGTCAGGGCTCCCCGCCCTCTGGCTCCTCGCAAACAGGTAGGGCCCGCTACGTGCGAGCCGTATCGACAACCCGTCGTGGGGGCATGGCTCCCCCTGTGGTGGGTGATATCATGGGCTGAGTGGCAACAGTGCCGCACCGGACGGGAGATCTTCATCCGGTACGGTGCACTGTGGCCACACTTGGCCCTGGATTTGGGGGGTGCCAGGGCGTGCTGTAGCCACGCCCTGTCTCATCATATTTATATGGGCGCAGACTCTGAGGACGCGGGGGCCGCCTGCTAGGAGCCGGCCTCTCTAGGGCCTCCTGCTAGGATTCGGTCCATGTCGGTGTCAAAACCGGCGGATCTCGGGTAGGGGGTCCCGAACTGTGCGTCTAGGCGGATGGTAACAGGAGACAATGGACAGGATGTTTTTACCCAGGTTCGGGCCCTCTCGATGGAGGTAAAACCCTACTCCTGCTTGGTTAATATTGATGATATGGGTAGTACAAGAGTGGATCTACCACGAGATCAGAGAGGCTAAACCCTAGAAGCTAGCCTATAGTATGATTGTTGTTCGTCCTACGGACTAAAACCCTCCGGTTTATATAGACACCGGATAGGGTTAGGGTTACACAGAGTCGGTTACAATGGTAGGAGATCTACATATCCGTATCGCCAAGCTTGCCTTCCATGCCAAGGAAAGTCCCATCCGGACACGGGACGAAGTCTTCAATCTTGTATCTTCATAGTCCAGGAGTCCTACCAACGGTGATAGTTTGGCTATCCGGACACCCCCTAATCCAGGACTCCCTCAGTTGCCCCTGAACCAGGCTTCAATGACGAGGAATCCGGCGCGCATATTGTCTTCGGCATTGCAAGGCGGGTTCCTCCAAGAACTTCATAGAAGATTTTTAACACAAGGATAGTGTCCGGCTCTGCAAAACAAGTTCCACATACCACCGTAGAGAGAATAACCTTTGCACAGATCTGCTGACGTATTCCGCGGTGTGACATCACACCACGGCCAGGCCTTTATACGAATCGTTTTACGGTTCCACCTCAGCGCGTTTAGCGAGGCGATTTCCTTGGCACGCCTTATCAGGGCGGAGATCGTGCCCCCTTATTCCGAGATTCTCATCAATACAGACGTGGGTAACCCAGTCGTGCCCGTTGGCACGCCTCCTCCATCGAAGGCGAGTCCCGAACGGTCACGGGGAGGGCTCTTGGTATTCAACCTCTTTATAACGAGACTAAGGCCCGCTCCTTTCTTTCAATCTCAATCGAATCCGCCCCTCGCCTCAAGTTCCAACACCCAAAGCTCCAGATTTAGGCGCTTCGGACCTTCAACGATGTCCGGCTCCGACCTGCACGGCCGGTGGATGTCTTCTTCCGTCACGGAAGAAGATGTGCTAAAGCTGAGAGACGCTAGGTATCTAACCGGCGAAATTTCGCATAGGCTGCCTGCCCAAGGGCAGGTTATTCCCACTCCCGAGCCTGGTGAGAGTGTGGTATTCGTGTCTCACTTCCTTCGGGGTTTAGGCTTCTCGACGGACCCCTTTGTGAGGGGGCTCATGTTTTATTATGGGCTGGAATTCCATGACTTGGATCCGGAGTCCATCCTCCACATCTCGTCGTTCATTGTCGTATGTGAAGCCTTCCTCCGCATTACCCCTCACTTCGGATTGTGGCTCAAGACCTTCAAAGTGGAGCCGAAGATGATCAAGGGGCATTAGGCAGAGTGCGGAGGGGCTGTTATAAGCAAGAATGCAGACGCTCCATGGCCCGAGGGCTCTTTTCAAGAGGAGCTCAATTTATGGCAACAGGAGTGGTTTAATATCACCGCTCCCAGGGGCACCAAATGGGCGGCGCCACCTGCCTTCCGCTCGGGTCCTCCACTGCGGCGGGCGTCATGGGTCAATAAAGGGCTCGAATGGGGACCGTCCAAGGACATACCTCTGTTGCAGGGCCATATTCGAGACCTCCGAGAGAGAGAGATCAATCTGGTCGTAGTAGCGCAGGTCATGCTGATTCATCGCAGCTTGCCCTGCAAACGCTGCCCCCTCCGCCTGTGGGAGTTTAATCCGGAGGGACCACGAGCTCTCCAACATTTTATGGGCGTAACGCCCGTGGAGATGTACCAACTGTTCTTCGAATCACAAGCAATGTGTCCGGACTTAACCGAGGACGCAGTGCGAGCTGCAATCGCCGGATACTCAAGTAAGTAGTCCTCATGCACTGGACATGCTATCCGCATATTTATCATAAACTTGCCCTTAAAAGAGCTATCCTTTAAACAGGAGTGGATAGCAAAAGCAAAAGCTGATCGGTGTCGGCCCCCTCCGGAGACCACGCCGGATCCTCAGATAACCAAGATGCTAGAGGTTGTGCCCTTTGAAGAAGGCGAAGGGGGAACAGGGAACTACTACCTCCGTGAAGGAGGCTATCAAGAAAGGGGATCGAGAATCCCTCCCTCCAAGGGGAGAAGAGGACCGCTCAAGATCCAGAGACCAAAGCCTCGCATGGGGAAGAAATCTTCACCAGAGGGTCTGCGGCGGAGATGCCCGGCCGCACTATTTCCCAAGGAGATCAGCCCTCCAGCAAGCCGTAAGTAAAGGGGGGCGTTTTTTTAAAAGAGAGACATCCCCGTTTTATTTCTGAAGGTAACCGAAAGTTTACCTTGTAGTTCGGATCTCAGCCCTTCACAGCAGATCTCGTCTTCAGGGGATCTTGGTCCGGAGATGATGGAGAGCGAACGCCTCACTTTGTCGTTACCGTTATCACGAGGTGGGCGACCACGAGGTGTCGTCGCGGAGGGCTTCTCCGAATCCGACGGGCGAAGGCAGCCGTATGTCCCCTCAAAGCCCTCCGTGTCCGGCCTTCGAAAAAGGCCACCGGACGAGTCCGGCACCAACGGGTGTACGGTCGGAGGAGCTGAAGGATCTGCTCGGGCGAGCGTCTATCTCGGAAGATCACCGTACATTAATGGGTACGGTGATTGAAAGGATTTCATCCGCTGAGAGCGGATTGCATGAAGCCGTCGTAAGTTTATCGACGGGTTTTGAGGTACGCAAAATGATGTACCTTGACGGTTTTGCATATAAAATGCGCCTGTATAGATAGTAGCCCACGAGACTTGGTGCGGTGTCAAAAATGATGGCGCGCCGAGGATCATAACCCCAGGTATAATAAGCGCTCTTCCTATGTAGGTAGCGAAGCGTCCGGTGGCTAGCCGGGCTGATGAATTTGCCGAACTGAAGGGGCAACTTGACGTGGCGGATGTGGACATCACTCTTGTTAATAAGCGGCTTGAAGAGTCACAAGGTATGCAACTTCTCCGTGGACACCTGGTAAGGGAGCTTGACGCCCATGCCTTACAACATGTATGCTTAATGTAGATGGTGCCGCTGCTATGGAGAGCCTTGGTGGAGCTCGCCCGAGCCAAGGAGCAAGCAGAGAAAAAGTGATGCGGCTGCCTTAAAGGCGGCCGCAGAGCTAAAAGCCGAACAGGCTGCTCCTTTGCCAAACAAGAAAGAAATGGCCGAGATGGCCGTGAAATTGAAGAATGCTACTGACCGTTGCGAGCTTCTTGAAAAAGAAGATCGAGCGAAACAAGAGGACCTGAAAAAGGCCGCCACCGAGGCCAAGGATACTCGCTCTGCGATGAGAGCTATGAAGGAGGAGCTATGTCAAGCCGGAGATATTGCGGCTGGAAAGCCCTTTCTGATGTGGAGGAAATTCACGGATCCTAAGTACGCTCAATTGGACCGGCTATTGGGTGCGGAGGATGCTTATCTGGACTTGGCGGCGAGTGCCGCAGACGCGGCCGAACACTTCCGAGGTAAAAAGGATCACGGAATGGAAGAGCTTTTTTTGTCGCAGTTCCATAGTCCGGAGCGTCCACTTTCATTAACAGATCGTTTGGCTGAATGGGCTGAGCTGAATAGGTTGTCCGGACTTGCCATGAAGGCTATCGTGACTCATTTGTGGCCGAAAAGGCCCGAGCCAAAGAGTTATTTTTGCTTGGTGCGACAGTTCCTTGGTGCGGTGCCGCATATCGATGCAATGAAGCGGTCAGCATGCATAGAGGGTGTGTGGATGGCTCTTGCCCGTGTCAAGACATACTGGGCGGAGATGAAGGCCACCGATGTTGCATCCCAAGATTCGGACAGAAGCCGAGTACCTGCCGAGCACTATTTTAAGGAAGTCCCGCAAGGCGCTCGTTTAATAGAGACGATGTGCTCGAAGGATATTATGTTTTAATGACATGTATGATTTGTGAAAACAATGTTTCAATATAATATAAGAGCTTTTTATACTTGTGCGTTCAAGTATTAAAACACCTCCTGTGCGGCCGTTGATGTATATGTGTATATAACTTGAAAGATGGCAGTCTTGACTTTCAGCCCCACGCACATAGTGCGGGGGTGTTTGCAAAAAGGCGCATTTTCACACTTAATCCAATGTCTTGGCCCTGTAAAGGAGGTGATAGCGTAGCAAACTAGGCAGCCGGACTATAATGCTTTATCACTTTCACTTAGCCATAGGAGCTCGATGGTGGGGCTACTATATAGCCCCTAGGGGCACCCCACTCTCCCGAAGTCGGGGGCGTATGTGCCTGACCGAGAAACGGTCCTTCGTTAATGCGAGGGAATTCTAAACATTCCGGTGGGTCATCGAGTGGTTGACCAGTCTCACGCTATATCATGACAGTCAGTTTTCGGCTTTCTCTCTTTGAGGTGCTCACCGGGCCGAACCGGGCACAATCGCGATAGTTCTCCACAGTGCCGCGTTAGCCGATAGAATGTAACGTAAGGCAGCAAAACACGTGAGCCGGGCAAACCCAACATTTGACCAAAGACATGATTCAGAGCTGATGCATATAAGGCCTAACTTCGAGACGCGAACACTCCCTAAGGTATTCGGTCTTTATGAAAACGGGCGAGAATAATGCCCGAAGCCCCTAGTGTCCAGTGCAGCGCAAAAAATTCTGGTGCGGCCCGATGCCAAAACGCCAGACCTCCTCCTCGGTTATAGCAAGAAATCGGGGATGTGTATCAACAAGAGACAGTAAAAAGGTTTACGCAGGTCTTAATCTGAAAAGAATCCTTGCAACGGGTCCCTTCTGCATGTCTGCGCCTGTGTCTCCGTTGTGCCGTGTCCTGGACGGGTGTAGCACGGTGTTCATCTGTAAAAGAGAAGAACTTAGTTGAAAAGAAAAAAGATCGCGCGAAAATGTACATTATATTAAATAAACAGAGTACGGTTCGAAAAGTGAATAAAATTGAGCTTTATTGTCTCTTGTTGTACATGCGTGCAGCACCTTGTACATGGGTATGCCGCTAGTAGGCGTTTATATGTTTACGCCGGACTCGTCTAGCCATGTCCGGGGTCCGAATGACATATTCAGGTGCTTTGATTAGCGGAGCCGGATTAGTGTGGGGCTGTCAAGGCAGTCTCACGTTCTTCCGTGCTCGAGTAACACTTGATACTCCCTTTTAATGAGATGATGCCGCGTGGACCGGGCATTTTAAGTGTAAGAGATGCATAATGTGGTATTGCGTTAAAGCGGGCGAAAGCTTCACGTCCAGTAGTGCTTGATAGCTACTTTCGAATGGGGCGATATGGAAGGTTAACTTTTCACGGTGGAAGTTGTCGGGTGAGCCGAACACAACTTCTAGCAGTAGGGAGCTCGTACAATGGGCATATAGGCCTGACATTACCCCTTTGAAGGAGGTGTTGCTATGGCGAATTTTGGTTGGGTTTATCCCCATTTTGCGGATTGTGTCCTGGTATAGCAGGTTTAGATCGCTACCTCCGTCCATTAGGACTTGTGCAAATTGGAGTCCGTCGATTATAGGATCTAATATCAAGGCAGTCCATCCTGCGTTCCGGATACTTCGGAATAATCCTGATGATCGAAGGTGATTGGTTTTGACAACCAACGTTGGGACTCTCTTTGGGATAGGTATGCGGTAGCGTGTTTCTATGGGCGCCGCTCTGCTTTTTCCTTTTGTCACTTGAAGTGAGTTCACTGTTTTGACTTCTTGTGGGAAATTCTTTTGTTTTCGATGCTTTCTGCTTGTGGGGTTCGTCATCGTCCTCGCTTGGTGTGTCGAGCACCTTGTGTTCGACATTGAGTTTGCTTGATCGCTTAAAGACCCAGCAATCTCTGTGGGTATGGTTTGCGGGCTTCCCGGAGTCTTTGTAGATTTGGCATATTTTGTCCAAGATTTTGTTTAAGTTGGATAGCTCGTCGATGTTATCCTTGAGGGCAGTTTTTATGATTCTGCCGGAGCTTACGAATCCGGCTTTGGCTGCCGTGCTCTTCGGCTGTTTCCTTTGTCCGGCGATGGTCCTTAACTGCGTCATGGTTTTCCATTTCCATCCACGACTTGAATGTACTTGGGTCATTGATGCGCATCTTGCCAGCCAACTATCCTCTCCGTGCAAAAGCGGGTCATGAGGCTTGTTAATGCAGCCATTGTTCTCGGCTTCTCTGGCCGAGATATGCGGAAAACCATTCGTCTCGTGACGTTGTGTTTGAAAGCTGCTAAGGCTTGGCGTCCGGACGATCGACTATTTGGTTCTTTTGGTGAGGAACCTGTTCGAATTTGCGGGCTGACTCTCCGGGTTGTTGAGTTATGTAACTTAAATCGTCAGATCCGGAGGGCGGACATAAGTCCCTTGAAAATTTGCGAAAAAGCATCCTCGAGCTCTTCCCAACTTCCAATGGTATTTTCAGGGAGGCTTTTGAGCCAATGTCGGGCTGGCCCTTTGAGCTTGAGGGTAAATATTTTATGGCATGGAGATCATCTCCTCTAGCCATGTGTGTCACGGAGGATGTAATCCTCAATCCAGACTCGTGGTGCATTGTTCCGTCGTATGCCTCTATGTTTACGGGTTTGAATCCCGCTGGGAATTTGTGATCCAGCACCTCATCGGTGAAACACAGGGGGTGTGCGGCACCCCTATATTTGGGTGTGCCGTGATGTTCGGATATTTGGCGTGTTGCATTGCTTGGAAGTGCTTGATTTCTCGGCCCATAGATGGACCTAACTGGGCCATCCTTTTGATGTGAACCCTTATGCGGATCACGTACCGACTTGTGTGCGGTGCCGCTTGCCGCTCCATGTTTGCCATGTGGTCGTCTATCCGACCGGGCGGCCTCTTTGTTCTTTGATTGCGGGGGCTCTACGGCCTCCTCATCGAATTCGGGCAATAATTTGTGCTTCGGGTAGCTCTTTGTTTGGCGACTGTCGCCGTATTTCTCTGCGGTGTTGAGTACTTTGCTCCATCTGATTTTGAGTGCATCTTCCGCTGTTTTGAGCTTCCGCTTATGCTTTTTTAGGCTACGCCAGCGATGGCGGCGAGCCTTTTGTGGAGGTTCTTCTGCTCCAACAATTTGTCCGGCGTGAGATCGTCCGGACTGTTATTATCTTCGCCGGGACGGGTTGTTTATCCAAGTTGTCCTGTTTTGGACGGTTGCTTTCGATAGCATGTTCGCCGTCCACCGGTTCGCCTCGCTCTATGGCTGGAGTACGTGTGGCTGCCATCTTTGTCGAGGCGGGACTTGGTGCGGCGTTTACGTTGCCGTTTTGACTGCTTTTCGAGGGATTTATCCTTCGTAGTGTGCCGTTGCTCCTCGTCGTCACTTCCTTTAGGTGTATCCACCATGTATACATCGTGGGATGAGGTGGCTGTCCAGTATCCTATAGGTTCTGGTTCATGGTTGTCTCCTACATCGTCGTCCATACCGTCGATGTCTTCAGAGTCGAAATCGAGAACGTCGTTTAAGCTTTTGACAGTGGCTACAAAGTGGGTGGTGGGTGGGCGTTGAATTTCTTCGTCGTCCGCATCCCAACCTTCCAGACCGTAGTCCGACCAGGGCTCTCCTGGTAAAGAGAGATACTTTAGTGAATTCAGGATGTCGCCAAAGGGCGAGTGCTGAAAGATGTCCATGGCAGTGAACTCCATAACCGGCGCCCAATTGGATTCGGTTGGCAGGGGCGCGGAGGGTTCAGAGTCCGAAGAGGAGTCCGGTACCTTGGAGTCACGGTCTTCGCGAAGGACAGGGATGGAGTTCGGCTCAATCGCCGTAGAGATCGTAGCCCCCGAGGCGGTGTCCAACTACTCGTCCTCGATCGGCGGAGTCGGCTCCGAGCTAAGGGTTGGAGCGGACGCTGGTGCGGCCTCCAGGGCATTGTTCGGCGGCAGAGCTAGATTGTGCCTATCGAGACAGTGCGGCGCTCTTGGCTGTGGCTCGAATCCGTCGAAGATCAAGTCTCCGTGGATGTTGGCCGTGTAGTTCAAACTCCCAAATCGACACGATGGCGGGCGTAGCTTCGATCTGCTCCAGATGGCCAAGTGAATTGGCCCGCAGTGCAAAGCCACCGAATACGAAGATCTGTCCGGGGAGAAAAGTCTCACCCTGGACCGCGTCGTTGTTGATGATCTAAAGAGCCATCGGGCCTAAGGATGAAGACATAGAGGAACTCTCAATGAAAGCACCAATGTCGGTGTCAAAACCGGCGGATCTCGGGTAGGGGGTCCCGAACTGTGCGTCTAGGCGGATGGTAACAGGAGACAAGGGACACGATGTTTTTACCCAGGTTGGGCCCTCTCGATGGAGGTAAAACCCTACCATCGCTTGATTAATATTGATGATATGGGTAGTAAAAGAGTGGATCTACCACGAGATCAGAGAGGCTAAACCCTAGAAGCTAGCCTATGGTATGATTGTTGTTCGTCCTACGGACTAAAACCCTCCGGTTTATATATACATCGGATAGGGTTAGGGTTACACAGAGTCGTTTACAATGGTAGGAGATCTACATATCCGTATCGCCAAGCTTGCCTTCCACGCCAAGGAAAGTCCCATCCGGACACGGGACGAAGTCTTCAATCTTGTATCTTCATAGTCCAGGAGTCCGGCCAACTGTGATAGTTCGGCTATCCGGACACCCCCTAATCCAGGACTCCCTCAGTCCACTTTGAGGCCGTCTGCTGGGCCTTGCCGTCTTCTGGCAGCCGGCCGCTTGGACCAGCCGGTTGCAACAAGGCGGCGCTTTGGTCTTTGATTCTTGGGGGGCGCAACCGGCCCCGATGTCTTGAAACGCCATGGGGCGCTGATGAGGCTACCCGTGGCTAATTACTCCGACATCTTTTTCGTCCGATTCTTGGCGCACACGGTCACCTTGGCGTGTGATCAAGCCATGCCAAAGCTCAGCCCCTGCCTCCTCCTGGATTTGTCCCCCTGCATCACAAACACCTTCACTACAAAAAAAAGACACATCCGTGACATTTTGGGCCGAACGAATTTTTTTTCTGTCATACATATGACACTTCTATGGCGATAATTGTGACAGAACCCGGTATCATCATAGATGTGGTGGGCTCCTACTTCTATGACAAAAAATCATGACAGAAAATGGGATTTTCGTCCTGGGCGGGCCGAAGACTGCAGCTGCATGACATTCTTTGGGCCGTCCATGACGGAAAAAACCGTGGTAGAAGCGAGGGGTAGGAAAATTTCAGGGAGTTGCCGGTTACGGTGGGAGGTCGGGGGCCGAGCGATGCATGTTTCTCGTGCATACGACGCTGTGTGGGGAGGCGTTGGCTCTAATCGAACTGGCGAGGCGTTGGGCTCTAACTGAACCCGAGCGATTGCACTGCAGGCTACGCGTTACTGAACCCGAGCGATCGATCGATGGCTGTTAACTGAACCCGATGGAGCGATTCCTTCGCTACTGCTGCTAACTGAAGCCAATCGATTGGATGAACAGTGAGCGTTGCAGGGGGTTTGGATGAACAGTGAGCGGTGGCGTTGCCTCTGGATGAACAGGACCCCGTGGTGTGGAGGGCTGGATGAGCGATGAAGCGGTGGAGGGTGGCCGTGGAGGGTGGTTGAACAGGACCCGTGGAGTGGAGGGCTGGATGAGCGATGAAGACGGTGGAGGGGTGCCCGTGGAGGGGTGGTTGAACAGTAGTCGGTGGAGTAGCACGCGATGGAGGCTAGATGAACAGGAGCCCGTGGAGGCTGGAGGAGGTCGACGGTATCCCGTGGAGGCTTGAGGAGGTCGACGGTGGAGATGAACAATATCTCGTGGAGCCCGTTTTGTGGTACGCCACACCCCTCCCGATGAACAGGACCCCCGTTTCGAACATAGGAGGTCCGTGTCCTTCGTTTTGCTGTACGCCACACCCCTCCCGATACCCCCGTTTCGACCGTAGGAGGTCCGTTTCCTCCGTTTTGGCGGCGCCACGCCACCCTCCCGATCAACGGGACCCGTTCCAACGTAGGGAGGTCCGTTTCCTCCGTTCTGCACGCCAGGCCTCGTTTCCATCGCTTGTTCCGTCCAAGCCCTCCCGATGAACACGACCACGCATTCCGTTCCGACCCAGCCGTTTGGCTCCCACGCGTTTCGTTGCCTCCCGATGAACACGACGCATTCCGTTGCCTCCCCATGAACACGATGCATTCTGTTGCCTCCCCATGAACACGACGATGACGCTGTTTCTCCGTTCCGACCCAGCCATGTACACGAGCCCTGGCCGTACGTATGCGCGAGTAGGCGTTCGAGACCCCGCCCGTATGTACACATATGTGGCCGTATTTTCTTTCTTGCACCCTGGCCGTTGTACGTACGTGTACATGCTATGTGCGCGCCTCTACTACATCACGTGCGCGCCTCTACTACGACACGCGGCGCCTCTACATCCACCGATATATATGCGTACACGTTCGTGACGAATGACAACGCACGTATGCCCGACCAGGTGGGTCCCGACTATCGTGCACTACCTTGCTGCGAAGATGTAGCTGGTGGGTCCCGGCGGGCGAATCGTTTTTGCCGAACGCACTTCCTTGCGTGCGAAGATGTAGCTGGTGGGTCCCAGTGATCGAGGGCAAATCGTTTTTTTGCGGACGCACTTCCTTGCGTGCGAAGGTGTAGGTAGTGGGTCCCCAGCGGTCGGGGGAACCTTTTTTTGCAAAATACGGTGGCCCGTCCGGTGGGTCCTCGCTGTCGGTGGAGGAATAATTATTTCTGGCGTAATAAGGAGGCATTTCCTTGCTGCGGTAGTGGACCCAAATTGTCGGCCTCTCCACGCCTGATACTCTTCCGATGGAAGTCGGTCGTTGACCACATTGACCACGCCGCGCCGAGAGCACCATAGTGGTGGACGACGGTGAGGCCTAGGAAGGGGACGACACGGAGGCAGGGAAGACTCGGCAGTTGTTTCCCACGCGGAGGGGAGAACAACTATACGAGGGTTTATCGTCTGCTTCATTGTCACGGAGAATAACAGCAGTGTGGGTGAGTAGAGGGATGGCTAGGCCGATGATGGGAGTACGGTGGGGGCGATGAGGCTGCCTGGCTGACCTGACCGGCGAGGAGGAGGAGGGAGGCAGTCCCGCTGATGCTTGTTTGAGCGGGCCGGAGCAGAAGGGCAGAGATTGAAGAATCACGACGGCCGTTGGATGGACATCCAACCGCCACCGCAAAGGCCAACCTTTTTTAGGAAAGCCTCAAATCTGTGGAAAATAGCATACAACCCATCTGCCATTATTTCTAATAATTTACAACCCATTTGCTAATTCTTAAGTTTTTTTTGGAGCCCATATTCTTTTTGTTAGCATTACAACCCATATTGTGGCCACGGTTAAAAAGTTATACAAAATTTTGCATATTTTGGTGTGGTCTGAACTGTTTTTAATCCCGAAATTTTGACTCACATTCAAACTGATTTTAAAAATAAATATATATCAATATAAAATCCAACAAATTCTCCACAAATAAAAATTAATGTAATTTAAAATCTTGAAAAGAAAAAAATATTTGAAACTAATTGCCGGTTTGATGTGTTTTAAAAATGTACAGCCCATTTCTCATTACTGATGGGCCATTTTCTCGGCCAGCCGAATGAAAGCTCTCCTCGTCTTGAAAGATTTGCAGCCCAACAGCTCCCGACAAAGCGACTTACTTGGCTAATCACAAAAAAGCTGGGTTGTGGCCGTGGACCCGGTGATCAGCCTCTCCACGTCTGATACTCTTCCGATGGAAGTCGTTCCTTGACCATGTTGACCACGCCGCCGGAGAGCACCACGGCGGTGGGCGACGACGAGGCCTAGGAAAGGGACGGCGGAGCCGGGAAGACGGCGGTGGAAGCCCGTGCGGAGAGGAGTACGAGGTTCACCGGTTCGGCTGCGGTGTGAGGCTGCCCGTCGGCTGCGAGGCCTGGCCAGCGGTGGGAATAGTAGGGGCGATGAGGCCTCCACGGCAAAGACAACCGCCACGAGGCGGGAGCATTCGCACGACCGGCGTTGCTTTGGGCGGCCGGAGCAAGAAGACCAGAGGTTGAAGAAGCACTACGGCCGTTGGATGGACATCGTCTGTCCTGGAGCTAGAATCGTTCATATTGACTAAGTTGAGAAAGCCCTTCGTCCCCGTCAACTTAGTAGGCCCACAAGATAGCTTCCCACCAAGGTGGGTCCCAGCTAGCAGGGGAGTATTCATTTTTTTTGTGCGTAATAAGGAGGCACTTCCGGTTGGCCCGAGCTGACAGCGGGGGTAACGTTTTTTTTGCAAAATACGATGGCCCGTCCGGTAGGTCCCAGCAGTCAGGGGGAAACGATTATTTTCGCAAAATACTGTTGGCCCGTCCGGTGGGTCCCCGCTGTCAGGTGGAGGAATAATTATTTTCCGCGTAATAAGGAGGCACTTCCTTGTGGCTGCTGTGGACCCAGTATCGACCTCTCCACGTCTGATACTCTTCCGATGGAAGTCGGTCGTTGACCACATTGACCACGCCACGAGAGAGCACCACGGCGGTGGACGACGGCGAGGCCTAGGAAGGGGACGACGCGGAGCCGGGCCACGGGAGGCAGGAGCAGGCGGCACGACCGGCTGCTTTGGGCGGCTGGAGCAAGAAGACCAGAGGTTGAAGAAGCACTATGGCCGTTGGATGGACATCATACGGTCACTGGAGTATTGACTAAGTTGACAAAGCCCTCCGTCCCCGTCAACTTAGTAGGCCCACAAGTCAGCCCAACAATATGGTGGGTCCCGGCTAAAGGTGGGGTATTCATTTTTGGGCGTAATAAGGAGGCACTTCCTTGCGTGTGAAGATATAGCTGGTGGGTCCGACCTGTCGTGAGGGAACGTTTTTATGGGCAATCTGAGGCCCTTCTGTGGGTCCTAGCTATCGTGTGGAGGAATCATTATTTTGCTTGGCGTAATAAGGAGGCATTTCCTTGCGTGCGGCCGTGGACTCAGGTATCGACCTCTCCACGTCTGATCCACTTCCGATGGATGTCGTTCATTGACCACATTGACCAGGCCGCTACCGAGAGCACCGAGGCGGTGGACTGACGGCGAGGCCTAGGAAGGAGCGACACGGAGCTGTGGAATACTCGGCAGCTTGTTTCCCACGCGGAGGAGTACAAGGGATTCTTGGTTCGTCTGCCGTTCTTGCGGAGAATAACGGCATGTGTGGGTGAGTAGAGGGATGGCTAGGCCAGCGATGGGAATCTGGTGGGGCCGTGAGGCTCTTGGCGGCAACATAGCCGGCAGCGGGAGGAGGGAGCAGATCACGCCGGTGCTTGTTTGAGCGGCCGAGCATGAAGAGCAGAGATTGAAGAAGACGGCCGTTGGATGGACATCCAACGATCAACGCTCTCGTGTGTTGACTAAGTTGACAGGTATGCTATGCGTAAAGGCCAACCTTTTTTATGAAAGCATAAGCGTCAACCTGTAGTAGGTGCACAAGTCAGCCTCAAATCTGTGGAAAACAGCATACAACCCATCTGTCATTATTTCTAATAATGTACAACCCATTTGCTAATTCTTAAGGTTTTTTTTAGCCCATCTTCTTTTTGTTTGCATTACACCCCATATTGTGGCCATGGTCAAAAGGTATACAAAATTTTACATATTTCGGTGCGGTCAACTGTTTTTAATCCAGAAATATTGATTCACATTCAAACTATTTTGAAAAATAATTTATATAAATGTAAAATCCAAATAATTGTCCACGCATAAAAATCAATGGAATTTAAGATCTTGTAATGAAAAAAATTGAAACTAATTCCTGGTTTGATGTGTTTTAAAAAAGTACAGGCCATTTCTGGGCAAACCGAATGAAACTCTCATCGTCTTGAAAGATTTGCAGCCCAACAGGGCCGATAAACCGAATGAAACTCTCATCGTCTTGAAAGATTTACAACTTATACCTGCAACGATCACTTACCCATAAGACACATTTAACTTGGGACTGTGATGTAGGTTGCATCTTGCATTGTCTTATAGCTTGTACTGCTTCTAATTTCTTGAAATGGCACTTACGACGAGACACTTTTTACGATAGAAGCGATATTGGTTGCATGTTCATATGGTGCCTAGATTTCATTTCTTCTAATTTTGTTGAAATGCCTTCCGCCATCGCTTTTTTTTCATACATATTCCATCCTCCTATCGTACATGTGAATATGAAACGCTGTCTTTTTGTATATATTCCATCCTCCTATCCTGCGCTTGCCTTACATCAAAGTAGTGTTCGTCTGTATCATGCATCAACCAGTTATGCAGAGCTAATTTTATTCATCATCGGTGGGTTTTGAAATCATAAGGCAATCTCATAAAATAGGAAGGACAAGAGTAAGTTAGGGGATGTTGGTGGTACTCGCACCGACGCA
The DNA here is from genome assembly GCA_021605145.1 of Aegilops bicornis. Classification (NCBI taxonomy): domain Eukaryota; kingdom Viridiplantae; phylum Streptophyta; class Magnoliopsida; order Poales; family Poaceae; genus Aegilops; species Aegilops bicornis. The sequence continues at coordinate 178,264,956 of CM038672.1, forward strand.
AACAGAGACTCTCTAGATTTGCCACTGCCATCGCTAATGAAGTTGAAGTCCCAAGTCTACATGATGAGTTCATCTCCGTGACTCCACCATCGCAGGTGCTTGCTAGAAGTTGACAGTGTTATAATTGGTTTCATGTTGCATATGTTGTCTAGCCTGTATTTCTTCTATTTTGATTAAATTACACCTGCTGAGTTTATACGTTATACATGTGCATATGACATGGCTTTACGTGTCCGAATTACACCGCATCTATCTATCATACCATGTTCTTACATCAAAGTAATCTGCTTTGTTGTGTATCCTGCATCAGTAACTCATGATTGGACGCTTTTAACATGGAAGTTTGATAGTGGTTGCATCTTGCATTGATTTCTATGTTGTACTGCTTCTAATTTTTCGAATTGCCACTTATGACAAGACACTTTTAACTTGGCAGAGTAATATTGGTTGCATCTTTCATATGGTGTCTAGCTTGCATTACTTCTATTTTCTTGAAAATCATACCGCTTAGTTTGCACATCGTAGCTGTGAATATGTCATGTCGTCCTGTTTTTCTTACATATTCCATCCTCATACGGTTGTCTTACATCAAAGTATTGCTTGTCTATATTATGCATCAGTGAGTTCTGAAGAGTGACTTTATTCTTTTGTGTTGTGGGTATAGCTTGACATGGCAAAGTCAAAAAAGAGCAAGGAAAATAATATAGTAGGGAGTGCTGTTACTCGTCGGGTGAAACGGAAAAGGTTCTCGCCATCGAGATTCTCTGGTACTTATAGTGCAAGAGAAGGTCCAAGTCCACCGCTAAATCTACAAACACAGTATCACCTGCTCCACCACCGCAAAGATCCGCTTCAACTGTACCAAAGATCTCAATCGATTACTCGTTCGTTTGCTCGAATCGCCAGTTCCCAAGCTGCCTTCACACCTACACTACTTCCGAAGCACTGGCGACACAACAGGACTTGGCAAGATCAGATGAACCTCATGAGCATCAACACCAAGACGGTACCGACCGAGTCAAGTTGCGATTGCATGCTCCTTTATATGTACTCTCACGGTTTGATGTACACTAACACTTTCCATGTTCGTTGTTGAACTAGCACCACGGCGCAAGCGAAAGCAGACATCGAGGATAATGCTTGATGATTAACAAAATCTAAAGGAGGAAGAATGGAGATCCATTTTGAGGCAGGTTTAAAAAGGCCGGGTGATGCTACAGAGTCAGCCAAATTAGTATCAGAGGCAGCCGTTGCCGTTAGGTATCATGCGCGTATCCTCCCAACGTGGATCCAGTACATGAATGAGAAAGACAATACCCAGTTTGACACCTTCCTTGACCATTTATCCGTAAGTAATGTTATTCATCGCAATTAGTAATATTGTCTTGCTCTGTCCCATACTTTCTAGCTTCCTCCTAATAAGACTCACATTCTTTTTCAGCAGATGAGGTTCAAGTTGGATCCGAAAAGATGATGCAACTAAACAAGCATGCACTCATGTTTTTCGACCGCTTTCTGCTGACGATGTCGATACCACCTTAGAAAATATCACTTTGAAGGCAAGGCTAACAATGAAATCACCCAAACATCTCAAGTGGAATATATTACAGATGAAGGCTGGACAGCCCTCGTTAAACACTGGTCTGATCCAAAGTATCAGGTAGGCTATATGTATTTGATCAGACCACATATTGAATTTGTATTTATGTATGTGCCTTACAAGTGTATCTTCTTCTAGGCTAACTGTTTGAAGAACAAAACCAACCGTTCTAAAGTGAAATTCCAATGCAGACAACAGGATCTCGTAGCTATATTGCACACTGCGAGGCTTATGTAAATAGCTGCTACTTCCTTCTTTTTTGTGACATATTATCGTATCTATATTGACTTGTTCCAAATACAGAGGAAAGCCCATGCGGACCAAAAAGAACTTGAACCGAATGCAGTGCAAATCTTCAAGGATTGCCACACCAGCAAGATGAAGGGCATGAGCACACCAGTTCAAGCCGTTGTTGTAAGTCCTTACTCCTCCAGCCTTTGAACTGATTGGTACTGTGATGTGTTCATTTAACTACTAGGTTTGCAGCCAATGTCAGTTACTCTGTTAAATTTTATACACAATTGTCTTAACGTATCATATCACCATACATGTTTTAAAAGAGATTAAGAATAATCTTTTGGTCTTGATCAGTAATCTAGTTGTTATGTTCACGTGCGCACACAATGATAAAATAGCCTGTTTGTTTTGTATCTATTTGCCCATGATATGAATGATGTCATACTATGTTCATCCTACTTTAAACCATGTCTCTTTATCCTTAGATGTCAACGAATGTGAGGAAATAGACAATCTGATGGGCATGCTACATGGACATATGTTAGAAAGTGATTTTATTATGTAGTTGGCACTACAATACATGCTAATGTATTATAGTAGTTCACGAAAATAAGTTATGTATAAACATTTAACCTACTTTGTTTGTTTTTGTCTCATTAGTAACTTATCCGGTACACTAATCTACAAGTTCAAACTTTCAGGAAGCTATGGAACAAATGATTGAACAGCCACAACCACACGAAGGTGACGAGGCTACTACAGGCACAATGTCACCTCTTGCTTTGCGGTCGTCAAGATCTCTCCACTAACAAAGCAAAAAGCACCTTCTGCGTAATTACGGGTTGGTCGTCAAGGTAACCTCGTCCAAATCGCCATCTTGAACAAAATCTTCCTGCTAGACGGTTGATATATTTGTGCTCTAGACACAAGTCCAATCCCTAATGGACGTTGTTTGGAAACAAGAATAGTGGTTGAGAAATGTCGTCAAGATATGAATGGTTTTGAAACGGACTATCGGACATTAAACCGTTGTTGAAGAGCAATGGCGGAAAAAGGTGGAGATCGTCTTTGCTCCATCGATTCTACGACTGAAACATTAGCACTTTCGTGTCAAATGATCTGTGCTTCTATACATCTGATGGTGCTTTTATCTTGAAGGACTGTAAACTTTATGCCAACAGTCCTTTTGTTGTATGATTGGAATTTATTTTGTTGTGATACAACATTCATGATGCTGCCACAGGCTGCAGTAATTACGACGCTGTTTTTGTATAGTGTAGGTTTATCTTAGTAATGTATTCGGCCGAAAGCTTCGTAGGAACCCAACATGCCAACATTCGTTGGGCCCATTCCAATTGGGCTAAAAACGATTACGAGCCGAAATTGGCATGTAGCCCACTAAAAATATTTGGGCTTAAATTAGCATAAGCTTACAAATTTTTCTGGTAGGCCTGTGCCTATAGTAGGCCTTTAACAGGCCTAAACATAATTTGGGCCCTCAGTAAAAATAGGCCGTTTACAGGTGTAAATATCTCGAGCCCATAAAAACATGGGCCTTTAATAGACCGAAAGTGAGATTGGGCCATGATTGTGCCAAATAACCCACTGGACTTAGCAGGCCGAAATGGTGGCCCATTTACGATGCAGATATTTGACAGCCGAAATTGGACGGGTCAGTAAATGCACCGACCTAATACACGGGCCTTTAACATGCCGGAACTTCGGTCGGGCTAGATTATCGTCATTTTTATATGGGCCGTTAATGGGCCCGATATGACGTTGGGCTACATATGGCCCATGGTTTATGTCCGGCATTAACAGGCCGAAAATGACAACAGGCCGAAAGTGGCCCAAATCTTTAGTGGGCCTCTAACAGGCGAATGACGAACTGGCGAATATGGCCCAAATCCTTCACGGTCGTTTATGGGCGAAAGTTTTGATGGTTCGTAAATGGGCCCAAATGAAGCCGGACCTTTAACAGGCCGGAAATACACCGGGCCGTAATTCGGCCCAATTACTTAGCGGACTGTTAACGGGCCAGAAGTGACCATGGGCCGCATTGATGACAAGTTTAGACCAGGCCATTGACAGGCCCATTTGACAGAGAATGTTGGGCCTTTAGCTGGGCCGGCCCATTATGGTCTGTAGAATCTTGTGGGCCTTTAGCTGGGCCGGCCCATTGTGGTCCACAAAATCTTGTGGGCCTTTAGCTGGGCCTGCCCATTATGGTCCGCTAAATTGTGTGGGCCTTTAGCTGGGCCGGCCCATTATGGTCCACTAAATCTTATGGGCCTTCGGTTGGGCCGGCCCATTTAAACTTTGCGGGCCACTTTTGGGCCGGTCCAGCTAAAGGCCCACAAGATTCTGCAGACCATAATGGGCCGGCCCAGCTAAAGGCCAATGAGAATTTTACACGTGGAAAATCGGCATTGGTCGTGGCTGTTAACGGGTTATCAGATCCAAAATCCGACCCGATAGCTTAACGGCGTTCCGTTACGGTGGATGCCATGTGTCGGTCACCCTTGACGAACGCACTTCTGTGACGCGCGATTTATCATCATGGAAGTGGACACTTCCGTGATGATAATTTTGGTAATGTCATGGAACACTTCCACGACACGTGTATGACTATCTTGATTCTGTCATAAATTTTTCATGGATGTACATGCATGACAAAAAACGCGACCTACTGTGACAAACACGTATCATCACGGAAGTGTATTTTTTTTGTAGTGCTTGCCGCCACAATGTTTTGGATCAACCTGCAAATCTCCTCTTTGCCCCTGGACTGAGTGGTTACCGCCTTTGAACTCGGGGTATCATGGTCCATCTACTAGACATGATGTGGCCGATAATCTGGCACCGCGTATGCGAGTTCACGCGGTGACCACGGGTCGCGACCAGCCAAACTTGCGCTCTGGGAAGACCTCGGTGCTGTTCTCGTCTGCTCCCTCTGCCTCTCGCATCCAAATCATGTCTGGTAGCTCACCCGTGCTCGTCTGCATCGACCTGAGTCGCTGCCTCACCCTGCATCGCTGCAATGTGGTCGCCGTCGTCATGCCCGTGACATGTCCAGCCCCTGTCCTCCATTGTTTGCTAGCTCGAGCTCTCTAGAGCGTCCCCGAAGCCTCCCCCGCGGCTATTTAAGGACCCCCGAACCCCTCCGCACCTCATCAGCCTCTCCCCAAGCCTCCCTGACCACCGGAGCACCACTTCCCCTTCTCTGTTCACCGTCGATTGCCATGGCCGCCCCGGTTTCTTCTTGGTACCGGCGAGCCTTGCCTTCCTCCACTTCTATAGCCATCTCCAATGTGTTCCCTGAGCTTGGCCCTCGATCCCGTCTTCCTTGAGCTTGGCCGCCGCCTCCGCCGTTCGGCCACCGCTTCGCCCGGCCGTCCCGAGCATCCTCGCTCCTCTCCACCACTTCCATCATCCTCCCCTCACCACCGCGAGCCATCCCGACCCCCTCAGCCCTCACCGGAGCAGCCCGCGTCGCCGGCCACCACCACCACCCAGCCACCCCTGCTCATCCATGTCTCCACCGCCCCCGCGACCTCCTATCCTCCCCGCGCCTTCCCCTGGCCGGGAACGGCCGCACCAGGTCCAGCCGCGCCCGCCGATGGCCTCGGCCTGGCCGGAGCTGGCATGGGCCGGCCGCCCCAGCGCCGCCCCCTTCCGTGCCTCTGCTATGTTCACGGGCGAACATGAGCAAGAGGAGGAGGAAGACGATGACCTCCAGCCCGATCGGCCCCCTCCCCTTGCCACATCACGTAAGTGGAAGCGTATTCCCAAGAATATGTTTCCGTTTCTCAAAAGTGAATTCTACCCTTTTCTTTATCCATAACACATTTTCCCTGATACGTCTCCAACGTACTATAATTTTTTATCGTTCCATGCTATTATATTATCTGTTTTGGATGTTTAATGGGCTTTAATATGCTCTTTTATATTATTTTTGGGACTAACCTATTAAACGGAGGCCCAGTGCCAGTTGCTGTTTTTTTTGCCTATTTCGGTGTTTCGCAGAAAAGGAATACCAAATGGAATCTAAATGTAACGAAACCTTCGTGAGGATCTTTCTTGGAACAAATGCAATCCAGGAGACTTGGAGTGGAAGTCAGAGACGCAACGAGGAGGCCACGAGGCAGGAGGGCGCGCCTAGGTGGGTAGGCGCGGCCCCCACCCTCGTGGGCCCCTCGTAGCTCCACCGACCTACTTCTTTCGCCTATATATACTTGAGGGAGTCCTGGATTATGGGGTGTCCGGATAGCCGAACTATCACCGTTGGCCGGACTCCTGGACTATGAAGATACAAGATTGAAGACTTCGTCCCGTGTCCGGATGGGACTTTCCTTGGCGTGGAAGGCAAGCTTGGCGATACGGATATGTAGATCTCCTACCATTGTAACCGACTGTGTAACCCTAACCTATCCGGTGTCTATATAAACCGGAGGGTTTTAGTCCGTAGGACCGAACAACAATCATACCATAGGCTAGCTTCTAGGGTTTAGCCTCCTTGATCTCGTGGTAGATCTACTCTTGTACTACCCATATCATCAATATTAATCAAGCAGGAGTAGGGTATTACCTCCATCGAGAGGGCCCGAACCTGGGTAAAAACATCGTGTCCCCTGTCTCCTGTTACCATCCGCCTAGACGCACAGTTCGGGACCCCCTACCCGAGATCCGCCAGTTTTGACACCGACATTGGTGCTTTCATTGAGAGCTCCTCTGTGCCGTCGCCGTCAGGTAGGATGCCTCATCCCGTCTTTAAAGACGATACTATCGCCAAAGGAGCCTTGGTCATTGGTCGGACTCTCTTCGCTAGGTGGTTTTCTTATGACCGCCAGTTCGCCATCACCGACGATGACCTCTCGAGTCATCGAAACCAATCTCCATGTTGATTCGGAACTTGCCGAACAGTTAGATCCGATCGAGCTCTCCTCCGTAAGCGAGCTTTTGGATCGCGCCGCATACAGGAGTCGCCACAGACTACGACCGGATCGGGCCTAAAACCGATCCGAGAGAGATCAACTCTCTCGTGCTACCCATCATGTTGCTTTGTGATAGAGGAGCAATGCGGCGATTCTTCTTCTATCTTAAGGACTAGCTACGTCCGGATTCGATCCCTCCATGCCGGATTCCCGCAGAGGGACGGATGTCGATCAAGCCACGAACTTAAAGTCAGCGGGCGGGTGGACTCATTGGATAACACTCAAAAATCCAAACTTACGAGTTCGAAACTTCGCCCCTGAGTCCTAAATTGACGGGGTTCGGATCTAGTTCCACCCGCCCACCCAAACATTAGCGGTCTCTCTCGAGTTCGGCAAGAGCCCATGAAACAAGACATCATTCTTGGGCGATTCCTCCGGTTATGAACAGGATAAAGGACTGCCGAGAGGAGGACGCAATCCCAATTTTTTGCAATAATTGCACGGACAAGGGAATCCTAAAAGCCATAAGTCGTCGCGAAATTACACGCTTTATGGACTTGGTGACCATAGTACAAAAGTACTGTGCGATGGAGAGCGCCTGGAAAGCCGAAAGTAATTTTTGGGATAATCCGCCCGAATACATCCCTAGTCCGAAATAAAAGGGTGCATCATTATCAAGCACACGGGTTAAATACCAAAAACCAAAATCCCTAAAGGGTACGAAACCGTCTTTGGAGGGTTGGCTAAACGGACCTGCAAAATTCATAGCACAGTAGGGCGCCACTCCAACTCATAGCCTTCGAGCATGTTGGATACTACGGCAGGTGGCCAAAAGTGACGAAGAGCTTCTACCTTCAGAATCCCAGCCCAGCAACACCAGTACGGTGTTAACAGTCTTCGAGACTTTCGCATCAAATAACATGCGAAAACGAACACTCTGCAACCTCGCCGAAGTCTACCAAGTAGCAACAATAAATCCATGGAGTGACACGACTATTACCTTTAATGCCAGTGACGAACCTAAATTCCGAACAGCCCGAGCACCAACCGCATTGGTCCTCAGTCCGACAGTGGACGGCTTTCGCCTTACTAAGGTACTCATGGATGGCGGCAGCGGACTAAACCTCATCTATGAGGAAACTCTCCGAAAAATGGAAATAGACTGGAACCGCATTGAGCGAAGCGGCACAACCTTTAGAGGAATAATCCCTAGCCGGGAAGCATGCTGCACAGGAAAAATCACATCGGACGTAGTGTTCGCTCACGGACAATTACAGTCCGAGGAGGTCACATTTCAAGTGGCCCGTTCAACAGCCGGATATCATGCTTTGTTAGGACGAGAGGCATTCACAATTTTTCAAGCTATACCCCATTATGGGTACATGAAGCTTAAAATGCCGGACCTAACGGAATCATCACTCTCGCTAGTGATCCGAACATAGCACTTCTGCTACCGAAAACATGACGACCGCACTAGCCCTCGAGGCACTATCCAAGCCCTAGCGTCAAGAACTCACGCGTTGCGCTCCACGGTGAACAGGGACGATGTGATACTTGATAAAAGATCCAAGTCCACCTCTTTTAAACCAACGGATGAAATAGTCAAATTCCAAGTCCACCCAACGGACCCTGCAAAGACGGCCTCCATTAGGGTACAATTAAACCCTGATGTAGACGCCGCACTATGAGAATTTCTACGAGAAAATTAGGACATCTTTGCCTGGCACCCTTCAGACATGCCAGGAATCCCACGTCGACTGGCCGAGCACAGCCTAAATATCCTAAAAGGATTCAAGCCAGTCAAACAGGCTCTTCGGCGCTTTTCCGAACCCAAGAGACCGGCCATGGGAGAGGAGCTAGCCAAACTTTTGAAGCCGGATTCATCAGAGATATAAAACATCCGGACTGGCTAGCAAACCTGGTGATGGTACCAAAGAAGGATAAATCCTGGCGCCTATGTGTTGATTTTAAAGACCTTAATAAGGCTTGCCCAAAGGATCCCTTCCCCCTCCCTCGAATTGATCAAATTATTGACGCTACAGCAGGACACGACTCATTGTGCTTCCTCGACGCTGCATCTCGGCTACCACCAAATCAAGATGGCGGAGCTGCACCAAGCCGCAACAAAGCATTCATCACTCCATACGGCCCGCTCGCTTCAACACAATGCCCTTTGGGCTCAAAAACGCCGACGCAAAAATATCGCCGCATGATTCGGACATGTCCGCAAACCAGGTCGGCAAAACAGTGGAAGCATATGTAGATGACGTGGTCGTCAAAACCAAGCATGTCGAAACTCTAGTACACGACTTGAGGCTCACATTCGACAATCTTCAAAAATATGACATCAAGCTCAATCCGGAAAAATGCGTCTTCGGCGTTCCAGCCGGAAAGCTCCTGGGCTTCATTGTGTCCGGTAGAGGAATTGAAGCAAACCCAGCCAAGATCCGAGCTCTGTCACAATTGGATATTCCAAAAGACCTCAAACAAATACAAAAATTGACGGGATGCGTAGCGGTTCTAAGCCGCTTTATTTCCCGTTTGGGAGAAAAGGCGTCACCCCTTTACCGCCTCCTCCGCCGCACCGAACACTTCAAGTGGACGCATGCCGCCACGGCCAGACTCGAAGAAATAAAGGCCATCTTGGCAACAAATCCGGTCTGGCAGCGTAGCGTGGCGAACCAATGCTATTATATATCGCCGCAACACATCAAGTTGTCGGTAGCGGTGCTCGTTGTCGAACGAGAGCGGACGGACACCGGTTCCCTCTTCAAAACCGGTTTACTATGTGTCCACCGTCCTAACTCCATGCAAGTCCGGTACCCACACTATCAAAAGATAGCATACGCGGTGTTCATGGCATCCGGAAGCTGCGACACTACTTTCAAAAGTGTTCGATAATGGTAGCCTCAAGTACCTCTTAACGACATTATAAACAACCGCGACGCCGACGGGCGGATCGCTAAATGGGCCATAGAGCTCCTTCCATTCGACATAACTTATAAGCCACGACGAGCTATTAAGTCGCAGAGTTTTGGCCGACTTCGTGGCGAATGGACTGAAGCCGAACTCCCTAAAGAGTACGGCGCATACTCCAATTGGATCATGCACTTTGACGGCTCCAAATTGTTGGCGGCACAGAAACTGGCGTCGTCTGGCGTCCCCAACCGGGGACCGCAGTCCAATCGTTCTTGAGATAATGTATACGGACTCCAACAACGCAGTCAACACGAGGCCCTTACGCACGGCCTCCGGATGGCGATCTCCATGGGCATTCAACGCCTAGAGGTGCGCGATTCGAACCTCGCAATATCTCAAATAAACGGGGACTTTGATGCCAAAGATCCGAAAATGGCAGCATACCGCAATGCAGTCCTAAAAATGTCAAAGACGGTTGAAGGGCTCGAATTTCATCATATAGCCCGGGATAACAACCAGGCGGCGGATATATTGGCACGCATCGGTGCAAAACGCGATGCCATCCCACCCAATATCTTTCTGGAATGGTTGTTCAAGCCATCCGTACTATGGGAAAGGGGAGTCCGGCAATAACAATCCGGACCCAACCGCACTGCCTGACGCCGAACACTCTGACACAACCGGAGGCTCTGCCCCCGAGATAACACCCTCCGCTCACGAAATAATAGCGGTTGTCGCCCCGTGGACGGAGCCATTCCTAGCCTACCTAACTAGGCAGGAACTCCCCGAAGACCAAAATGAGGCTCGATGCATAGTACGGTGATCTAAAGCCTATAAAGTCCATGAGGGAGAGCTTTATAAGAAAAGCACTACCGGAGTCCTTCAAAGGTGTATCTCCGAAGAGGAAGGGCGAAACCTCCTGGCTGAAATTCATGCCGGACTGGGTGGGCACCACGCCGCAGCCCGGGCCTTGTAGGCAAGGCCTTCCTTACATGATTTTATTGGCCGACGGCCCGGGCAGATGCGCAGGACTTAGTCCAACGATGCATCGGTTGCCGACTTTTGCTAACCAAAGCCACATGCCACCCACCGCCCTTAAAACTATACCCATCACACGGCCGTCATGGTCTAGGGGCTTGACATGGTTGGACCCCTTAAGGGAGGAACCCACAAGCAAAAATAACTATTGGTCATGGTGGATAAATTCACCAAATGGATAGAGGCTAAGCCTGTTAAAACGGCCGAATCCGAACCGGTGATAGGCTTCATATCAGGGGTAGTGCACCGTTACGGTGTCCCCCACAGTATCATCACTGATAACGGCACCAACTACACGGCCGATGAGGTCAAATTATGGTGCAAAAACATGGGCATCAAGCTCGATTACGCCTCAGTCTATCACCCTCAAACCAACGGCCAAGTCGAACGAGCAAACGGTCTAATCATGAGCGGCATTAAACCCAGACTAGTGCGGTCCCTCAAGGAATCTAACACACACTGGGTCGAGGAGCTCGATTCCGTACTCTGGGGGCTGCGGACCACGCCGAATCGTACTACCGGATTCACACCATTCTTTATGGTGTACGGCGCAGAGGCAGTCCTGCCCTGCGCATAATACATGACTCACCTCGCGTGCGCATGTATGAAGAAAGAGAAGCCGAGCTCCATCGGCAGGACAGTTTGGACGCATTGGAGGAGGAGCGCGATGTGGCAAAAGCTCGTTCCGCATTCTATCAACAGCAAGCTCAAAGATATCAAAGCAGGGAAGTACGGGCCAAGGCTTATAACGTTGGCGAACTAGTTCTATGCCTGCCGGACAAGAAAAAGGACAAACTCAAGCCCAAATGGGAAGGTCCCTTCATCATCGACTGTGTCCTAACCGGCGGAGCATACCGTCTCCAAACGCATCGGATAACCGACTCGAGCCGAACCCATGGAACGCCGCCTGCCTATGAAGATTCTACGCCTAAGCGGGACTCCAAGTTCGTCTCCTTCCTCCGTCCACATTTGCTATTTTTGCTGTCTTTTATTTCTCTCCTTCCTCCTCCTTCTTCTTGAAGCCTCTAGAGGCTCGTTTGCGCTTTTTTCGCACATACTTGACGCGCTGTCCGCGCTCATTATACCTAGGGGCTTCTCTAACAGAAGCTTATTTATACGGACTTCATGCCCAACACATGCGTTAAACTTCCACATGTACCTTTTATTCACCATTATATGCATCGATATGACTTAAGTTTTGGCCAAGCTGCGTTGCCTGGCTCATGTGCTTACCCCTACGTTCCCGATTGTTCGGCTAGGTGGTAAAGGGAGCACCTCTGCGATTATTCTTGCCGGTCACCGGATGTGTACCTCAGACTGGGTGAAGCCGAAGCTAAGCGTTCTTAAGGGAATATTGGTCGGTGAACTGAAAGATGATTTTTAATTATTTACCCATCTGCCCCAGATGATTTTCTCGCTTTCATAGCAGCTTTGGCGTGCACTTTAGGGCATGCATCCCAAATGAAAGGAACCCTTAACGAAACTATTCTCCTGGAAGATGTTTCTTACTACCCATGTAATATAACATAACTAGTTGGGCACTTGTCCGACATAAAGAACAATGACCCCTACGCCTTGTCTCCATGCATACCCCGGTTCTTATATAACCACGAAGGTATTCGGACACACTACGGACTATTGGGTCCTGAGGTCGAAGCGAAAAGGTCCGCTATGAAAAACGATCTACAATCCGGCTAGAAGACATTTTTTTCATGTCATATTTTTACATAGTCAACTCAACTCATTGTATTCCTCCTCAATGCCATCTAATAGGCTATCTAATTTACAATCTTCTTTGGGAATACTTGGCGGCCAATTCTACTTGGCCGTACACTAAGCTTACAAGGATCTCCATCCCATCAGGCCCCACAGGTCCGACCTCGGCCATGTGGTTTGGGTCAGCCTTCGTGTACCGCGTCTTTACCATGGCCCAGGCCTCCCTGGCGCCTTGACGGTAGGCCAATATCTTCCATAGCCGGAAGCGTCGCCGTGCTCCTTGAAGCAGCTCTACCAGCTCCCCAATGCCTTCGGGCAGGGAGATAGATGGCCACAAGGCCTGGCCGATGCCTTTCATCACCTGCGGGACTCGTTAAATGCGGTGATGCAATTCGGGAAGAAGATCACCAAGAACTGGGCATCTCCTCCTCGGGATGACCTGTGAGCAAACCTACATACATGTTTATGTTAGTCGCCTTCCTCGCCGAACTCTTTCAAAGTTCGCTCAAGCACTCTTGAAAATGCCGCGACGAAACCGCCGATTCTCCTTTACGGAGTCGGACAACCGAGCACGAACATCCTTTAGTTCCTCACCCAGCTTGGTGTTGGCATCTTGAAGGTTATTTTTCTCCGCCGCACTTTGTAAGCACGCTCTCGCTGACCTTTAGCTGGCGCAAGAGTTGTTGCTTGTCCGGATCTAGTCCGGCGCCATCTGCAATGTTTTTGTCGATTTACACCCACCGCACTTCATAAACTATTTATCTTTTGAAGCGTATATTACGGAGGGGGTCTCTGTGGCTCCCCTATAGCGGCTAGTGCAGCCTCAAGTTGGGCCTTGCACTCTTCAAGCTCTGAGACAGTCGGGTATTCTTTTTGTAAGATCCTGCATAAAAATGATCCTTAAATCAGTTATTCTAACTATTTTAAGTCTCGGGAGACTCTTGGCATATATAACTGTCAAATTTCCTTACCCGTATGTCCTTTACATACTGCTTCGTGGCTCTGGCTAGACCATCTTGAGCGGCACAGAGGTGCGCATCTCCTGAATTGAAGGCATTCAAGGCCTCTTGGGAGAAACATGCGTCACAAAGAACTGTCCGGCGTCGCCTGTGATTCAAGGCGCTCTCCACCTCAGAGTTGGTGGCGGACGATCTGTCGGCATCCTCTTTCGGAGGAGCGTCTGACGTACGCCTCGTGTTCGCCTCCGCTTCTGGACCCGGCTTTGGAGCCTGGCCGGCGGAGGTTCGATTGGCAACCTCTCCGGACTCAGTCCGGCAAGCGCTCTTTTTCCTGAAAAGAGCGTCAGCGTTAGTACGCCTTCCAGGAATCAATCCTAGGAACATGGTGACACGCCATACCATTGCGGCGGAGTTTCGATCCGGACCGCACTCCTTTTTAGCCTACGGGGCCGTACTGCCCCTTATTGGCTAGCCGCCGCGGGCTCGGCTTCCTGCCTCGAAGGTACCCCTGCGAACCACCATGGGTATACGGTGATCAAGAAATAAGAACGGATGGGTCATTATCAGAATATTGGGACCTTGGTCTCAGTTACCTGTGAGGCTGGAAGTATTCCGGGGTAATCGGTCGTGATGGCAACCAAAGCATTGTCGATGCTAAGTTGGTGGAATACCCCGTCGATCAACTCCACCTTTATATCTGGATCCTCTTCGGAGGTCGGATCAAGGGACCGTTCCGGATCCTCGGGTTGTGGGGGCGGGCTGTGTATCTTCTCCACAGTCCGGCGTAGTTCCTGCGCAGAAACCACGAAATGAGATATTTAACCACGGGAACATGGATCGGACAGTCACAAAGATGTTTCTTGACCCAGCTTAGAGGATTATTCAAGAAAACTCCTTGATGGATTGACGCGGAGGAAATCCTCCTCCTCCCTTTATACATGGCGCATAAGATCTTCACCGGTTCGGTGACCGATCCCGCCCTTTGCGGCCATGGCGGGTGGCATCATCCTCCCCGTTGAAATCCCACATGGAGTGGCCCCTATATTGGAGTGGCTGCACTCCCCTCATAATGCAGATTGCCATGACTCCAATCATGGTCAATCCGGCATGAGCCAGTAACCTTATTCGGCTCACAGATAGAGGACATCCCGGTCATTTTTCCTCCGGGGGCTCCGAGGGCGCCAGCTTAGGCGCTTCTTCAGAGGAGCATTGCTGAACTCCGGAAGGCCGATCCGAACAGGATCCGGCAATGGACGTCCTCCATGTAAAACCATTCAAGGCGGTCTTGGACGCCTTCTTCGGGGTTCGGATAGGTATCCGGTCCCGGCGATGCGCCATAGCTCGCTCCGCCCACTTGATATATTGACCCCTCATGAGAACGGGGTACTAGGCGAATAATCTCTTCCACGAAATGAGCCTCGACGCCCAAGAACAGTTCGCAAAGGGCCACGAAGCCCGCGATGTGCAAGATGGAGGCAGGAGTAAGGTGGTGCAACTGGAGGCCGTAGAACTCCAAGAGCCCCGGGAGAAACGGATGGATTGGAAATCCGAGTCCTCTTACTAGATAAGAGATGAAGCATACCCGCTCTCCTTTAGAGGGATCGAGGACACTCTCCGCTTGCTTTCCGCCCTTGTAGGTGGCAAGTCCGGCTCGAACCGGGACCATGAAGGCTGGGGGAAGAAATCCCTTGGCTTGGAGTATAACTAGCTCGCTATGCGGGACTGAGCATCTCTCCCAATTTCGGTGAGAAATTTGGGAGCGGAGAGGAGGAGCCGCGTCGATCGTCCATGATGGAATGGGCTTTGGTCGAGGCGCTCCGATGAAAGCTTCATGAAGGGGTTGGTGTGACTCAGATCTAGATCCTCGCCCCTTTTATAGGCAGCTCATCTGCGCAGCTCGGGGGTAAGTGTAAAAATACCCTGGCTCTTCACATTCATTCAAACACGTGGAAGATTGCCATTATTGGGCGTAGAAGCCAAGGAGCGCAGCATTTATCAGAAGCCGGACACTATTCGACAAGTATATGGAATTTGGAGAAGAACCCGCCTCGCAATGCCGAAGACAATCAACGCTACTGGACTCATCGTCATTGAAGCCTGGTTCGGGGCTACCGAGGGAGTCCCGGATTAGGGGTGTCCGGATAGCCGAACTATCACCGTTGGCGGACTCTTTGGACTATGAAGATACAAGATTGAAGACTTCGTCCGTGTCCGGATGGGACTTTCCTTGACGTGGAAGGCAAGCTTGGCGATACGGATATGTAGATCTCCTACCATTGTAACCGACTCTGTGTAACCCTAACTTTGTCCGGTGTCTATATAATCCGGAGGGTTTTAGTCCAGAGGACGAACAACAATCATACCATAGGCTAGCTTCTAGGGTTTAGCCTCCTTGATCTCGTGGTAGATCTACTCTTGTACTACCCATATCATCAATATTTATCAAGCAGGAGTAGGGTATTACCTCCATCGAGAGGGCCCGAACCTGGGTAAAAACATCGTGTCCCCTGTCTCCTGTTACCATCCGCCTAGACGCACAGTTCGGGACCCCCTAAACGAGATCCACCGGTTTTGACACCGACAATACTCTTATACCCTGAAAGCATCCAGGGGAGCCACGAAACCACTTTTCCACCGCCGCAACCTTCTGTACCCATGAGATACATCTTGGGGCCTTTTCCGGCGATTTGCAGGAGGGGGATTCGATCATGGAGGGCTTCTACATCAACACCATAGCCTCTCCGATGATGTGTGAGTAGTTTAGCACAGACCTTCGGGTCCATAGTTATTAGCTAGATGGCTTCTTCTCTCTCTTTGGTTCTCAATATAAAGTTCTCCTCGATGTTCTTGGAGATCTATTCGATGTAATACTTTTTGCGGTGTGTATGCCGAGATCCGATGAATTGTGGATTTATGATCAAGATTATCTATGAACAATATTTGATTCTTCTCTGAATTCTTATATGCATGATTTGATATCTTTGCAAGTCTCTTCGAATTATCGGTTTAGTTTAGCCTACTAGATTGATCTTTCTTGCATGGGAGAAGTGCTTAGCTTTGGGTTCAATCTTGCGGTGTCCTTTCCCAAAGGATGTTAGGGCAGCAAGGCACATATTGTATTGTTGCCATCGAGGATAAAAAGATGGGGTTTATACCATATTGCTTGAGTTTATCCCTCTGCATCATGTCATCTTGCTTAATGTGTTACTCTGTTCTTATGAACTTAATACTCTAGATGCATGCTGGATAGCGGTCGATGTGTGGAGTAATAGTAGTAGGTGCAGAATCGTTTCGGTCTACTTGAGACGGACGTGATGCCTATGTTCATGATCATGCCTAGATATTCTCATAACTATGCGCTTTTCTATCAATTGCTCGACAGTAATTTGTCACCCACCGTAATATATGCTATCATGAGAGAAGCCACTAGTGAAACCTATGGCCCCCGGGTCTATTTTACATCATATTAGTTTATCTTCAACTTGCCAATCTCTGTCGCCGTTTATTTTGCAATCTTTACTTTCCAATCTATACAACAAAAATACCAAAAATATTTATCTTATTATCGTTATCAGATCTCACTTTTGAAAGTGGCCGTGAAGGGATTGAAAACCCCTTTATCGCGTTGGTTGCAAGGTTCTTGATTGTTTGTGCAGGTACTAGGCGATTTGCGTGTAGTCTCCTACTGGATTGATACCTTGGTTCTCAAAAACTGAGGGAAATACTTATGCTACTTTGTTGCATCACCCTTTCCTCTTCAAGGGAAAACCAACGCATGCTCAAGAGGTAGCAAGAAGAATTTCTGGTGCCGTTGCCAGGAAGATCTACGCTCAAGTCAAGACATACCAAGTACCCATCATAAACTCTTCTCCCTCACATTACATTATTTGCCATTTGCCTCTCGTTTTCCTCTCCCCCACTTCGCCTTTGCCCTTTCCTTCGCCCTTCTTCCGTTCGATCTTATGTTTGCTTGTGTTGCCATGTGCCTTCTTTTTGCTTGCATTTTCACTTGCTGAAAATCTATTGTTATGGATCCTCATCCTCTTGCTAATCTTTTAAAAGATCCAATTATGATGAACCTATTGCTAGTGAGTTTTGTGCACTAGATTATATTTATGAGGTTTTGCTTGAAATTCGTGAATCTGATGAAGTGTTGAAAGAAGAAACTTATGAAGTGATTCACTATAGCTCCTTGAATGAAAAGCATGAATGCAATGATATTATTATAAATTATATTGATGTAAATAGTGCTAATGATATGCAAAACCCTAAGCTCAGGGATGCTAGTTTTGCTATGTCCACTACTTGTTGCAATGATCATGATTGGGACGATTCTTCTTACAATATTGAAAATTTATTTAAGCCCCATGATGAATATGAGATTGATAATAATGTTTGCAATAAGTCAGTAGGAGTACTATTATGAAGAAATTCAGACCTCGAGCTGGGTTTGGAAGAGTGTCAACTTTAGATCCCACATATTTAGATAATGTTCAATCTTATGAAGTTTTTGATAAAAGTGGGTTTGGAGAGGTCATGACTTTAGTTAATGATATTCCCACTATTTTGGAAGAGTATCAACTTTGCATGCATGTGGATCATGTAGAGAAAATTTTATGTGAGAGATATATTGTTGAATTTGAATATTATCCCACATGTAATTATTATGAGAGAGGAAAATATGGTTGTAGAAATTTTCATGTTACTAAATTACCTCTCATTATGTTGAGATTGTTATTGTTTCTCACTTCTTTCTTGCATATGCTAGTTTTTGCTTGTCTTGATAATTTATTTGCCTATAAGATGCCTATGCATAGGAAGTATGTTAGACTTAGATTTTTTTTTCATATGCTATATGATGCTGTCTTTGTGCTTTAATTCTTGTCTTTCATGTGAGCATCATCGAAATTATCAATGCCTAGCTAGGGGCATTAAACGATAGCGCTTGTTGGGAGTCAAACCAATTTTATTTTTGTTCCTTTCTTTTTGTTCCTGTTTAGTAATAAATAATTAATATAGCCTCTGTTTAGATTTGGTTTTATGTTTTAATTAATGTTTGTGCCAAGTAGAACCTTTGGGAAGACTTGGGTGAAGTCTTTGCGATCTTGCTGTAAAAAACAGAAACTTTAGCGCTCCCGAGATTAGCTGCCATTTTTTACTGGAGAGTGATTTTAGGTTGATTCTTTTTGCAGATTATTAATAGAGAAATTTCTCAGGTCAAACATTTTATTTCAGAATTTTTGGAGTTCCATAAGTATACGTTTGATACAGATTACTACAGATTGTTCTGTTTTTGACAGATTCTGTTTTTCGTGTGTTGTTTGCTTATTTTGATGAATCTATGCCTAGTATCGTTGGGTATGAACCATAGAGAAGTTGTAATACAGTAGGTTTAACACCAATATACATAAAGAATGAGTTCATTACAGTACCTTAAAAGTGGTGGTTTGTTTTCTTACACTAACGGAGCTCATGAGATTTTCTGTTTAAGTTTTGTGTAGTGAAGTAGTTTTCAAGTTTTTAGGTAAAGATTTGATGGATTTTGGAATAAGGAGTGGCAAGAGCATAAGCTTGGGGATTACCAAGGAACCCCAAGGTAAAATTCAAGAGCAACCAAAATCCTAATCTTGTGGATGCCCCGGAAGGCATCCCCTCTTTCGTCTTCGTCTATTGGTAACTTTACTTGAGGCTATATTTTTATTCACCACATGATATGTGTTTTGCTTGGAGCTTCTTGTATGATTTGAGTATACTAGATGACCCATTGCGCCGATGGCGCAAGGGGAGAGAGCAAGGAAAGTATTGAAAGAGTGAACATAAATATATTTAGGAACAAATTGGAACACATGGATTATTCATGATACATAGTGTCCTAAGAAGCTTACGATAGAATATTTACAATGCTATTAGGAAGGAAGGTAGATGGGCAAAGATACATCTTATAGGAATTATAAAGTGATGGACATTAGCCAGTGTGATTGGTGGATGTTTCATCGACGCTGAAGATTTGTTCAGGCAATTGTTCATAGTGGCTCCAATAGTACTTGTTTGTCTATTGAAGATGATAATATAATTATGTGGCTGTATCACTGAGACGATCAACAACATATCTTACTTGAGACAAAATATGATTCAGATCATTGTCTTTGGATGTTGATCCAGCTGTGAAGTTGCTATCTATTATACAGTAAAGTTCCTTTGATGCCATGTGATCTCCACCGAGGCTATGGCACCAGCTGTTGCTAAAATAGTCTATTAGGTTGTGTTTTTCTTTCTGCTGATACTCAAGAGATTCACACTTTTGCTGAAGCAGTTGCATCTTGCCATAGTTTATGTCCTGCAACACTTTACCGTGGATGGTTTTCATGTACTTGAGAGCCTCGTTTGCTAGTTGGTCTTCAGCATCTTCTAGTTTGTTGGATATATGGATTGATATTGATTGTCTTGGAAGATTTGTTGTCCAGTTGATGCTTGGAGGGGTAGAAGTGAATAGTTGCGTCAAGACCAATTGCTCTTGCCTTCTGTGTTGAGTACACTGCATTTGGGAGGCCTAGCTGCTGCATCATAGCATCGAAAAGCACTTTTGTTGGTATTCTGATTTTTTTCATCACGGTATGCTGATGACAAGAAGAAGACAGTATGACTAATCGTATATGCATCACGTGAGAAGATAATAAAAAGATTCAGAGCAGCAGGGTTCTGGTTTTGTTGTAAGTGATGTTGCTCATTACTAAGAATTGTTTTTGTCTTTCATGAAGTAGCATTAACACAATCAAATTATGGAAGTGGACATGAAGGTAACCATGTTTCTGCCTGATTTTGATGATACAGGTGGCATTTAAAGTCGAATGAAATTGTTTAGATGACACAAATAGTACATTAACCTTTCTTTGTCTAAGAAGCTAAATTTTGTGTTATCTTGACTGACGTAGTGCCTGACGCCGAGGCGCCGGATCTTGGCGTCTGTGGTGTTTGCTCACCAGCAAGAGACAGGACTGCTGCAGGTTTGTGTTCAACTCTATTAGGAAGATGAGCTCTAATCTCTCTCTTGGATCCCTCATTGATTCTATGCTCATGTGTATGTGTCTATCGACCATGCCTATCATCTGTGGTTCCTAAGTTTGACCCAGTAAGGTCATATGAGAGGTGGAGCAAGTGGATCAACGGTGTTTGACCCAGTAACGTTGGCCGTCCCTGTAAACGGTGGTTTGATTTATTTATTTTTTCTTTAAGCCTATTCATCGTCGCATCTATGCATTAAAAAGAAATAAAAAGAAACTTTTTAGTATGATGTGCTTATAATGCAGGTTCTATGTTACAGGCTTTGTACCTATCTTAAAATGTGTGTATTTTGTATTAGGACTATCTCATGTATATGCATTATATCGGATTTATTATAATAAAAGAACTGCAATAGACAAGTAAACACAGTCAATCTGTAGCCCACAAGTATTATCTTAGAAGATAATACCACGGATAATGTATTCCCCGTCAGCTGATCCTCTTTCGTGGATATTTAGGTGCTGACCAAATATGGTTTAGAAAGAGAAATAAGTAGTAAAAAAGATAGTAGTAAGTAATACATTTTCTCTTTGTGCTAACTTACCTTTTTGCTGATGATCCTACGGTTGCTAGTGTGTGAAACTGTCCGTTTCTTTCCGCCTTCGGATCTGCCAGCGCTAACACAGACAATGTCAGATTCTGAACCCGCATCATCTCTTCTTCTTTGGTAGTCCCTTGCTGCAAGAAAACAAGGCGGTTACAGCAGAAAACAACAACTCTTCTTCTAAACCCGCAACTTGTGAACTTAAACAACAAGGTGCTAAGGAATGTTGCTATTATATAAGACCAAAACATATAGTCGTTAACATTAGGCAGAGTCATCGGGTGCATATTCCATTAGTATACCTGCATATACCAATAGATGATAAATTTTTTGAGAATAATAGGACTTTCGACTCGTTCAAATTAAAGTAGGACACATGCATATATTGTTTTTCAAGTACCAGGAAAACAGAACAGATGGAAACAAACATCGATGTAGCAATCGCTTATTCAGGTGCAGCGTAAGAACCATATACGGAACAACGAGCGGTGGTTTGATTAAAGTAGATCAGTCGTTTGGGAAAACATACCATGTCGTCGCTCAAGTTTCACTTGGAGCGGGTGAGAATCCAATCCACCCGAGGAATCGACTTGCCAATGGTGATGCTTAGAAGCAATGGAGTATATCTTGCAGGCGGTATCGCCGCTTGGATGCAGATGAACAAAAAATTGGATGATTTTCTTATATGTAATCAGAATCTTCTTTCACACCTATGGAGATGACTTGCCCAAAAGTCCCAGAATTGCACAGGAAGTTGTGCATCTCACTCATATTCATATGGTTTATTCATGCACAAGCACCTTGCGTTGGCATCTTGCTGTCATAATAAAAATCTGAAACTTTGCCATCTAACATAAACTATAACATTACTGTGCAGACGTTTCAGAGATATATATTTGGTCACAAAGCATCTCTTTTCTGTTGATTCGAAGTCCAATATTTCATTATCAGTTTCCCAAATACGCACCTTTGTTTAGTTTCAGTATCACATAATGAGGCACCGTCAGTTGTAAAGCAAATTCGCAGATCAATAGGTCCAAAGGGAATAACGGGTAAAAAAGATGAAAAATCCAATCTGGCCTAGCAAGTAAATAGACGTCTATGTACTTGGCAGTAGCCACCTAGGGAAAGAGAAGGATGAACTAAAAGCCTAGCAATATAAGCATAATGGAACAAATCTTAGCATGTAGTCAACCATAGCCTGGCAAGGCATATGATTATGATGTGCGTTATTTTCTTTCAAGTAGAGCACATTTAATTTAGCAACCATATTGTACCATGAATGGCATGCAGAGAAATGTAGTCACAACAATTCTGAAAACAAGGAAAAGAGGAACCCATCAAAATGCGGCAAAAAACACTGAAATCTACTTTTGTAAAGAATTAACCTCATCAATATTGTATCCGAAAGTAAGGTCACGGTGTGTCTGATCATCGGCTTCTACAAAACCGGAATCTTTCACAAAGGCTTTTAAATCTTCCATATCTGCATTAAGACAAGCAAACGTTCAGATACCTGCGCATTTCGGCCTAGTTCTTAGCCTCCATAAAAAGAAATATGACAAATAACTTTGATGGATAGTTGTTCCTTCTTTTGCTTGGGAGCTCTTACAGAGTTAAATTAGAGGTACTTGTATATA
Source organism: Aegilops bicornis (assembly GCA_021605145.1). Lineage (NCBI taxonomy): Eukaryota > Viridiplantae > Streptophyta > Magnoliopsida > Poales > Poaceae > Aegilops > Aegilops bicornis. The sequence goes on from CM038672.1 coordinate 178,287,605, forward strand.
TATGATGTGCACCCAACTCTATCTCGACCATTGCCCGCTGCCGAACTTGCACATGAAAAATCTGACAAATTTTCTTATTCTTCTCCTACCTCATGCAACAAATCCAACCAAGCTACAACTTGGTTGTAGCTAACCTGGAGAGGGACACCATAGCACCATCAGAAAAGAGAGGCCATTTGTACTACAATGCAACTCGGTGAAGGAATCAACCGTGAGTCCGTGACCTAAACACTACGTGCATAAGAAAAAAAATAGGAAGCCATCAATTAGAAGGATGAGCTCAGTTCACCATGGAAAGATGAGGAAAAGTGGAAGAAATAGCTCATCTATGTTGGCGTCTCCTACATGAATAGGGACCCGTCCTCGACCTCTCCTCTGCAGGCAGCCGCTACTATCTGTTACCATCTTTCTTTTTAGACAATGGTTGCATAAGTAAGTCTGAAACTAAAGAGGTACCAACCATAGAACCAGGATCTACTGTATTTTTTTCGTTTTCACCTATTTGTAGATACACTTTTTTAGTAAGATGAGAACCTGACCTAATAAAGTTAATGACAGGCTGAAATAGCCGAATTGTAGGGAATATTTCTAGAAGTACTTCACAGGACTAAGTGCGTAATTCAGAGTCCAACAATGTAAACTGAAGAAAGTACTATATTTACAATCCATAATGTACTCATATCATTCTCTAGTTTGGCAAATACAAGTTATATGTTCTTTCACCATCTAGGCAGACCAATCAACCACAATTTGACGCTTAAAGAAATTAATTACAAAGAGGATTTTGAGCGGCGACCATAGCAAGTAACTCACCCGAGAATACAAATTGAAGTGTAGCTCGCACAGGGCTGGATAGGTGCTTGGTAGAGGACCCAGTTTTGGTTATATGGATCATGAAACACTAACTTATCAAATTTAAGCTGAAAATAATTGGGCTTATTAAAGAAACAGAGCATAAAGGAAGCACAAGAAGAGAAGTATGCCTTTTGGAAAGAAATAGATTTAGCATAAAGGGAGAATGAACAAGCAAGTCGCAAGATCACGTTCTTCACATGGAAATTAGAGGGGCCAAAGAATGCATCTCATATTCATCCGAGGACGAAGCTTGGCTAGCATAATCATTGTGCAGTAGTATGTTCATCAAAAAATTCCATTTACTAACTACTATATGTAGCTCAGGTTTTGACAGATATAGCAGTGTCGTGGTATTATACGCAAACCACTGCCAAAAAGGTTACACTATTTTTCTACCAATATTTTTCACAAAGTAAATATCTGTCCTTTTTAGATGGTACTTCGGCATGTAGCATCTTACTCTAATACTGAGTGGTTAACGTGCTTCCTTGCTCAAAATATACAATTGCACTATTAGTGGTAGCACTGGCTACTATAAGTCATTTTCATGTAATCCCTTAAGACTGAATCAATGACCGGTGTATACGAATATCGATCTGAGATCCGAGCAATACAAAATCATGACTATGATCTGTTCTGCATACATATATAGTGCATGCTACTGATATTTATTGTAGTGACTGTACCTATTTCTTTTTAAATCTACATATCCTAATAAAATTGGTTGAGTGCTCGTGAGCTTATGCTTGACAACTGTAACACGTACTGAACCTGAATATACACACGTGTGATTTATTTTTTTATTTTTATTGAAAACCCCCATATATTAATTTGGTAAATTAAGATTCTTACAATCGTTCATTACAAAAGCAGTTACACATGGCGGAACACTATTACATAAGAGGCCATCGGACCTACTGTCAAAACTGAATTTTGCAATCTCGTGCGCCACCCTATTTGCCCAGCTATCAATCTTCGCGATCTTAAAATCCTTTATGAGTTTTGATACACTCAACGCCTCCATTTCAGATCCGCAAAAGGAACCTATCAATGGAATCTCTAGTGCGATTTAGCACTAACTTAACTACAAATTTGATTAAGTTCATCATCATGAATGTGGTTGCCACCGTACGCATCAGCCGGTCTATCACCAGATATTACTATGATTAGCTTTAACAAAGGGGCGAACAGTTTAACTAGTGGCCAGCTTAACAAGAATGTAAATAATCCATGGCATTCATCCCCTAAGAGACATCCAGCAGTTGTGAAGAAGCGATTACATCAGGGTGGGGATTAGAACAAGGACTGAGAGAGATGAGGAACATACCTAGTACAAATCCAGTCTCACCTTTTTTTCCCTCATCGTTGATTACCACTGTTGCCATTAGGAACACCTATAAAATATGTGTTTTGTTTCTGTGATCCTCAAAATAATAGATATCATATGTGAAGATATAATGCAACCTTGCAAGTAAAATAAAGCAACATGAGTTAGCTCCAAAGGATATATTATGATAGCAGGTCTCACATTCATTAAGTAATTCATTTACATGTAATAGAATGAAAGCAAAAATCTGATAGGGATTTCCGAGCAAGCAAACAAAATATCAGAATATGGTACAACTCATTGTGACTACTTTGTTGTGTTGCTATCTATTTTTGGAAGATCTCATGGACAAAGAATCATCTCCAATTTCATGTTGATGTGCTTCAAGCTCCACACAAATTATGAAGAAAATCACATCTCACACAACTGAGAAATAAAGAGAGGACAATACTTTCACCTCGGCTTGAATCGTCAAACTGGTGGTGGTGACGCCGCCCATGTAGAGAAGCACGCTTGGACCGTTGGCAAATACACTCTCACTGAAGTTCTTGGTTACTTGAATTTGTGTGGCCTTCAGAGGGTACAATTAAATCCATGTGTCCATCCCTACAAAATTGTACCAAAATGGAGAGGAGAAGTGGTGAGAAAGAAAATACCTACAGCAGCCATAGACAGCAGGAACACTAAAAACGTGAATTAATTTAGAGAGGAAAGGGATTAGAAAGAGGAACTCACAGGGGGAGGTGCAACCAGAAGAGATGGGGGATCACTTGCGACGAGGCGTGCCGGCTGCTGCTCGCCTCCTCCTACCGATTCCGTATCGAGGCCACGCTCCTTGACTCGAGCTCCTCCTGCCAAGGCCGGATCGAGGCCGACGGGCGCCTACAGAGCAGGGGGCGGCCGCATCTGGGCCACCACGCGGCATGGACGAGGCACGGCTGGCTACTGCCCTGCTCCCCTCGCCCCGCCGAGTCGCTACTCGGCTCGAGCACAAGGTGGCCAGGGCGACGAGGCGGAGAAGGAGGGGTGGGAGGTGGCCGGTGGCCGGTGAGGGTGAGAAAGGAGAGGCGGCAGCGGTAGCAGGAGAGGAGGCGGCTGCGGGGAGAAGCCGGGCAGCCGGCTAGGTCTCGCTTCTGCCCGCTCGCTTCTCCTTTTTCTTTTCTTTGGCTGCTGCTCGCTCGCTTTTTCTTTTCTCTTTCTCTCGCTGTTGCCCGCTTCCTCTTAAGAGACAGCCAAGCGGGACCAACCCAAAGCAGGGGACCACCAATACTGCTGGTTAGAATGAAGGGCAAGTAGAAAAGCAGCAGCACACCCCAGTCGCGGGCAGAACGCACGCGCACGAGCTCGCTGCACTGTTCATTGCTGACGTGGACGCTATGGTTGTGCCTAGCTACCCCTTCATTCTTTATAAGGTAAATGTTTTTTAGTTTACCACAATCATCCTTGCTGTACACGCATTTTGGTAGAGACACACATGAATAGGAATTTATTAGAATACTTTATGTGCTTCACTTAATCTTTTGAGCTAGATAATTTTGCTCTAGTGCTTCGCTTATATCTTTTTAGAGCACGGTGGTGGTTTTATTTTATAGAAATTATTGATCTATCATGCTTCATTTATATTATTTTTAGAATATTTTAGAACAGCATGGTAATTTGCTTTGGCTATAAAATTAGTCCTAATATGATGAGCATCCAAGATGGGTATAATAAAAACTATCATATAAAGTGCACGTGTTAAAGTCTATGATTACCGTAGCATGCACGTATGGTGAACCGTTATGTGATGAAGTCGGAGCATGATTTATTTATCGATTGTCTTCCTTATGAGTGGCGGTCGAGGACGAGCGATGGTCTTTTCCTAGCAATCTATCCCCCTAGGAGCATGCACGTAGTACTTTGTTTCGATAACTAATAGATTTTTGCAATAAGTATGTGAGTTCTTTATGACTAATGTTGAGTCCATGGATTACACGCACTCTCACCCTTCCACCATTGCTAGCCTCTCTAATATCACAAGACCTTTCACGGTATCATACACCCAATCAGATACCTTCCTCAAAACAGCCACCATACCTACCTATCATGGCATTTACATAGCCATTCCGAGATATATTGCCATGCAACTTTCCACCATTCCGTTTATTATGACACGCTCCATCATTGTCATATTGCTTTGCATGATCATGTAGTTGACATCGTATTTGTGGCAAGGCCACCATTCATCATTCATACATGTCACCCTTGATTCATTGCATATCCTGGTACACCGCCGGAGGCATTCACATAGAGTCATATTTTTTCTAAGTATCGAGTTGTAATTCTAGAGTTGTAAGTAAATAAAAGTGTGATGATCTTCATTATTAGAGCATTGTCCCGTGTGAGGAAACGATGATGGAGACTATGATTCCCCCATAAGTCGGGATGAGACTCCGGACAAAAAAATAAAAGAGGCCAAAGAAGCCCAAATAAAAAAAAGAGGCCAAAGAAGCCCACCATAAAAAAATTGATGAGAGAAAAAGAGAGAAGGGACAATGTTACTATCCTTTTTCCACACCTGTGCTTCAAAGTAGCACCGTGATCTTCATGATAGAGAGTCTCTTATTTTGTCACTTTCATATACTAGTGGGAAATTTTCATTATAAAACTTGGCTTGTATATTCCAATGATGGGCTTCCTCAAAATGCCCTAGGTCTTCGTGAGCAAGCGAGTTGGATGCACACCCACTTAGTTTCTTTTGTTGAGCTTTCATACACTTATAGCTCTAGTGCATCCATTGCATGGCAATCCCTACTCACTCACATTGATATCTATTGATGGGCATCTCCATAGCCTATTGATACGCCTAGTTGATGTGAGACTATCTTCTCCTTTTGTTTTCTCCACAACCACCATTCTATTCCACCTATAGTGCTATATCCATGGCTCACGCTCATGTATTGCGCGAAAGTTGAAAGGTTTGAGAACATCAAAAGTATGAAACAATTGCTTGGCTTGTCATCGGGGTTGTGCATGATTAAATACTTTGTGTGATGAAGATAGATCATAGCCAGACTATATGATTTTGTAGGGATAACTTTCTTTGGCCATGTTATTTTGAGAAGACATGATTGCTTTATTAGTATGCTTGAAGTATTATTATTTTTATGTCAATATTGAACTTTTGTATTGAATCTTTCAGATCTGAACATTCATGCCACAATAAAGGAAATTACATTGAAAATTATGTTAGGTAGCATTCCACATCAAAAATTCTTTTTTTATCATTTACCTACTCGAGGACGAGCAGGAATCAAGCTTGGGGATGCTGATACGTCTCCAACATATCTATAATTTTTTATCTTTCCATGATATTATATTATCTGTTTTGGATGTTTAATGGCCTTTAATATTCTCTATTATATTATTTTTGGGACTAACCTATTAACCGGAGGCCCAAAGTGCGATTCGCTTTTTTTTTTGCCTATTTCGGTGTTTCACAGAAAAGGAATATCAAACGGAATCCAAACGGAACGAAACCTTCGTGAGGATCTTTCTTGGAACGAACGCAATCCAGGAGACTTGGAGTGGAAGTCAGAGACGCAACGAGGCGGCCACGAGGCAGGAGGGCGCGCCTAGGTGGGTAGGTGCACCCCCACCCTCGTGGGCCTCTCGTAGCTCCACCGACCTACTTCTTTCGCCTATGTATACTCTTATACCCTGAAAACATCCAGGGGAGCCACGAAACCACTTTTCCACCGCCTCAACCTTCTGTACCCGTGAGATCCCATCTTGGGGCCTTTTCCCATGATCCGCCAGGAGGGGATTCGATCACGGAGGGCTTCTACATCAACACCATAGCCTCTCCGATGATGTGTGAGTAGTTTACCACAGACCTTCGGGTCCATAGTTATTAGCTAGATGGCTTCTTCTCTCTCTTTGGTTCTCAATACAAAGTTCTTCTCGATGTTCTTGGAGATCTATTCGATGTAATACTTTTTGCGGTGTGTTTGCCGAGATCCGATGAATTGTGGGTTTATGATCAAGATTATCTATGAACAATATTTGATTGTTCTGTGAATTCTTATATGCATGATTTGATATCTTTGCAAGTCTCTTCGAATTATCGGTTTAGTTTGGCCTACTAGATTGGTCTTTCTTGCATTGAGAGAAGTAGCTTTGGGTTCAATCTTGTGGTGTCCTTTCCCAGGGACAGCAGGGGCAACAAGGTGATAATCACCAAGTGCAAGGAATCATCATAGCACTCTCCAAAGATGGAAGTGATAAGTATGGAGTGTCGAACCCACAAGGAGCTAAAGGTAAGATCAATATTCTCTCAAGCCCTATCTGCTACTGATACGACTCTACATGCACCGATCGTTTGCTTCCAACTAGCAATGAGAAATAAAACTATGTTGTGGGTATGAAGAGGATAACTTTGCATGGTAACGGAGAGCTAAAACATAAAAGTAGGTGCTGTTATGATAAAAGTTAGAATATAATACTAAATATTATAAGTAGCGAGTATGGAATAATGGTGGATCGGTGTGCGTAATTGTCCTAGGCAATTGTTAACAAGACCGATGGTCGTCATTGCAATTTCATATGAGGGAGAGGCATAAGCTAACATACTTTCTCTACTTGGATCATATGCACTTATGATTGGAACTCTAGCAAGCATCCGCAACTACTAAAGATCATTAAGGTAAAACCCAACCATAGCATTAAAGCATCGAGTCCTCTTTATTCCCATACACAACAATCCCTCTTACTCGGGTTTTTGTTTCAGTCACTCACCAACCCACTATAAGCGAATCATGAACGTATTGCAACACCCTACAGCGGGAATCCCTCACGCTTGCGCGACACGGAGGGCAAAATAGGACATCACCAATAATAAAATATACAACTCGTACCAATCTAGATCATCAATCAACCAAAGGATAAAAGATATCTACTCAAAACATCATAGGATGGCAACACATCATTGGATCATAATATGTAGCATAAAGCACCATGTTCAAGTAGGGATTACAGCGGGGTGCGGGAGAGTGGACCGCGTAAAAGAGATGAGGATGGTGATGTTGATGAAGACGATCACCGTGGCGATGATTCCCCTCCCGATGGCACTCCGGCGCCACCTGAAGAGAGGAGGATGAAGGAAATATGCCCTAGAGGCAATAATAAAGTTATTATTTATTTCCTTATATCATGATAAATGTTTATTATTCATGCTAGAATTGTATTAACAGGAAACATAATACATGTGTGAATATATAGACAAACAGAGTGTCACTAGTATGCCTCTACTTGACTAGCTTGTTAATCAAAGATGGTTATGTTTCCTAACCATAGACAAAAGAGTTGTTATTTGATTAACAAGGTCACATCATTAGTTGAATGATCTGATTGACATGACCCATTCCATTAGCTTAGCACCCGATCGCTTAGTATGTTGCTATTGCTTTTATCCATGACTTATACATGTTCCTCGTAACTATGAGATTATGCAACTCCGTTTACGTGAGGAACACTTTGGGTGCTACCAAACGTCACAACAATCGGGTGATTATAAAGGAGTACTACAGGTGTCTCCAAAGGTACATGTTGGGTTGGCGTATTCGAGATTAGGTTTTGTCACTCCGATTGTCTGGAGAGGTATCTCTGGGCCCTCTCGGTAATGCACATCATTATAAGCCTTGCAAGCAATGTGACCAATGAGTTGGTTACGGGATGATGCATTCTGAGCGAGTAAAGAGACTTGCCGGTGACGAGATTGAACTAGGTATTGGATACCGACGATCGAATCTCGGGCAAGTAACATACCGATGACAAAGGGAACAACGTATGTTGTTATGCGCGGTTTGACCGATAAAGATCTTCAGAGAATATGTAGGAACCAATATGGCATCCAGGTTCCGCTTATTGGTTATTGACCAAGAATAGTTCTCGGTCATGTCTACATAGTTCTCGAACCCGTAGGGTCCGCACGCTTAAGGTTTCGGCGATGCTTATATTATGAGTTTATGAGTTTTGATGTACCGAAGGAGTTCGGAGTCCCGGATGAGATCGGGGACATGACGAGGAGTCTCGAAATGGTCGAGACGTAAAGATCGATATATTGGACGACTATATTCGGAGTTCGGAAAGGTTCCGAATGATTCGAGTATTTTTTGGAGTACCGGAGAGTTACGGGAATACGTATTGGGCCTTATTGGGCCATACGGGAAAGAAGGAAAAGGGCCTCAAGGGTGGCTGCACCTTCCCTTGGTCTGGTCCGAATTGGACTAGGGAAGGGGCGCCCCTTCCTTCCTTCTCCTTTTCCCTTCCCTTTCCTTCTCTCCTACTCCTACTACATGGAAGGTTTCCTAGTTGGACTAGGAAAGGGGAATCCTACTCCCTGGGAGTAGGACTCCCCTTGCGCGCCTCCTCCTAGGCCGGCCACCCCTCCCTTGCTCCTTTATATACGAGGCGGGGCACCCTAGAACACACAAGTTGATCTACGGATCGTTCCTTAGCCGTGTGCGGTGCCCCTCCACCATATTCCACTTCGTCATATCGTCATGAGCTTAGGCGAAGCCTGCGCCGGTGAAGTCATATCGTCATGAGCTTAGGCGAAGCCTCGCGCCGTGAAGTCATATCGTCGCGGAGCTTAGGCGAAGCCCTCGCGCTTGTGGAGCATCATCATCGCCACCACGCCGTCGGCCGACGGAACTCATCCCCAACACTTTGTCGGATCGGAGTCCGGGATCGTCATCGAGCTGAACGTGTGCGTAACTCGGAGGTGCCGTGACGTTCGGTACTTGGATCGGTCGGATCGTGAAGACGCATTTACTACATCAACCGCGTTGTTATAACGCTCGCCACGGTCTCACGAGGGTACGTGGACATACACTCTCCCTCTCGTTGCTATGCATCACCATGATCTTGCGTGTGCGTAGGGAAAATTTTTGAAATTACTACGTTCCCCCAACGGTGGCATCCGAGCCTAGGTTTTTATGGTTTGATGTTTTGCACGAGTAGAACACAAGTGAGTTGTGGGCGATACAAGTCATCGCCTACCAAAGATGTCATACTTTGGTTCAGCGGTATTGTGAGATGAAGCGGCCCGACCGACATTACGCCAGACGCTTACGCGAGACCGGTTTCACTGCTACGAGCACTCGTGCTTAAAGGTGGTGGCGGGTGTCTGTCTCTCTCACATTAGTTGAACCGAGTGTGACTACGCCCGTCCTTGCGAAGGTTAAAACGGAGTCTATTTGACAAACTATCGTTGTGGTTTTGATGCGTAGGTGAGAACGGTTCTTGCTAAGCCCGTAGCAGCCACGTAAAATTTGCAACAACAAAGTAGAGGGCGTCTAACTTGTTTTTGCAGGGCATGTTGTGATGTGATATGGTCAAGACGTGATGAGATATAAGTTGTTGTATAAGATGATCATGTTTTGTTGAAGTTATCGGCAATCGGCGAAGCCCTATGGTTGTCTCTTTGTTGCATAAGATGCAAGTGCCAAATAATTGCTTTACTTTATCGCTATGCGATAGCAATAGTTGCAAGAGCAATAGTTGGCGAGACAACCATGTGATGACACATTGATATAGATCAAGATGATAAAGATCATGGTGTCGTGCCGGTGACGATAGAGATCATGATGATACTTTGGAGATGGAGATCAAAGGCGCAAGATGATCATGGCCATATCATGTCACATATTTTGATTGCATGTGATGTTTATCTATTATACATCTTATTCTTGCTTTGATTGACGGTAGCATTTTAAGATGATCTCTCACTAATTATCAAGAAGTGTTCTCCTGAGTATGCACCATTGCCAAAGTTCGTCGTGCCTGCACACCACGTGATGATCGGGTGTGATAAGCTCTCACGTCCATCTACAACGGGTGCAAGCCGCTTTTGCACACGCTGAATACTCAGTTAAACTTGACGAGCCTAGCATATGCAGATATGGCCTCGAGCACGGGAGACCGAAAGGTCGAGCGTGAATCATATAGTAGATATGATCAACATAAGATGTTCACCATTGAAAACTACTCCATCTCACGTGATGATCGGTTATGGTTTAGTTGATTTGGATCACGTGATCACTTAGATGACTAGAGAGATGTCTATCTAAGTGGGAGTTCTTAAGTAATATGATTAATTGAACTTTAATTTATCATGAACTTAGTCCCAGTAGTATTTTGCAAATTATGTTGTAGATCAATAGCTCGCGTTGTTGCTTCCCTATGTTTTTATATGTGTTCCTAGAGAAAATTGTATTGAAAAATGTTAGTAGCAATGATGCGGATTGGATCCGTGATCTGAGGTTTATCCTCATTGTTGCACAGAAGAATTATGTCCTTAATGCACCGCTAGGTGACAGACCTATTGCAGGAGAAAATGTAGACGTTATGAACGTTTGGCTAGCTCAATATGATGACTACTTGATAGTTTAGTGCACCATACTTAACAGCTTAGAATCGGGACTTCAAAGACGTTTTGAACGTCATGGACCATATGAGATGTTCCAGGAATTGAAGTTAATATTTCAAGCAAATACCCGAGTTGAGAGATATGAAATCTCCAACAAGTTCTATAGCTAAAGATGGAAGAGAATCGCTCAACTAGTGAGCATATTCTCGATTGTCCGGGTACTTCAATCGCTTGAATCAAGTGGGAGTTAATCTTCCGTATAAGATAGTGATTGATGTAATTCTCTAGTCACCAACACTAAGTTACTAGAACTTCGTGATGAACTATAGTATGCAAGGGATGACGAAAACGATTCCCGAGCTCTTCGTGATATTGAAATCGACGAAGGTAGAAATCAAGAAAGAGCATCAAGTGTTGATGATTGACAAGACCACTAGTCTCAAGGAAAAGGGCAAAGGGAAGAAGGGGAATTTCAAGAAGAACGGCAAGCAAGTTGTCGCCGAGTGAAGAAACCCAAGTCTGGACCTAAGCACGAGACTAAGTGCTTTTGATGCAATGGAACCGGTCACTAGAAGCGGAACTACCCCAAGTATTTGGCGGATAAGAAGGATGGCAAAGTGAACAAAGGTATATTTGATATACAGATTATTGATGTGTATTTTACTAGTGTTCGTAGCAACCCCTCGGATTTGATCTTTGGTTCGGTTGCTAAGAGTAGTAACTTGAAACGGAGTTGCGTAATGAATGTAAACTAGTTGAAGGGGAAGTGACGATGAGTGTTGGAAGTAGTTCCAAGATTGATATGATCATCATCGCACACTCCCTATACTTTCGGGATTAGTGTGGAACCTAAATAAGTGTTATTTGGTGTTGAGCATAAATATGATTTGATCATGTTTATTGCAATACGGTTATTCATTTAAGTAAGAGAATAAATTGTTGTTCTGCTTTACATGAATAAAACCTTATATGGTTACACACCCAATAAAAATGGTTCATTGGATCTCGATCATAGTGATACACATATTCATAATATTGAAACCAAAAGATGCAAAGTTAATAATGATAGTGCAACTTATTTGTGGTAATCGCCGCTTAGGTCATATTGGTGTAAAGCGCATGAAGAAAACTCCATGTCGATGGACTTTTGGAATCACTTGATTATGAATCATTTGATGCTTGCGAACCGTGCCTTTTGGGCAAGATGACTAAAACTCCGCTTCTCGGAACAATAGAACAAGCTACCGACTTATTGGAAATAATACATACCGATGTATGCGATCCAATGAGTGTTGATGCTCGTGGCAAGTATCGTTATTTTCTCGACCTCCACAAGATGATTTGAGCAGATATGGGTATATCTACTTGATAAAACATAAGTCCGAAATAATTGAAAAGTTCAAAGAATTTCAGAGTGAAGTGGAAAATCATCGTAACAAGAAAATAAAGTTTCGCGATCTGATCGCGGAGAGGAATATTTGAGTTACGAGTTTGGTCTTCAATTAAAACAATGTGGAATAGTTTCACAGCTCACGCCACCGGAACACCACAACGTTATGGTGTGTCCGAACGTCAGAACCGCACTTTATTGGATATAGTGCGATCTATGATGTCTCTTACTGATCTACCAATATAGTTTTGGGGCTATGCATTAGAGACAGCTGCATTCGCGTTAAAAAGGGCACCATCTAAATCCGTTGAGACGACACCGTATGAACTGTGGTTTGGCAAGAAACCAAAGTTGTTGTTTCTTGAAGTTTGGAGTTGCGATGCTTATATGAAAAAGTTTCATCCCGATAAGCTCGAACCCAAATCGAGAAATGCGTCTTCATAGGATACCCAAAATGTTGGGTACACCTTCTATCACAGATCCGAAAGGCAAGACATTCGTTGTCAAGAATGGATCCTTTCTAGAGAAGGAGTTTCTCTCGAAAGAAGTGAGTGGGAGGAAAGTAGAACTTGATGAGGTAATTGTACCTTCTCCCTTATTGGAAAGTAGTTTATCACGTAAATCAGTTCCTCGTGACTACTACACCAATTAGTGAGGAAGCTAATGATGATGATCATGTAACTTCCGGATCAAGTTACTATCAACCTCGTGAGGTCAACCAGAGTGAGATCCGCACTGAGTGGTACGGTAATCCCATTCGGAGGTCGTGGTACTTGACCATGACGAACCCATTTAACTATGAGGAAGCGATGATGAGCCCAGATTCCGCAAAATGGTTTGAGGCCATGAAATCTGAGATATGATCCATGTATGAGAACAAAGTATGGACTTTGATGGATTTGCGGATGATCGGCAAACCATAGAAAATAAATGGATCTTCAAGAGGAAGACGGACGACGATAGTAGTGTTACTGTCTACAAAGCTAGAATTGTCGCAAAAGGTTTTCGACAAGTTCAAGATGTTGACTACGATGAGAGTTTCTCACTCGTATCTATGCTTAAGTCTGTCCGAATCATGTTAGCAATTGCCGCATTTTATGAAATCTGGCAAATGGATAAACAAAACTGCATTCCTTAATAAAGAAGAGTTGTATATGATGCAACCAGAAGGTTTTGTAAATCCTAAAGGTGCTAACAAAATATGCAAGCTTCAGCGATCCATCTATGGACTGGTGCAAGCATCTCAGAGTTGGAATACATGCTTTGATAAAGTTGATCATAACATATAGTTTTATACAGACTTGCGGTGAAGCCTGTAATTACTAGAAAGTGAGTGGGAGCACTACAACATTTCTGATAAGTATATGTGAATGACATATTGTAGATCGGAAATAATGTAGAATTATTCTGCAAAGCATAAAGGAGTGTTTGAAAGGAGTTTTTCAAAGAAAGACCTCGGTGAAGCTGCTTACATATTGAGCATCAAGATCTATAGAGATAGATCAAGACGCTTGATAAAGTTTTTTCAATGAGTACATACCTTGACAAGATTTTGAAGTAGTTCAAAATGGAACAGTCAAAGAAAGAGTTCTTGCCTGTGTTACAAGGTGTGAAATTGAGTAAGACTCAAAACCCGACGACGGCAGAAGATAGAAAGAGAATGAAAGTCATTCCCTATGCCTTGGCCATAGGTTCTATAAAGTATGCCATGCTGTGTACCAGATCTATTGTATACACTACAATCGAGTTTGGCAAGGAGTACAATAGTGATCTAGGAGTAGATCATCGGACAGCGGTCAAAATTATCCTTAGTGGAATAAGGATATGTTTCTCGATTATGGAAGTGACAAAAGGTTCGTCGTAAAGGGTTACGCCGATGCAAGTTTTGACACCGATCTGGATGACTCTAAGTCTCGATCTAGATACATATTGAAAGTGGGAGCAATTAGCTAGAGTAGCTCCGCAAGAGCATTGTAGACATAGAAAATTGCAAAATACATAACGGATCTGAATATGAAAGACCCGTTGACTAAGATTCTCTCACAAGCAAAACATGATCACACCTTAGTACTCTTTGGGTGTTAATCACATAGCGATGTGAACTAGATTACTGAATCTAGTAAACCCTTTGGGTGTTGGTCACATGGCGATGTGAACTATGGGTGTTAATCACATGATGATGTGAACTATCGATGTTAATCACATGGTGATGTGATCTAGATTATTGACTCTAGTGCAAGTGGGAGACTGAAGGAAATATGCCCTAGAGGCAATAATAAAGTTATTATTTATTTCCTTATATCATGATAAATGTTTATTATTCATGCTAGAATTGTATTAACAGGAAACATAATACATGTGTGAATATATAGACAAACAGAGTGTCACTAGTATGCCTCTACTTGACTAGCTTGTTAATCAAAGATGGTTATGTTTCCTAACCATAGACAAAAGAGTTGTTATTTGATTAACAAGGTCACATCATTAGTTGAATGATCTGATTGACATGACCCATTCCATTAGCTTAGCACCCGATCGCTTAGTATGTTGCTATTGCTTTTATCCATGACTTATACATGTTCCTGTAACTATGAGATTATGCAACTCCGTTTACCAGAGGAACACTTTGGTGCTACCAAACGTCACAACGAATCTGGGTGATTATAAAGGAGTACTACAGGTGTCTCCAAAGGTACATGTTGGGTTGGCGATTTCGAGATTAGGTTTTGTCACTCCGATTGCTCGGAGAGGTATCTCTGGCCCTCTCGGTAATGCACATCATTATAAGCCTTGCAAGCAATGTGACCAATGAGTTGGTTACGGGATGATGCATTACTGAGCGAGTAAAGAGACTTGCGGTGACGAGATTGAACTAGGTATTGGATACCGACGATCGAATCTCTGCAAGTAACATACCGATGACAAAGGGAACAACGATGTTGTTATGCGGTTCGACCGATAAAGATCTTCAGAGAATATGTAGGAACCAATATGGCATCCAGGTTCCGCTTATTGGTTATTGACCAAGAATAGTTCTCGGTCATGTCTACATAGTTCTCGAACCCGTAGGGTCCGCACGCTTAAGGTTTCGGCGATGCTTATATTATGAGTTTATGAGTTTTGATGTACCGAAGGAGTTCGGAGTCCCGGATGAGATCGGGGACATGACGAGGAGTCTCGAAATGGTCGAGACGTAAAGATCGATATATTGGACGACTATATTCGGAGTTCGGAAAGGTTCCGAATGATTCGAGTATTTTTCGAGTACCGAGAGTTACGGGAATACGTATTGGGCCTTATTGGGCCATACGGAAAGAAGGAAAAGGGCCTCAAGGGTGGCTGCACCCTTCCCTTGGTCTGGTCCGAATTGGACTAGGGAAGGGGCGCCTCTTCCTTCCTTCTCCTTTTCCTTCCCTTTCCTTCTCTCCTACTCCTACTACATGGAAGGTTTCCTAGTTGGACTAGGATAGGGGGTATGCTACTCCCGGTGTGAGTTGGACTCCCCCCTTGGTGCGCCTCCTTCTAGGCAGGCCACCCCCTCCCTTGCTCTTTTATCTACGGGGGAAGGGGGGCACCCTAGAACACACAAGTTGATCTACGGATCGTTCCTTAGCCGTGTGCGGTGCCCCTCCACCATATTCCACTTCGGTCATATCGTCATGAGCTTAGGCGAAGCCTCGCGCGGTGAAGTCATATCGTCGTGGAGCTTAGGCGAAGCCCCGCGCCGGTGAAGTCATATCGTCATGGAGCTTAGGCGAAGCCACGGTCGGTGGAGCATCATCATCGCCACCACGCCGTCGCGTCGACGGAACTCATCCCCAACACTTTGCCGGATCGGAGTCCGGGATCGCCATCGAAATGAACGTGTGCGTAACTTCGGAGGTGCCAGACGCTTGGTACTTGGATCGGTCGGATCGTGAAGACGCATTTACTACATCAACCGCGTTGTTATAACGCTTCCGCTTATGGTCTACGAGGGTACGTGGACATACACTCTCCCCTCTCGTTGCTATGCATCACCATGATCTTGCGTGTGCGTAGGAATTTTTTTGAAATTACTACGTTCCCCAACAAAGGAGAGGTTCTCTCTCTTGTGCTTCCTCCTCCATGGCCTCCACCCTCTGGTCCTTGGCCTTCATGCTGATGAAGACCCCTCCGGGATACTCCTCCATGGCCACCGGTGATGATGGCCCCCTCCGGCAGGGCGCCGGAGAGGGCCCCGATTGGTTTTTCATGGCTACAGAGGCTTGCGACGGTGGAACTTCTGATCTAAACTCCGTTCTGGAAGTTTTAGGGTACGAGAGTATATATGGGTGCAGGGAGGACGTCAGTGGACTCCTGGGCTGGCCACGAGGTAGGGGGGCGCGCCCCAGGGGGGTGTGTCACATCCCAGTTAGACCATGCATTAGGGTGTGCATCATGTTTAAATTTCATTTGAATTTGAAATGGGGAAGACAGTAAACCCCAAGAACACCCCCCCCCCCTTAATTCAACTAGGGTTTACTAAAAATTATTTCAATGAACCTGAAATGCCCTTCAAAATGCTCATCATCTTTGCTTTGGTTCAGAGCATATGTCAAAAGTGGTGCATCATTTTCTAGGTCATCCAAAGGTCCTTGGATTAATTCATAAGTTTTTGAACTTGAGCATTTCAAATTATATAAAATATTTTAAATGTCCAAAAATTGCCAAACCAAAATGTTTCATGTTTGAAATATTCCAACAAGGGACCAGGAGCATTTTGGTGAATTTTAAAACTGTTTTGGTATTTTAGAAAACCCCACAAAGTTGCAGAATATTAGAAAATAAATAAAAGCAGGAAAAGACTTACTCGACGCCACCTACGGCCCACCTGCTGCCCAGCAAGGCCAATGAAGTAGCCGCTTATTCGCTTGGCCAGTAGCAGCCAGTGTTTTCGTGGCGGCACCGCATGGGTGCCACGCACTGGTCGCCGCCGCCCCCTCGCCACCGCATGACGTGGATCGCCTCCTCCTCTCCCGAACCCCTGGACACCCCCTCTCCTCCCGGTCCCTCTCCATCGTGCTCCCCGCCTTGGCCGACGACGCCGCAGTCAGCACCATCGTCAGAACCGTGCTCCCGCCGCCCGTGCTCCTCCTCACCATGTCCAGGAGCTCCGCCAGACTCCATTACCCCGAACCAGCCGAGCCCCGCCATTTAGTGCCCCGAGTCCACCCCACCGACCTCGACCGAGTTCGCTGTCGCCGGAGATCCCTTTCAACGCCGCCGACGCCTGGTTCGTCCCGACCTCGACGAGAGCTTCTACTGGCGTCGCCTCGATCCCATCTACCTCCCCTTCCTCTCTCTCTCTCGCTCTCGAGCAACAGAGCAACCGAACCAAGCTCACTCAAGACTCGCCGTGGAGCTCGTCGCCGACGTGCTCCCGGCCACTCTCCGCCACCTCGTGGTGTCCTCACACTCACCGCACCCCATGGGGTCTAACCGCACACTCCCGCACCTCACCCACCCCTCTAGCCCAAGTTCATCTTCGATCGAACCCCGTGGTCACGCTTAGCTCGTCACGGGCGCCAACTCCGCCACCCCGACCCCAACCGGCTCCACTAACAAGCGGCTTGCACCCACTATCCGTAGCCACCTCTCGCGACTCATTTGGTCACCGGAATCACCAAAAGCACTTCCTCCGCTGCGTCGGGCTCACGGCTAGTCGCCGGTGCAGCCGATGTGGACCTTGACCACGTGGGCTGCGTTGACTCCGACGAGTCATTTGGCGATGGGGCCCGACCACGCTAACTAAATAGGTTAGTTTTAATTAAACATTAGTTAAGTTAATTACCCCGACACGCTGGACCCACCGTCAGTTTGACCTGGACGTCTCTGTTGACTACGACGTCATGTCGACGCATGGTCGACGATTAATCTAATTTACGGATTGATTCTAATACAAGAAATTCCGTAATATAATTCAGATTTCAAATGCTTATAACTTTTAATCAGTAACTCCAAATGCAAAGATTTATATATGAAAAATGATCAGAAAAATCCATTCTATCCATTGGTACAGGTTTCATGCATGTTAAAACAAGTTAACCTTGCTGTTTAACCAGAATAAGATAATGCACCTTTAGGGCTATTTCAAATGAGCTATCATTTGAATCATTAATTCAAATGAGTTCATCCCCTATTGTTTCAGCTTGCATTAGGCTAACACACATCCATATTGCCATGTCATAGCATGCATCATATTGTTGCATTTTGTCATGTGTGTTTACTGATATGCTTTTTCGTGATAGGTTACGCTTCGAGGATAACCTCGACTATCCATCTGAAGGGCGATTACTCTACCCTGCTCCATCGTGCAAGCAACTCATTGATCATTCCGATACAAACCCATGTTCTAGCTTCGCTCTCGCATCGTGCATTAAGACAACGCGATTCAAACTATTGTGTGTCATGTAGTTGAACCCACTTCCTTTGCATGACCTGTCATTGCCACAAAGAACTAGATGAAACCCACTAGTATGTGTAGGAGTTGATTGAGCCATGTTTGTGTTTCCTACCATGCTATGCTTGCTATGCTTAGAGTTGTGTCAGGTCCGGCTCATCGGGATGATGAACTGGAGTGAAAGGTTGTGTTGGTTCGAGAGTGAAAGTGTTGAACACGCTTTTGGTAAAGGTATCGATGAGAGGCCATGTAGGAGTACATGGTGGGTTGTTTCATTGAAGCCGTCCCCTAAGAACTCGAGATCTGTGTTTGTGATCCATGAAACAGTTACTACCACGCATAGGGATCCTTAATTGACCTCTCGGCTTCTTAACCACTCTTGTCCTCGGTCCGGAGTTGCAAGTAGTTTCGCGTTTGTAGCATCTTTGGGGCCGCAGACGCAATGACCATAGGGGTGGGTTGTGTTGCGGTAGGCACCGTGGGTCTGTACCGATTCGCCTGCTTGATGTCTCGGGAACCTCAGACACATCGCTCGGGGTCGTATGGGAAACCTCGGCCGGACTCCCTGCGGATGGAACCCGAATAGGCGATAAACCGGAATTGGGACTTGTGTGTTTAGGTAGGTCGTGGCCGACACCCACGTTGGGCTTCCGCTTGAAGGTTGCCGAGTACATGTCGTGTAAACGGCGGTAAGTGGTGAGAGCGTGTGAAGAAGTACACCTGGAGGGTTTAATATGATCTATTCGAATAGCCGTGTCCACGGAGAAGGACTTCGGGTTACCTATATCGGTTCATAGACAAGTAAATGGATACTACTAAAAGCCTCAAGATAAGTGTGAGTATCGTGGATGGCCCTCTCGTGGGATGACGAGAGAGGATCCACGGTGGAGTATTGTAATGGTGATCAGTGGACTCGTGTGCGACAAAAGCTTTTCAAGTGGTGTCACGAGGATAGCTTAGCCAAGAGTCAAAGCCGGCTTGTCAAGAATAACTCCACCACCTTCTTGAGAATGTGCATGTATGATAGGATTCTGTGGTAAGACTTGCTGAGTACCTCCGTACTCATGTTTGCTTAATTAATGTTTTTTAGATGACAACACTGCCCTTTTCGATGGGTTCTATGTAGACCTTGACATCGACGAGTGAACTAGCCACCCAGGTGGCGATCCAAGGCTTGTGAAGGGCCATTGTAGATAGAAAGGCTCCAACAAGCTTTCTTTCTTTCTAGAGTCTGTACTCAGACTAGTTTGCTTTCGCATGTGCTTGTATGATTGTATGACTTGAGTGTTGGGTCATGTGACCCCTACCTGTATGACTATGTTATGTATGGCTCCTGAGCCTTTTAAATAAAGTACTTGAGTTGTAGAGTTTTGTTGTGATGCCTTGTTGTATTTACTCATATCGGGCATATTATGTGTATGATTGAAAAGCTTGGTATGAGTGGGATCCGACAAACTAGTTGTTTATCCTTGGCAGCCTCATATGGGGAAATGTAGTCTCGCGGCTTCCGAGCGATAGTAGTCCGCCATGACCGGTTCACCGGAGTCCTGCTAGCCCAAAGACTACTGCTTGGACACTTGATCGGCCGGGCATGTGTTTCACTTCGTTCCTATGTCCGTCCCTTCGGGAAATGTCACGCGGTGGTATTCGGAGTCTCGCTTAGCTCACATGTACCGGGATACCGTAGTCCTCATAGCCCAAAGGTTACAGCCCGAATATATACGTTGATGACCGACATGCTCGATGTGATTCATGTATGCTGTCCCCATAGGTTAGCGCCGCTTTGGGGTCACGACTAGCCAAGTCGGCCCGGGTTCTTTGTCATGTGGATGCTAGCGACACTATCATATACGTCAGCCAAAAGACGCAAACGGTACCCGGCCAAGGTAAGGCGACACCCGTGGGAATACCGTGCGTGAGGCCACAAAGTGATATGAGGTGTTACCGGCTAGGTCAATGCGACTTGGAATCGGGGTCTGACAGCGTTGGCATCGAGTGGGGCTGCCTGTAGGTTCGCTAAGCCAAACTGGTCGATGTTGAGTCTAGAAATGCTTTAGTTATATGTAGGGGAATTGATTGTGGGAGGAACGTAAGGCTCTTTTTACTCCTTTACCTTATGCCCTCTCGATCCGAGTCATCCTCTTCTCATTCGACGTGGATACAGGACTAGGCTCTCTTCTCTATCGTGTTCACGTGTTACTAATCCGTAGTAACTTATAGGATTGTTGGTTACATCCTCGATTCGGTGCTACTAAATTTTTAGTATGCTATCGGTTGAACCGTAACCTTGATATGATGTTATTGAGTGGTTTTGCAATCTGTTTTGAATGTCTCAAATCTGATTTTGAGCATTTACAGATGTTATGCTGCCCGATTTTCCCTAGAAATTCTAATGTCTTTGCATTGTGGTTGTGCTTTCAGATGGCCACCCGTCCCCAGAACCAAGTGGTTCGTTGCGACCCGTTGCATTGGTGTGTGTGGTCACACGGCAATGTTGGTTCGGTGATGGTCGAGACAAAGTTACCGATGGTGCCCTGAATATACCGTCGAGGAGCAGTTTAGGATTTCAACCAAAGCTAATATCTCAGGCACGGTCGATTTATCCATCCTATCCCGGAGCTACCGAACCGCTTCCACTTGTTCTTATGGACTTGGGATCACTATTGGGATGTCCGTGCAAGATGCAGCCTATTCTATGATGACTATTATTCGAGCTGTAATCGCTTTGCCGGGTCAGTGATTTCCGCTACATGCCAAAGATCCCTCCTCGGGGCGCATGGCTACCTTCGTGGTTTGTACAAATGATGCATCCCATGAGGACTCACTTCTTTGCACCACCACGGAGATCTTTGGAAGACAAGGACCGTGGAAAACCGGCCTTGCGTATGGAGCTCTTTAATGCCCGTGGCCGATCATCACTGGGCTACTCGACTCGGTTTGCACTGCCGTGCAAGCCGGATACATGGACATGAGGGACTTGTACCCAGGCGGGCTGGTCTGCCAGACTTTATGGAGTGGCGTGAGGTAGGAGGCATCACTCCTCCTCGTGGGCCTCTGCCTCACACCGCTTGTTGGACCACGGCCACATCCGAGTCCCTATGGTCCATGTGCTCCACAGGATTGTCTGCTTCCGGATGATCATGTTCCACTTCCAGGCTTGGGTGGTGACTTCTATGAGGACTACTATGGAACTGCCTGAGTTAGTAGTAGTATTCCTAGTATGGTAATAGTTGTATTTCCACCGTCCTGCGTGACTTGTGGAATATGAATTAGTGCGTATCGTTCTGGAAGTGCAGAAAAATAATGTATAGGAGTTGGAATGATTCCGATGAGATGTAACACCTTTCCTTATAGTTGTACCCCTTCAGGCTTGTACTAAACTATGAATGGTGTGTATGACCGTTGGTATATATATATGGCATCTTTATATTACCATGTCATACGGATGAACATCTTTGCATTCCATGCTATCCATTACCTTCCGCACTTCCTTGTTAAATTCTGCCATCCTGGTTTAAACCTTTGCTTTGTCTCCTAGGATGGTCAACACCGCAACAATCCTGCCGCCCGGAGAAGGCGAAGCCGAAGCCGGAAATGCAAATCTGCCTCAACCGCCATCTTTGGCCGAGGTTATCTTTGGAAGCGTAACGCAATAAGCGTGAGACCAATCGCCATCGGAGCGGATTGAGCAAAACACCGCACGCCACCAAGAAATGATATGGTTTCACTCAATGACTTCGTCAAGCTGTATCCACCAAGTTCAAATATTCCGTTGAGCCTCTCGACGCGGATGATTGGCTTCGCAAAGATCCACCACAAGTTGCGCTCGCTAACGTGGCTGAAGTCGACAAGGTTACTTTTGCCGCTTATCATCTTAAAGGCCCCGCTAGTCTCGGTGGGAGAATTATGAGGCTATGCGTCCTACCGGACAAGTTACAACTTGGGCTGAATTCGCCGCCTTCCGTGAGCATCATATCCCGTAAGATCTTATGGATCGCAAAAGGGAGGAATTCTGCAGTTTCACCTGTGGTAGGTCGACGGTGGATGCCTACACCGTGAATTTGGGAGGTTAGCACGTTATGCTCCCGAAGAAGTTTCTACCGATGCCAAGAAGGTGCAAGGTTCCGCAAGGGACTTAGCCCCGAGCTACGCCGAGACCTTCGCTTGCATGAGTGTACCTCTTCCGGGTTAGTCAACAAGGCTATCACCAAACCGGGCAGATCGATTTTGAGGCTTCACGCAAGCACATCCGTGACTCGATCTTCATCCGGCTCTGGATCCCGAAGCGCCGGGTTTGATTCCAACATACGCTCTACCACCTGTGTTCACCCCGAGGCCATCTTTTGAGGCGCCGCCCCAACCAAAGAAAGATGTTCCGCCTAAGACTTATGGAGGCCCCACGCTAGTGCCGCTCCACGCCCAATATGATAACTTGCTTCAAATGTGGAGAGACGGGCCACTACATCCGCGAGTGTCCCTAGAACAACCCCAGTCAAGTTGGAAAGTCTCATTGGCCGTGGCAAGCCGCCAGAAAGGTGCCCTATGTTAAACCAGTTGCCACCGCCGTGGCCATGTCAACTATGTTTCTTTGAAGAAACCTATGAGGATCCCAACGCCGCCCTCGGTACGCTCCTTGTTAATTGTCATCCGCAATCGTTCTTTTTTGATCTTGGAGCATCTCATTCATTTATTTCGAGAGCTATGCTCGATTGCACAACACCACATTACGTGACATGCACACTTCCATGGAAATTCAGACCCTCGGTTCTAGATGGCAAACCTCTAGAATAAGTCATGGGAATGAAATTCTTGTCGGCTGCACTAGTCTTTCTTGCTTCCTTAATAGCTCTCAAGTCCTCGGACATAAACATCATCTTGGGTATGGACCGGATGTCACCCCATTATGCTAAGATTGATTTCTCTACTAGAACTGCTCAGCTCACCCATCCCTCGGCAAGAGCGGTGAATGTTCTAACCCGAGTGTCTAAGCGCCACTTTACTCCTTAAACGCCAATCCCTTCCGCACCTCAAGATATTCCGATAGTCCGTGATTTTCCTGGATGTCTTTCAGAGGAACTGCCAGTGTTCCACCGACAGGATGTCGAGTTCGTGATAGATCTTGTTCCTAACCGTCCCAATCTCTAGAAGACCTTATAAGATGGCACCCCTAGAACTAGTCGAACTCAAGAAACAACTCGATGAGTCCTTGCAAAAGGTTTCATCCGTCCTAGTTCATCTCCATGGGCTTGCCCGTCCTCTTCGTCAAGAAGAAGGATGGTACGGATCGGATGGTTGTGGATTATCGACACGTCAATTTGGTCACTATCAAGAACAAGTATCCGCTCCCGGGATCAACGACCGTATGATCAGCTCATTGGATCCTCGATCTTTTTCCAAGATGGATTTGAGGTTGGGCTACCATCAAATCAAAAATCAAGAACGGGACATTCCTAAACGGCCTTTGTTACTCGTTATGGCCAATACGAGTACACCGTCATGTCCTTCGGATTAACCAATGCTCCACCACCTTCTCTCGGTTAATGAACTCAATCTTCATGGAGTATTTGGATAAATTCGGTGGTATACCTCGATGATATACTCATCTACTCCAAGAATGAGGAAGAACATGCCGAACATCTAAGGCTAGTATTGATGAAACTTCGAGAGCACCGCCTTTATGCCAAGTTCTCTAAGTGTGATTTCTGGTTACCAGAAGTGACCTATCTAGGCCATGTAATCTCCGGTAAGGGCATTGCTGTCAATCCCGAGTGAGTTCAAGCCGCCCTGATCGGACTCCACCGAATCGGTCAAGCAAGTTTGGAGTTTTCTCGGTTTAGCGAGCTATTGCCGCCGCTTCGTCGAGAATTTCTCTAAAGTTGCCAAACCTCTAACCGAACTCCTCAAGAAAGATAAGAAGTTCGAATGGACACCACAAAGGCGAAGTTCAGCTTTTCAGAACCGAAAAGACGCCTCGACATCCGCTCCCTGCATTTGTTCCACCAGTTTTTTCTAAGGACTTTATTATCTATTGCGACGCTTCGCGACAAGGACTAGGTTGCATACTCATGCAAGATTGTCATGTGATTGCCTCACGCTTCTCGATTGCTAAGGCCCACATGAGGATAACTATCCCACACACGATCTAGAGCTTGCAGGAGTGGTTCATGCACTCAAAACTTGGCGACATTACCTTCTTGGTAATCGCTATAAATCTACACCGATCACCAAAGTCTGAAATATATCTTCACCCAACCGGATTTGAATCTCAGCAAAGACGTTGGGTCGAGTTGATTACAGATTACGACTTAGGAATATCTTACACCCCGTGCAAAGCCAATGTCATGGCCGACGCCTAAGTCGGAAATCTTATTGTAACAATCTGATGTTACAACAAAGTCAACCATTTCTCCACGAGGAATTTCGTAAGCTTAATCTCCACATTGTTCCTCGAGGATTCCTTTTCACCCCGGTGGCGAAACCTAACCTTACGGATCGAATCATAGCTGCTCAAAGAAGATGATAGAGGAATATCTCGGATCAAGGAGAACATTGCTAGCGGAGCTGCTAAATGTTTCTCCATAGATGAACGAGGTGTTGTTTTCTTTGAGAACCGCTTTGGTGGTTCCCAAGAAACAATAGCTACTGCAATCGATCCTTAAGGAAGCTCATGACTCTCCTCTCACCATTCATCCCGGTAGTACTAAAATGTATCAAGACCCACGCCAGAGGTTTTGGTGGACTAGGATGAAGAGAGAAATCGCTCAATACATTGCTAATCTGCGACGTACGTCGTCGAGTTAAAGCAGAGCATCAACGGCCTGCCGGGTACCCTTCAACCTTTGGAAATTCACGAATGGAAATGGGATAAAATCGGTATGGATTTCATTACCGGGTTTCCAGGACCAAGAGAGGGAATAACGCTATCTTCGTTGTTGTTGATCGTCTTTCCAAAGTAGCCCACTTCCTACCCGTTCGTGAGAATATAACCGCTAGCCAGCTAGCTGATTTGTACATCTCACGAATAGTGTCTCTTCATGGTGTTCCATTAGAGATTAACTTAGACCGTGGAAGTCTCTTCACCTCTCGATTTTGGGAAAGTTTCCAAGACGCTATGGGAAGTCGTCTCTCCTTTAGCACCGCTTTCCATCCTCAATCAAGTGGTCAAGTAGAACGAGTCAATCAAATCCTAGAGGATATGCTTCGAAGCTTGTCATCTCTTTTCGGCATGAATTGGGAGAAATGCCTTCCATTCGCCGAAGTTCGCTTATAACAATAGTTATCAAGCCACTGGCAAAGCCCTTTCAAGTTCTTTACGGACGGAAATGTCGAACGCCTCTTAATCGGTCGAAACCGGGAGAGACAACTCTTTGGCCCGGACATGATTCAGAAGCGAGGAGCAGGTTCGCGTTGTTCGTGGGAAATTGAAAACAGCCCAATCTCGGCCAAAAGAGCCAATATGACCGCAAGCATAAGCCTATGACTTATGAAATTGGCGGGTGCTTACCTTCGGGTTACTCCTTTGAAGGGAACCCATCGATTCGGTATCAAAGGCAAGTTGGCTCCTCGTTACATTGGACCCTTTCGCATTCTCGCCAAACGAGGAGAAGTTGCCTACCAATTGGAACTACCTCCGCATCTTTCCAGAGTCCATGATGTCTTCCACGCTTCCCAACTCAGCGTTGCTTCTCGGATCCTATCCGTGGAGTAGACCACGTAAACGCTTTGATCTCCAAGATAACCTCACCTATCGAGAATATCCCGCTCAGATTCTCGATCAAGCCGAGCGTACCACTCGACGCCGTAATATCAAGTTTCTAAAGGTTCAATGGTCAAACCATTCCGAGCAAGAAGCAACTTGGGAAAGGGAGGATCGCCTTCGACTTGAGTATCCCACCTTTTTCAAGAATAAATCCTAAATCTCGGACGAGATTCTTTTGAGTGGGGGTGAGTTGTCACATCCCGCTTAGACCATGCATTAGGGTGTGCATCATGTTTAAATTTCATTTGAATTTGAAATGGGAAGACAGAAACCCCGTAACACCCCCTTAATTCAACTAGGGTTTACTAAAAATTATTTCAATGAACCTGAAATGCCCTTCAAAATGCTCATCATCTTTGCTTTGGTTCAGAGCCTATGTCAAAAGTGGTGCATCATTTTCTAGGTCATCCAAAGGTCCTTGGATTAATTCATAAGTTTTTGAACTTGAGCATTTCAAATTATATAAAATATTTTAAATGTCCAAAATTGCCAAACTAAAATGTTTCATGTTGGAAATATTCCAACAAGGGACCAGGAGCATTTTGGTGAATTTTAAAACTGTTTTGGTATTTTAGAAAACCCCACAAAGTTGCAGAATATTAGAAAATAAATAAAAGCAGAAAAGACTTACTCGACGCCACCTACCCGGCCCACTGCGCTGCCCAGCCAGCTGCCAGCCAATGAAGCCGCTTGGCTCGCCAGCAGTACCAGTGCTTCGGCGGGCACCGCATGGGTGCCACGCACTGTCGCCGCCTCGCCGCTCCCTCGCCTACCGCGACGTGGATCGCCCTCCTCCTCTCCCGAACCCCTGACACCCCTCTCCTCCCGGTCCCTCTCCATCGTGCTCCCCGCCTTGGCCGACGACGCCGCCGCCGACCATCGTCGCAACCGTGCTCCCCGCCGCTCGTGCTCCTCCTCACCATGTCCAGAGCTCCGCCAAGACTCCATTACCCCGAACCAGCCGAGCCCCGCCGCTCTAGTGCCCCGAGTCCACCCCACCGACCTCGACCGAAGTTCGCCGTCACGGAGATCCTTTCAACGCCACTGACGCTCCGGTTCGTCCCCGACCTCGACGAGAGCTTCTACGCCGCCCGTGAGCCCATCTACCTCCCTTCCCTCTCTCTCTCGCTCTCGAGCCGCATAGCAACCGAACCAAGCTCACTCAAGACTCACCGTGGAGCTCGTCGCCGACGTGCTCCCGGTCACTCTCCGCCACCTCGTGGTGTCCTCACACTCACCGCACCCCATGGGGTCTAACCGCACACTCCCGCACCTCACCGACCCCTCTAGCCCAAGTTCATCTTCGATCAACCCGGCGGCCGCTTAGGCTCGTCACGGGCGCCAACTCCGCCACCCCGACCCCAACCGCTCCACTAATGTACCATGGCTTGCACCTGCTATCCGTAGCCACCCTCCGCGACTCATTTGGTCACCGGAATCACCAAAAGCACTTCCTCCGCTGCGTCGGGCTCGCAAGGCTAGTCGCGGTGCAGCCGATGTGGACCTTGACCACGTGGGGCGTTGACTCGACGAAGTCATCGCGATGGGGCCCACCGCTAACTAAATAGGTTAGTTTTAATTAAACATTAGTTAAGTTAATTACCTCGACACGCTGGACCCACTGTCAGGTTTGACCTGGACGCCTCTGTTGACTTCGACGTCATGTCGACGCATGGTCGACGATTAATCTAATTTCTGGATTTATTCTAATACAAGAAATTCCGTAATATAATTCAGATTTCAAATGCTTATAACTTTTAATCAGAACTCCAAATGCAAAGATTTATATATGAAAATGATCAGAAAAATCCATTCTATCCATTGGTACAGGTTTCATGCATGTTAAAACAAGTTAACCTTGCTGTTTAACCAGAATAAGATAATGCACCTTTAGGGCTATTTCAATGAGCTATCATTTGAATCATTAATTCAAATGAGTTCATCCCCTATTGTTTCAGCTTGCATTAGGCTAACACACATCCATATTGCCATGTCATAGCATGCATCATATTGTTGCATTTTGTCATGTGTGTTTACTGATATGCTTTTTTCGTGATAGGTTCGCTTCGAGGATAACCTCGACTATCCATCTCAAGGGCGATTTCTACCCCTGCTCCATCGTGCAAGCAACTCATTGATCATTCGATACAAACCCATGTTCTAGCTTCGCTCTCGCCATCGCATTAAGACAACGCGATTCAAACTATTGTGTGCTGCGGTAGTTGAACCCACTTCCTTTGCATGACCTCATTGCCACAAGAATTAGATGAAACCCACTAGTATGTGTAGGAGTTGATTGAGCCATGTTTGTGATTCCTACCATGCTATGCTTGCTATGCTTAGAGTTGTGTCGTCCGGCTCATCGGGATGATGAACTGGAGTGAAAGGTTGTGTTGGTTCGAGAGTGAAAGCGTTGAACACGCTTTTGGTAAAGGTATCGATGAGAGGCCATGTAGGAGTACATGGTGGGTTGTTTCATTGAAGCCGCCCCTAAGAACTGAGATCTGTGTTTGTGATCCATGAAACAGTTACTACCATGCATTGGGATCCTTAATTGACCCTCTCGGCTTCTTAACCACTCTTGTCCTCATCCGGAGTTGCAAGTAGTTTCGGCGTTTGTAGCATCTTTGGGGCACGCAACGCCGACCGTAGGGGTGGGTTGTGTTGCGGTAGGCACCGTGGGTCTGGTGTACCGATTCGCCTGCTTGGTGTCTCGGAACCTCAGTACACATCGCTCGGGGCCAGAGTGGGAAACCTCGGCCGGACTCCTGCGGATGGAACCCGAATAGGCGATAAACCGGGACTTGGGACTTGTGTGTTTAGGTAGGTCGTGGCCGACACCCACGTTGGGCTTCCGCTTGAAGGTTGCCGAGTACATGTCGTGGTAAACGGCGGTAAGTGGTGAGAGCGTGTGTGAAGAAGTACACCCTCGCAGGGTTTAATATGATCTATTCGAATAGCCATGTCCACGGAGAAGGACTTCTGGGTTACCTATATCAGTTCATAGACAAGTAAATGGATACTACTAAAAGCCTCAAGATAAGTGTGAGTATCGTGGATGGCCCTCTCGTGGGATGACGAGAGAGGATCCACGGTGGAGTATTGTAATGGTGATCAGTGGACTCGCAAATGCGACAAAAGCTTTTCAAGTGGTGTCACGAGGATAGCTTAGCCAAGAGTCAAAGCTGGCTTGTCAAATAACTCCACCACCTTCTTGAGAATGTGCATGTATGATAGGATTACGTGGTAAGACTTGCGGAGTACCTCCGTACTCATGTTTGCTTAATTAATGTTTTTCAGACGACAACACTGCCCCTTCCGATGGGTTCTATGTAGACCTTGACATCGACGAGTGAACTAGCCACCCAGGTGGCGATCCAAGGCTTGTGAAGGGCCACTGTAGATAGAAAGGCTCCAACAAGCTTTCTTTCTTTCTAGAGTCCGTACTCAGGCTAGTTTGCTTCCGCATGTGCTTGTATGATTGTATGACTTGAGTGTTGGGTCATGTGACCCCTACCTGTATGACTATGTTATGTATGGCTCCTGAGCCTTTTAAATAAAGTACTTGAGTTGTAGAGTTTTGTTGTGATGCCTTGTTGTATTTACTCATACCGGGCATATTATGTGTATGATTGAAATGCTTGGTATGAGTGGGATCCGACAAACTAGTTGTTTATCCTTGGCAGCCTCTCATATGGGGAAATGTAGTCTCGTGCTTCCGAGCGATAGTAGTCCGCCATACCGGGTTCACTGAGTCCTGCTAGCCCAAAGACTACCGCTTGGACACTTGATCGGCCGGCATGTGTTTCACTTCGTTCCTATGTCCGTTCCTTCGGGAAATGTCACGCGGTGGTATTCGGAATCCTCGCCTAGCCTGCTACAGCCCGGGATACCGGAGTCCTCATAGCCCAAAGGTTACAGCCCGAATATATACGTTGATGACCGACATGCTCGATGTGATTCATGTATGCCTGTCCCCATAGGTTAGCGCCGCTTTGGGTTCACGACTAGCCATGTCGGCCCGGGTTCTTTGTCATGTGGATGCTAGCGACACTATCATATACGTGAGCCAAAAGACATAAACGGTCCCGGGCCATGGTAAGGCGACACCCGTGGGAATACCGTGCGTGAGGCCACAAAGTGATATGAGGTGTTACCGGCTAGGTCGATGCGACTTGGAATCGGGGTCCTGAGGGTGGGCGTGCCCCCCTCCCTCGTGGGCAGCCCGGGACTCCCCTGGTGAGCTTCCGGTACTCCATGGGCTTCTTTTGGTCCAAAAACAGGTTCCGTGGAGTTTCAGGTCTTTTGGACTTCGGTTGATATTCCTTTTCTTCGAAACACTGAAATAGGCAAAAAAAAACAGCAATTCTGGGCTGGGCCTCCGGTTAATAGGTTAGTCCCAAAAGTAATAGAAAAGTGGAAACTAAAGCCCAAAATAGCCCAAAACAGTAGATAATCTAGCATGGAGCAATCAAAAATTATAGATACATTGAGACCTGTCATGCGTTCTAGGAACGGGGTACCTGCACTTGCTCGCCTCGCTGCCTACTGGCGTGGCTCAAGGGGTGGCCCAAGACGACCCATTTTCACAAGACAAGCTCAAGACCTCGCGAGGGGCCAAGCCTCATGGGCGGACGACAGAAGCTTCCTCGAGCACGGCCTCGTCAGCCGGGCTCGCGAGGAGGCGGAGAGATCAAGGCGGGGTACCTCACGAGGTGCCCATGACGCAAGCCATGACGACCGAGGGCGCCAGGCGGGCGCCAGCCCGCGCAGTGTCCTCATTTCCTCTTTGGTGCAAAGGAGGCAAGCGTAGGCGAGTGCATCAAGCAAAGGCGACTGTTTTGGTGCAACAAGACCAAGACCATCACAACGGCAGGAAGAAGGTCATCGTGGAGCCCAAGCCGACGTCATCGTCAGAGCCTTTGACAGGCGAGGACCAAGTTTAGTCAGGATAAGTGTACTAGATGTTCCCCTTCAAAATGGCCAATTGTTGGCGCCCTTCCCGCTCAATATTTGGGAAGACGCCCAGGGCCCCTGCCTATAAATACGACTAGCCACCCACAGGGTAGAGGCATCTGGAAGCAGCTAGCATCTTGGATCCGGAGTCCAGGACAGAGCTAGAGATCAAGCAGTCCACAGAGAGAGAGAGAGAGAGAGAGAGAGAGAGAGAGAGAGCGACCGAACTCCCCTTAGCAGTTCGTCGCACCGGCCAAGAACAGACCCTTGTGAGGCTGTTCTTTCTTGTATTGTTCATCATCAGCCCCTGAGGCAATCCACCACACCACACACTGGAGTAGGGTGTTACACCACAATGGTGGACCGAAGCAGTATAAACCTTGTGTCTCTTGTGTTGCTCTTTTGGTAGTTTAGATCCTTGCGATGCGACGAGGTGCAGGTAGGTAGGGGGTGAGATCTCCGCATGCACCCCAGAGTTCGAACCTAGAGGGTCTCACGAACCCGAATCCGACATTTGGCACGCTGTAGGTGCACTAATCCGCTCTTCCGCCGCTTCGTTCTTCGCTGGCCCATCGCATCCATGTCGTGACGCTTCGTTCAAGGCTGAAGCGCAGGGCCGCTCGCCACCAGCCGCTTCAGACGGCTTCGCCGGGCGGCCGCTTCGCCGTTTCTTTGCCGTCGCTGGCTAACGCCGCCACCGCCCGACGGGAACGAGCAAAGAAGCATCATCTCAAAGATCCGTCCGTAAGGCGAGATACCGATACCGCATTCTCCTTCGCCGCCTCATTGGTTCTTCGTCTCAAGGCCTGTGGTGCCCATGGAGGCTCGAGGCGCTCATCACAAAGAACGAGCTCCTGCGCTACCGCTTGCCGACGACGCTTCACGAAGAGTGGCTCGACCGCTGCCGCCGAAGCTCGTCTGCGCCGCAGGGGCTCCCCGCCGCCATCCTTCTCGATGCACCGCGCCGACCGGGCGCTGGCGATGAAGCCCGGGCGCCGGCCGCCTCAAGAAGGCGCTTTGGCCCCAAGGCGCGTGGCCTCGGGCGGAACCCACTCCGTCCGACACCAGCGCAAAGAAGAGCAGAGCCGGTTAAGAGGTCCTCGCCCCAAGAAGGTGCCGAGTGCTCCTCGCAGACCGGCCCGTCATGACCGTGCTTCTGCTCCAAAGACGCTAAGACCCCACGCTGCTCCTGGCAGGCGCATGGGGACCCGTCCACCAAAGGCCTCCTGTACACACCAGTTGCCGCGCTTTCACCACCGAAGGCGCAAGAAGGTCGCGTGGCCCGGCAAGTTCAAGCTGACCGCCTCGCTACGACGGCACGGCCGACCCTGCGGAGTTCCTCCAGCTCTACGAGCTGGGCATTGAAGCCGCCATTGGGGATGAGAAGGTCATGGCGAACTGGTTTCCCATGGCGCTCAAGGACGATGCCCGCACCTGGCTCCTGAACCTGGCTCCTGGCACGATCTCCTCCTGGGACGAGATGCGCACCCGCTTCATCGCCAACTTCCAAGGCACTCGCGACCGGCCTCCTACCGTGAGCGAGAAACCCTGCAGAAGTACATCCAGCGCTTCAATAATGCACGCCTCAAGATTCCCAAGGTGACCGAGGAGGCCATCATCTCAGCCTTCTCCGACGGTGTGCGTGACGTCAAGATGAAGGAGGAGCTGGCGATGCATGAAGATCTGTGCACATCCTTGGAGCTGTTCAACTTGGCGACTGGCGCGCCAGGTCGAGGAAGGACGCCTTTCCTCCTCGAGCTGCCACCGCCGACCCGTAAGAGAAGAAGCCCAAGGTCAAGGACGTGAAGCGCAAGGGGCTGTCGTGCTCATGGCGTAACCAGATACCAAGCGAGGCGTAGATCAGCCCGAAGTCTTCCAAGGGCAGCCACTGTGTGTACCACGACCTCCACACCCACAACACCAACAAATGTTAAGAACTCCGAGCCGCAAGGCGAGAGTATGATCGGTCGACGCCTCGACCGCAACGATCGAGGCTACGACCGAGGAGGAGGAAGAAACGCAGGATGCTGGGAAGACCGCGGCCCTCGCCAAGGGTGGCGTGACCGACCTCGCGAGGACCGCTGGCAGGATCAGCCTCGCGAGGGAGGTTGGTGGGACCCGCCTCGCAAGGGAGGCTGGAGGGATCAGCCTCGCGAGGATCGCCCGCAAGGCAACGCAGGCCTCCCTCCTCTGCCACCGCAGCCAAGGAGAAATGAGGACCACCACCAGGACGAGGGGCCGGGGCTTCAGGAGCCGCCATGATCGCTTGCATCCCGGGCGGAGCTCAAGCCCCACCTCTTAGCGATCTTCAAGCAGTTCGGCAAGTGAATGCAGTCCTCCCCAAGCTCGGGCCACACGCCCTCTCGTGTGGTCAAGATGCGCCATCACGCTCAAATTTCACGGATCAGCTCAAGTGCGCTGCCACACCGAGTCCTCCCGATGCTTTGTTCCCCAATCATCAAGAACGCAAGTCACCAGACCCTCATCGATGGCGGAGCAGGGCTCAATGTCCCGTCCGTGAGAGACATTCAACAATCTCCAAGTGCCTTACAATCGCCTTCACCAACCAAGCCTTTCTCCTGAGTCATCGATGGCTCCACAGTTCCTATTGGGCAGGTCCGCCTCCTGTCACCTTCGGGCGCGCGACAACCATCAAGACCGAGCTCATCGACTTCGACGTCGCCCACATTCGCCTGCCATACAATGCCATCCTCGGGTACCCAGCTCTGGCCAAATTCATGGCCGTGACTCATCACGGCTACAATGTCCTCAAGATGCCAGGGAGCGGTGGAGTCATCATGGTGCCTTGTGAAGAGAGAGACGCTGTGTGCTCCCTGGAGCGAGCTTTTCAAGCCGCGTCGCTTGAAGACCCAAATCGCAGGAGCGAGAGGCTACCCGAGGCTGCTCCCAAGAAGAAGAAGACATCGCCTGGCCCGACCCCTCGGGAGGCAGGCCCCTCAGGATCCGCGCCTGTTTAGGGAGCACCTCCTTCTGTCGCATAGGAAGGCGCGCTCGGCGCCCTCCTCGAGCAAGGCTCGGGGGCTCTCTCCTGGAGGGCCATCGACCTTCCTAAGGTCACGAGGGAGGCGCTTGGGCACCACTTGGAGGCGTGTTCCAAAGCACGTTTCCCTCAGGAAGGAGCGAGGCAAGGAGGGCCAAACCCTCAGGAGTTCGCTGCCTAGATCATTCAGGAGCTGCAGGAGTCAAGAGTCATGAGTGGCAGCCGCCACTCCGCCAGAGCTCCCCATCCAGGCGAGGATGGTGGGCTGCGCGTCTGCATCGACATACCAGGGCTCAACCGGGCCGCCTCTCAGGAGTGCCTCTGGCCCTCACGCATGGGGCGTTGTGAAGGTCCACCCCACAGCTATGTTCACATGCCTTATGGCATGCCGAACGCGGCTGCCACGCGCTAGCGCCTCATGGGGAGCATCCTGGAGGCTCGAGAGGCCAGGCGTTCCGCAGTCCATGCGGAGACAGATATGGTCCGCGAGGAGCCACCAGCGCCTCCTGAGCCTCCCGAGGCTCCTGGGCTTGGGGGCTCGTGAAGATCAGCTTCCGCAACCCGCGGCGTCCGCTACTTCAGCATCCCTTCGTCTTCAACGTTATCAGGTGACATCCTTCGAGTTTCATTTTCAGCTAGGAGCGCCCCTGTGGCTGCATCATTCCTGTGCCATGTGGGTCCGCCCCGCAAAGATGTATCCCTTTTGCTTCATGTTCCTAGCTTACTTTATTGGGGCGCCTCGGCTGCATCATCCCCAAGTCGCCGGGCTGCACTCCAGCGATGCTTGCCTTCCCTGCACCTATCTAAATGAACTTGCTCCTTCGTGATTAACGTGTTTGACCTAGTCGCCCGCTCGATTGACACCAACTGATGGAGCTGCTCCCTAATGGCACGACGCTTGCGCATGGGTCCGTCCCTGCAACGCCGACAAACCTGAATGGCCGAGCTCTGGCCGCGGCAGCCCCGCATGGTGCCACCTCGTCAGGCCCTCACGACGTCTTCTTCACTCTCGTCCGCGCGAACCGCTTGCACGTTAAAGGGGGGGTACCTGAGCATCGCGACTCATGGGCTCCTACTGGCTCTCCAGCCCTCACCCTCTGGCCTTGTCCACGGCATCGCGGCCTGGCATACCAGCGACGGCTGAGACCAGCTCGAGGGCCGGACCCGAGGACGAGAGCGAAAGGGGAGCAAAGGCGAGAGGGAAGAGGCACGCGGGGACCTCGCCAGGCAACTCCTCGTCTGCCGATGCGCGGACCTAACGTCGCACCAGGAAGCGGTTCCTGACTCCCGAGATAAGTCATCCTCCGGAACACACTATCTATCGTAGCACCGACCTCGCACCTAAGGCAATCCCGTGTTAGCAACGTCGTGCTCCTTTCTCACCGAACGATGGCTGCTTGAGCGCTAAAGGGGACCTCCTGAGCATCGCGACTCAGGGGCTCTTACTGGACCCCGGGCTGCTCACCTCCTGGCCTTGACCACGGCATCACGACCTAGCATACCAGCGACGGCTGAAGCCTGCCTTGGGACCGGGACCTGTCGGCGTAGAGCATCAAGCCCTCGCGAGGTTCGAAAGGAGGAATTAAGCTAAGACGGAATGATCATCTCGCACTACTTCACGACAAGGATCATATTAACAAACAGAACCACAGGCACCTTACAAGCACCCACAGGGCGCGTTTTCCGATTCCTCGCAGGGAACAGAGGGAGCAGATCCTAAAGAACGCTAACTACACGCTACCCGCAAGAGACGCCATCATCAACAAGGCGTCAGGCACCGGCGCCAACCCCATCCAGATCAGAGGCGTCGGCGGCCTGACGAGCCCGCCCTGCTCCGAGAGCGGCGCAAGCTCGGGGGCTCGTAGCTGTCGTTGCTCGTCTCCGGAGTCATGAAGAGCTCGGCGGAGTCGCTGGATCCTCCGCCGCCTCCGCCGCCTGAGGAGCTGCTGAGGGAGCGATCGGCGAGCCTGGTCCTTGCCGCGGCAGGGCCCCGACTACCTCTCTCAGGGCAGCACTCCAGCCGGCGTCCTTCCGCGTCGAAGCCCTTGAAGAGCATCATGGAAGCGCCGTCGTACTCCAGGTGGATCATGACGGGGCCCCTCGTCTTGCAGACCCGGGCGATCTCGCCCCAGCCTTGAGTCATGAAGACCTTGCCCGGAGCGACGACCGCGACCTCCGCTTCGGTCGCGAGGGTGCTGCAGCCGGCGTGCTACAACTAGAGCTCCAAATATCCCCCCTGCGGCATCACGAAGGCGAAGGAGGGAGGAAGGCGAATCCAAGACTGTGGAGGCATGGAGGCATGGAGCACAAACTCTCGGGAAGAGCCCTCGGCATGGACTCCAGGAGGAACAACGCGCACCGCCGTGACCCGCCGGCGCCGGCGGCGGTGTCGTCCATGGCGCTCGGCAACAACTCCTTCAGGGCACTCAATGCGGGCGTACAAGGGCACTGGGAAACCTGGCGGCGGCCGCTCGCACCAGGGCCTCGACACCTCCTGCCGGGCGCCCTCATCTCGACGGCAGAGGGCTAGCCGTTTCTTCGGCGGAAGCGAGTCGGGACCCTCTCGGGGAGCCTTTCCTTTCTCTTCCACGGAGAACCAGCGGATCGGAGCCATTGCCGCAAAGTGGAGCAAGGGATGGAGAAGAAGGAGGAGCAAGAAGAGATGGACTGGAAGGGCACACGCCGTTCCATACTTATAGCCGGGGAAGGCCAACCGACGACCTCCACGATCACAGGTAATCATGACCCGCTTTGCATGCACGGACTTGTCAATTCGTGAAGTTGCCGAGACGTCGTGGGGAAGCAGGGACGCCCACGTCCAATCAACCGCCACGCGGCGCCCGAGGCCGCAGGCTGTTAGGGCCCGCGGCACTTCGCACTTGCCCCTTCACTTCTCTGCTAAGCCAAGTCCAGGCGCGCCTTGGGCCCGGGGGCTACTGTCGGTGTTCTGGGAACGGGGTTACCCAGACTTGCCTGTCTGCGGCGTGGCTCAAGGGGTGGCCCAGTACGACCCATCTTCGTCAGCACAAGCTCAAGACCCTCGCGAGGGGCCAAGCCTCATGAGGCGACGAAGCTTCCTCGTGCACGGCCTCGTCAGTGGCTCGCGAGGAGGCGGAGAGATCAAGGCGGGGTACCTCACGAGGTGCCCATGACGCAAGCCATGACGACCGAGGGCGCCAGGCGGGCGCCAGCCCGCGCAGTGTCCTCATTTCCTCTTTGGTGCAAAGGAGGCAAGCGCAGGTGAGAGCATCAAGCAAAGGCGGCCGTTTCGGTGCAACAAGACCAAGACCATCACAACGGCAGGAAGAAGGTCATCGTGGAGCCCAAGCCGGTGTCATCGTCAGAGCCTTTGACAGGCGAGGACCAACTTTAGTCAGGATAAGTGTACTAGATGTTCCCCTTCAAAATGGCCAATTGTTGGCGCCCTTCCCGCTCAATATTTGGGAAGAGGCCCAGGGACCCTGCCTATAAATAGGACTAGCCACCCATAGGGTAGATGCATCTGGGAGCAGCTAGCATCTTGGATCCGGAGTCCAGGACAGAGCAAGAGATCAAGCAGTCCAAAGAGAGAGAGAGAGAGAGAGAGAGAGAGAGAGAGAGACCGAACTCCCCTTAGCAGTTCGTCGCACCGGCCAAGAACAGACCCTCGCGAGGCTGTTCTTCCTTGTATTGTTCATCATCAGCCCCTGAGGCAATCCACCACACCACACACTGGAGTAGGGTGTTACACCACAATGGTGGCCCAAGCAAGATAAACCTTGTGTCTCTTGTGTTGCTCTTTTGGTAGTTTAGATCCTTGCGAGGCGACGAGGTGCAGGTAGGTAGGGGGTGAGATCTCCGCGTGCACCCCAGAGTTTGAACCTAGAGGGTCTGCCGGAACCCGAAATCCGACAGAGACGTATCAGGCTTCCCCAAGCTTAATTCCTGCTCGTCCTCGAGTAGGTAAATGATAAAAAAGATAATTTTTGATGTGGAATGCTAGTAAGTGCTTAAGTTTGATCAATGATAATTCCAATCACTTTTTCTAGCATCATTACATATCATAACTATAGCTCATATCATAAAACTTTTCATGATCAAGTAACAATCTATTCACAATATCAAGCATGGTTCAGAAACTTCATTGAGAACTAACAAACTATAATCTCAGTTATTGAAGTAATTGCAATTTATCATAACATCGTAAAGAGTCAAGAATAGAGCTTTTCAAAGAAGTCCACATACTCAACTATCATATAGTCTTCTACAATTGCTAACACTCACGCAATACTTGTGGTTATGGAGTTTCAAATGACACTGAGAAAGATAGGGGCTTATTGTGTTGCCTCCCCACATATTCACCTTTAGGTGATGTCAACAATAATAGCCCATGCTAACTTACATCCAATTGGATATATATATCATGATCTTTCAAACACAAGGAGCTTGCCAAAGTATAAAATGAAAAAGGGAATGGTGAGGATCACCTTGACTCGAGCATAAAGTAAAAACATAAAGTAAAAGATAGGCCCTTCGCAGAGGGAAGCAGAGGTTGTCATGCGCGTTTAGGGTTGATGCACAAAATCTTAATGCAAAAGAATGTCACTTTATATTGCCCCTTGTATGTGGACCTTTATTATGCAGTCCGTCACTTTTATTACTTCCACAACAAGTTCGTACAAAGCTTATTTTCTCCGCACTAATAAGTCATGCATATTTAGAGAGCAATTTTTATTGCTTGCACCGATGACAACTTACTTGAAGGATCTCACTCAATCCATAGGTAGGTATGGTGGACTCTCATGGCAAAACTGGGTTTAAGGATTTTGGAAGCACAAGTAGTATCTCTACTTGGAGCTGAGAATTTTGGCTAGCATGAGGGGGAAAGGCAAGCTCAACATGTTTGGAAGGTCAATGACAATATACTTTAACTGAGATGTTGGAAAACATAAACCATTACGTTGTCTTCCTTGTCCAACGTCAACTCTTTTAGCATGTCATACTTAATGAGTGCTTCACAATCATAAAAGATGTCTAGGATAATATATTTGTATATGAACCTCTCTTTCCTTATTACTTCCTATTAATTGCAACGATGACCAAAACTACGTTTGCCAATTCTCAGCAACTTTTATGCCTCATACTTTCTATGTGTGAAGTCGTCACTAACCATGTTATAAGCATATGAAACATATATAATTTCAGGTTTATGACATTCAATTTATTCAACCATTTACTCATAGGATAGACATGAGGCATGTGAGCAAATGACAAACTACTCCAAAAGATATGAGTGAAGAACACTGAGTAGTAAAATTATTAACTAGCCATGGGAGGATTCTTTTTCATTCAATATTTCAGATCCAATGATTTTATTAAAACAGCAAGTAAAACAAAATAAAATGAAATTGCAAGGATAGCACAACTTATGTGAAGAAGCAAAAACTTAGGCTCAACCGATACTAACCGATAGTTGTTGAAGAAGAAAGGTGGGATGCCTACCGGGGCATCCCCAAGCTTAGATGCTTGAGCTTTTCTTTCTCCTTAATTCCTCTCATATCATGGTTTCTCTTCTTTCTATCAAAAGCTTCATTCACAACAAACTCAACAAGAACTCGTGAGATAGGTTAGTATAAACCAATGCAAAACCTTATCATTTCCTACTGTAACAAATCACTAAAATTATTATTCAACATTGCATACTAAATGCCTCTGCATATTTAATACTCCTATCCTAAAATAGAATCATTAAACAAGCAAACATATGCAAACAATGCAACTATAACAGCAATCTGGCAAAA
The DNA here is from genome assembly GCA_021605145.1 of Aegilops bicornis. Taxonomy (NCBI): domain Eukaryota; kingdom Viridiplantae; phylum Streptophyta; class Magnoliopsida; order Poales; family Poaceae; genus Aegilops; species Aegilops bicornis. The sequence goes on from CM038672.1 coordinate 178,327,504, forward strand.
CAGTATAGTCTGTAAAGAATGCAAGATTCATCATACTTCCCTAAATCCAAAGATTATGAGAGAAAATTCCCACTGTAGTATATTTATCAGATCTCATTATGCAAAAAGTTTCAACATTATATCATGCTCTGACTTTTCTAGGGAATTTTTGCAACAGCGGTAAACTTTATGTTTTCAAACAACAACATGTATACTAGCAAAATAAGCATGGTAAAAGGCTATCCTTGACATTTTTATTGAAAATAAAGATGCAAAACACTATTCTAAATAACAGCAAGCTAATACTAACAAAATAAAATGACGCTCCAAGTAAAACACATATCATGTGACGAATAAAAATATAGCTCCGAGTAAGATGTACTGATAGTTTTGAAGACGAAAGAGGGGATGCCTTCCGGGGCATCGCCAAACTTAGGCGCTTGAGTCTTCCTTGAATATTACCTTGGGGTGACTTGGGCATCCCCAAGCTTAGGGTCTTTCCACTCCTTATTCTCCTCATATCGGTATCTCACCTAAAACTTGAAAACTTCAATCACACAAAACTTAGCCAAACTTCGTGAGATAGGTTAGTATGATAAAGAGCAAACCATTCACTTTGGTACTGACAAGGACAAGGTTCATAATTGTTTTCACACAATTCCTACTGTACCATATAATTTCTACAATTTATATTGAGGAATATAAACCATAGAAAGTAGAAAACAAGCAAACTATGCAATGAAAACAGAATCTGTCAGAAACAGAACAGTCTGTAATGATCTGAACAATAACCATACTTCTGCTACTCAAATAATTATGAAATAAATTGGTGGACGTGAGGAATTTGTCTATTAATCTTCTGTAAAAATAATCAACTCAATATCACACTTCTGTAAAAAATGACATCTATTCTCGTGAGCGCAAAGTTTCTGTTTTTTACAGCAAGATCACATTAACTTTCACCCAAGTGTTCCCAAAGGTCTTACTTGGCACTTTATTGAAACAAAAAGCATAAAACATGATTACTACAGTATATTAATCATGTGGACACACAAAAACAGTAAGGATAAATATCGGGTTGTCTCCCAACAACTGCTTTTCTTTAATGCCTTTTAGCTAGGCATGATGATTTCAATGATGCTCACTTAAAGATAGGAATTGAAACACAAAGATAGCATCTTGAAGAATATGACTAGCACAATTTATTCTAAACAACTTCCTATGCCTAGGGATTTTGTGAGCACACAACTTATAGGAACAACAATCAACTAGCATAGGAAGGCAAAACAAGTATAACTTCAAAACTTTAAGCACATAGAGAGGAAACTTGATATTATTGCAACTCCTACAAGCATGTATTCCTCTCTCATAATAATTTACAGTAGCATCATGGATAGCAAATTTGTTCTCATACTCAATTGGAACCTCTTCCGAAATAGTGGAGTCATTACTAGCTAAAGTTGACACTCTTCCAAATCCACTTTCATAAATATCACACTAAGATTCAACATCCTCCAAAATAGTGGGATCACTAATTCCTAAAGTTGACACTATTCCAAACCCACTTTAAATGATAGTATTATTCATACTCCAAAAGGTATAAGTGAAGTTCATGGAGCATTCTACTGACCAATATCCAAGCTCAAAGTGTATAAGTGAACCACATGAAGCATTCTATAAAACCATACTCAAAAGATTTAAGTGAAGCACAAAGAGCAATTCTATAAAATCATACTTAAAAGATTTAGGTGAAGCACATGAGGTATTCTATAAATAAATGAAGGGCTATCTCATGCTAGCATGGTTCTTAAAGGAAAAATAAAAACACAAAGGACACAAATCGTGTGAACAAAACAAAAACCGAGGTATACCGATATCTGTTGAAGAAGAACGATGGGATGCCAACCGGGGCATCCCAAAGCTTGGATGCTTGAGTATCCTTGGAATATTTACTTGGGGTGCCTTGGGCATCCCCAAGCTTAAACTCTTGCCTCTCTTTATTCTTCTCATATTGATAGCTCCTCGACCTTCGGACACTTTATCCACACAAAACTTTAACAAAAACTTGTGAGATCCGTTAGTGTAATAAAGCAAATCACTACCTTTAGGTACTGTAATGAAGTCATTCTTTATTTGTATTGATGTTAAATCTACTTTATTCCAAGTTCTCTATGGTTCATACCCTCCGATACTACTCATAGATTCATCGAAATAAGCAAACAACACATGCGAAACAGAATCTATTAAAAACAGAACAGTCTGTAGTAATCTGGAAGTTTGGTAAACTTCTGTAACTCATAAAATTATAAACTAAATTTTAAAAATTTAAAAATTTGTACATAAGTAATTTTCAAAAAGAATCAGAACCATATGACTTTCCAGTAAAAAATGAAAATTCACGCACTACAGCCAAAGTTTCTGTTTTTGTTCTGCACATAGTAAACAAGCAATCTAACCATCCTAAAACCAAAGCTTGGCACATTATTTTTATAATACAAGGAATATATACAAGGGGATAATTATTTACAGAGAAACTTCCATGAAAAATTCTACATTGTTTCCGTGAGCATGAGCAAAAGTGCTCAAGGTCGACCCTCACTTCTTCAATGCAAAACCTTCCAATCACTTCTCTTTTTGAAAAACTTTTTAGGCATGAAAGGCAAGTAATAAATTTTTTTGTATTTTCATTTTTAAATTCTTTTGTATGTTTCACCCACAACTAAACAGAAACAAAAAGAAAAAACAAAATCTACTTAGTGAAGGAAGCAAACAAGCACACACGAGAATATCAACCCCACGCTATTGCTCCCCGGCAACGGCGCCAGAAAAGAGCTTGATAATCCCCAAGTGCAAGGAATCATCGTAGCACTTTCCAAAGATGGAAGTGATAAGTATGGAGTGTCGAACCCACAAGGAGCTAAAGGTAAGATCAATATTCTCTCAAGCCCTATCTGCCACTGATACGACTCTACATGCACCGAACGTTTGCTTCCAACTAGCAACGAGAAATAAAACTATGTTGTGGGTATGAAGAGGATAACTTTGCAGGGTAACAGAGAGCTAAAACATAAAAGTAGGTGCTGTTATCATAAAGTTAGAATATAATACTAAATATTATAAGTAGCAAGTGTGGAATAATGGTGGATCGGTAAAAGCGGAATTGTCCTAGGCAATTGTTAACAAGACCGATAGTCGTCATTGCAATTTCATATGAGGGAGAGGCATAAGCTAACATACTTTCTCTACTTGGATCATATGCACTTATGTTTGGAACTCTAGCAAGCATCCGCAACTACTAAAGATCATTAAGGTAAAACCCAACCATAGCATTAAAGCATCAAGTCCTCTTTATTCCCATACACAACAATCCCTCTTACTCGGGTTTGTGTTTCAGTCACTCACCAACCCACTATAAGCGAATCATGAACGTATTGCAACACCCTATAGCGGGAATCCCTCATGCTTGCGCGACACGGAGGGCACAATAGGACATCACCAATAATAAAATATACAACTCGTACCAATCTAGATCATCAATCAACCCAAGGATAAAAGATATCTACTCAAAACATCATAGGATGGCAACACATCATTGGATCATAATATGTAGCATAAAGTACCATGTTCAAGTAGGGATTACAGCGGGGTGCGGGAGAGTGGACCGCATAAAAGAGATGAGGATGGTGATGATGATGGTGATGTTGATGAAGACGATCACCGTGGCAATGATTCGCCTCCCGATGGCACTCCGGCGCCACCGGAAGAGAGGAGGAGAGGTTCTCCCCCTTGTGCTTCCTCCTCCATGGCCTCCACCCTCTGGTCCTTGTCCTTCATGATGATGAAGACCCCTCCGGGATACTCCTCCATGGCCACTGGTGATGATGGCCCCCTCCAGCAGGGCGCCGGAAAGGGCCCCGATTGGTTTTTCGTGGCTACAGAGGCTTGCGGCGGCGGAACTTCTGATCTAATCTCTGTTCTCAAAGTTTTAGGGTACGAGTGTATATATGGGTGCAGGAGGTACGTCGGTGGACTTCCGGGCTGGCCACGAGGTAGGGGCGCGCCCTGTGGGGTTGGGCGCGCCCCACCTCGTGGGCAGCCCAGACTCTCGTGAGCTTCCGGTACTCCATGGGCTTCTTTGGTCCAAAAACAGGTTCCGTGGAGTTTCGTGTCTTTTGGACTCCGTTTGATATTCCTTTTCTTCAAACACCGAAATAGGCAAAAAACAGCAATTGGCTGGGCCTCCGGTTATAGGTTAGTCCCAAAAGTAATATAAAAGTGGAAAATAAAGCCCAAAATAGTCCAAAACAGTAGATAATCTAGCATGGAGCAATCAAAAATTATAGATACGTTGGAGACGTATCACAAGGCACGTATTGTATTGTTGCCATTGAGGATAAAAATATGGGGTTTATATCATATTGCTTGAGTTTATCCCTCTACATCATGTCATCTTGCTTAATGCGTTACTTTGTTCTTATGAACTTAATACTCTAGATGCATGCTGGATAGCGGTCGATGTGTGGAGTAATAGTAGTAGATGCAGAATCATTTCGGTCTACTTGACACGGACGTGATGCCTATGTTCATGATCATGCGTAGATATTCTGATAACTATGCGCTTTTCTATCAATTGCTCGGCAGTTATTTGTTCACCCACCGTAATATATGATATCATGAGAGAAGCCACTAGTGAAACCTATGGCCTCCGGGTCTATTTTACATCATATTAGTTTATCATCAACTTGCCAGTTTCTGTCACCATTTATTTTGCAATCTTTACTTTCCAATCTATACAACAAAAATACCAAAAATATTTATCTTATTATCTTTATCATATCTCACTTTTGCAAGTGGTCGTGAAGGGATTGACAACCCCTTTATCACGTTGGTTGCAAGGTTCTTGATTGTTTGTGCAGGTACTAGGCGATTTGCGTGTAGTCTCCTACTGGATTGATACCTTGGTTCTAAAAAACTGAGGGAAATACTTACACTACTTTGCGACATCACCCTTTCTGAAAGCACAAGTGCTCCCTGGGTGATTTTGGTAATTAATGTCAAGATAACTCTTGTTGGACTAATGTTTTCATCTAGTATGTTTCAGATAAGTTCAACAATGGAGTGGCATGGACTAGAGGATGTGGAACCCCTTCAAGATGATAAGGACAAAGGATTGGCTCAAGCTCAAAGATCATGACTCTACATTTTTCATTTTAGTGATCCAAGATCACATTGAGTACATAGGAAAGCCAATACTATTAAGAGGGGATGAGGTGTTGCTTAATGGCTTGCTTGCTCAAAGTTCTTAGTGATATGCTCCAAAGACCTCAACCACTTTCTCACATCCACATATGTCCCAAACCAAAAGTCAAATTCGGCCCCACCGAAACTTTCTATCTGGCACCACCGAGTTTACTTGACATAGCCACAGCCAGAAACCCTAATCAATTCGGTCTCACCGATGGGATCTCGGTTTCACCGAGATGGGCTTGCAAACTCTCTGTTGTCTATTGCATTAATTTCGACCCCACCGAAATATATAATCGGTCCCACCGAGTTTGCTTGGCCAACTCTCTGTTGTGCTTATTACCCAAATTGGTCCCACCGATTTTGTGTAATCGGTCTAACCGAGACAAGGCTTTACCCTAACCCTAGCACATCGGTCCCACCGAGTTGATCATGTCGGTCCCACCGAAATGCCTAACGGTCACATTATGAACCAAGTCGGTTAGACCGAGTTTTTTGCTTCGGTCCCACCGAGTTTGGTGATTTGTGTGTAACTGTTAGATTTTGTGTGGAGGCTATATATACCCCTCCACCCACTCTTCATTCGTGGAGAGAGCAATCAGAACATGCCTACACTTCCAACATACATTTTCTCGAGAGACAACCACCTACACTTGTGTTGAGGTCAAGATATTCCATTCCAACCACATAAATCTTGATCTCTAGCCTTCCCCAAGTTGCTTTCCACTCAAATCATCTTTCTACCAAATCCAATCCTATGAGAGAGAGAGTTGAGTGTTGGGGAGACTATCACTTGAAGCACAAGAGCAAGGAGTTCATCATCAACACACCATCTATTACCTTTTGGAGAGTGGTGTCTCCTAGATTGGCTAGGTGTCACTTGGGAACCTCCGTCAAGATTGTGGAGTTAAACCAAGGAGTTTATGCAGGGCAAGGAGATTGCCTACTTCGTGAAGATCTACCCTAGTGAGGCAAGTCCTTCATGGGCGATGGCCATGGTGGGATAGACAAGGTTGCTTTTTCGTGGACCCTTCGTGGGTGGAGCACTCCGTGGACTCGCGGCAACCGCTACTCCTTCGTGGGTTGAAGTCTCCATCAACGTGGATGTACGATAGCACCACCTATCGGAACCGCGCCAAAAATCTCCGTGTCTCCAATTGCGTTTGCAAACTCCAATCCCATCCCTTTACATTCTTACAACTTGCATGATTTACTTTCCGCTGCTCATATACTCTTGTCATGCTTGCTTGATATGTATTGTGAATGTTTAAACTTGTGCTAAAACTCCACTTCAACTTAAAGAATTTAAAAACTGCAACTTTTCTTGCTAATAATCTATTCACCCCCTCTAGACACCTCTTCTCGATCCTTGCAATTGGTATCAGAGCTTTGGTCTCCATTGCTTTGGTTTAATCACCATTGGAGGAAGATGGATGAGTCTACATTGGGGAGTCTTATACTTAGAGTGCCTATACTTGATGGAGAGTACTTTCATGAGTGAAAAAATGAGATGCTTGATATTTTCAATGAATATCACTTGAACAAGTACATTACTAGTCCTTGCATTTCCCCTAGTGAACCCTTGCATCCCACTCCCGATGAGGAACTATCAATCTTATCATTAGAGGATTGCCAAAAAATTTGATTGCCAGCTTACCTACTCTTGATTGTGCCTACACTATATGGAGATTTCTTGAGGAACGGTTCCCAAATTATTCCTTGAAAAATCTAGACGAGATTCTTCATAAGTCTGTTGCCTTGAGTAAAATGAGTACTAGTGATCCTAAGTTTGATGATTGTCTATTTGAGCTTCGTGATCTCATGCGTGCCAAAGGAGATGTTGGAATCATTAGCAATATCATTTCTGAAGTCATTAGAATTCACAAAGATGACCATTGTGACGATCATTTATCTAATGAATTACCCTCTCTAGGAATTGATCAATCACAAGACTATGATGAGGATGATGATAGTGACTATGATCTTGATGATGAGATGAGACACTTTGGTCTTATGGCCAATCTTCGCGGCTACATGGCTGGAGGAAAGGAATGGGTCCTTGATAGTGGATGTACTGATCATATGACCCGAGACAAAGATATGTTTCGTGAGCTTGCTGAAAACGATGGACCTCGAAAGTATGTCACTTTCGGTGATAACTCAAAGGGTAAGGTGGTTGGCCTTGGTAAGGTGGCCATCTCACATGATAGCTCCATACAAAATGTTATGCTCGTTGAATCGCTTGGCTACAATTTGCTTTCCGTATCTAGACTTGCTGACTTTGGTTTCAACGTCCTATTTACTGAAGTAGATTGCCAAGTGTTTCAGAGAGATAATCATAAAATGGTCTTTACTGGTATCCGTAGAGGTGATCTTTACATTGTTGATTTCACTAAAAAGGCTCAACCTAGAACTTGCTTAATTGCCAAATCTTCGAAAGGCTGGTTGTGGCATAGAAGGTTAGGTCATGTGGGCATGCGAAATCTTGATAAGCTTATTAAAGGTGATCATATCCTTGGAGTAAAAGATGTTATATTTGACAAGGATAGACTTTGTAGTGCTTGTCAAGCAGGAAAACAAGTTGGAGGAAGCCACCCCGTGAAGAACATCATGACCACGAGAAGACCGCTCGAGCTACTTCACATGGATCTCTTTGGTCCTAATGCCTACAAGAGTCTCGGTGGTAACTCATTTGGTCTAGTCATAGTTGATGATTTTTCAATATTTACGTGGGTGTTCTTTCTTGATTACAAATCGCAGGTCCAAAAGATCTTCAAAAATTTCGCTAGGAAGGCCCAAAACCAATTTGAAGTGAAGATCAAGAAGGTTCGGAGCAACACTGGAACGGAATTCAAGAACGCAAATGTGGATACCTTTCTTGACAAAGAAGGGATTTCACACGAGTTCTCGGCTACGTACACGCCTCAACAAAATGGAGTTGTTGAGAGGAAGAACCGGACTCTTATTGAGATGGCAAGAACGATGCTTGATGAGTACAAGACTCCAAAACACTTTTGGGCGGAAGTGGTTGAGACGGCTTGTCATGCAACAAATCGCTTGTATCTTCACAAGCTACTCGGCAAGACGGCATACGAGCTTCTAACCCCAAGTTGGATACTTTCGGGTATTCAGCTCAAAGTGCTACATTCTTGATAAACATCGTCGTTCTAAATTTGCTCCTAAATCTCATGAAGGTTTCCTACTTGGTTATGGCTCAAACTCTCACACTTACCGTGTCTACAACAATTTCACCCGAAAGGTTGAAGAGATGGTAGATGTGAAGTTTGATGAATCTAACGGCTCACAAGTAGAGCAACTGCCAATTGATGTAGGAGATAAAGATCCTTCGGAAGCAATCCAAGACTTGTCTATTGGCAAGATCCGTCCAACGGAGGTGAAGGAGAGTATCTCGTCCGTCCAAGTGGAAGCTTCTACCTCACGACAAGGTGAACCAAGAGTCGACGTGGAAGCATCCACGAGTGGACACATCAAGATGAAGAAAACGAGGAAGTACACCAAGATGAACCTCATCAACCTCCTTCTCCACCATGACAAGAGAACGACAACGTCAAAAACGAAGAAGGCCAAGAAGACGGACAAGATGAAGAAGATGTTCCACCCCAACCCAAGCAAAAGCTCTCACGAGTTAGAGCAAGAGTCGCCAGAGACCATCCCGTCAAACAAATCTACAATGACATTCAAACCGGGAGAATCACTCGCTCTAAATCTCGTTTGGCTAACTTTTGTGAACATTATTCATTCATTTATAGCATCGAACCTATGAAGGTTGAAGAAGCATTGGAAGATCCGGATTGGATAAATGCTATGCATGAAGAGCTACACAACTTTGAGAGAAACCAAGTGTGGACATTGGTCGAGAAGCCTGACAACAACCACAACATCATTGGTACCAAATGGGTGTTTCGCAACAAGCAAGATGAAGATGGACAAGTCGTTCGCAACAAAGCACGTCTCGTCGCCCGAGGCTACACTCAAGTCGAAGGTATGGACTGCGGTGGGACATATGCCCCCGTTGCTAGTCCTGAGTCCATCTGCATCTTACTTGCCTATGCTAATCACCATGATATCACCTTGTACCAAATGGACATTAAAAGTGCTTTTCTAAATGGTGAAATTGAGGAGGAATTCTATGCTAAGCAACCTCCCGGCTTTGGCAATCCTAAGAAACCCGATCATGTTTACAAACTTCACAAAGCTCTTTATGGTCTTAAACATGCTCCTAGAGCGTGGTATAAATGCTTGACCAAGTTCCTTATTGAAAAAGGATTTGAAATTGGTAAAATAGATTCTACTCTTTTTACTAAAAGATTTAATGGAGAATTATTTGTGTGCCAAATTTATGTTGATGATATTATATTTGGTTCTACTAACCCTCATTTTAGTGAAAAGTTTGGAAAGCTAATGTCGGAGAAGTTTGAGATGTCTATGATGAGTGAACTCAAATTCTTTCTTGGTTTGCAAATCAAGCAAACTAAGGAGGGTACCTTTGTCTCTCAAACAAAGTACACCAAGGACTTATTCAAGATGTTCAATATGCAAGAATGCAAAGGTATGAGTACACCCATGCCTACTAGTGGACATCTTGATTTGACTGAGGATGGTAAACCAGTTGATCAAAAGGTTTATCGCTCTATGATTGGATCATTGTTATATCTATGTGCCTCTCGTCCCGATATTATGCTAAGTGTGTGCTTGTGTGCATGATATCAAGCAGCCCCCAAAGAATGTCATCTTAAGGATGTGAAAAGGATAGTGAGATACTTAATACATACACCAAATTTTGGCATTTGGTATCCTAAGAGGTCTTCTTTTGATCTTGTTGGCTACTCCGATTCGGACTATGCCGGAGACAAGGTTGATAGAAAATCCACTTCGGGTACGTGTCAATTTCTTGGTAGATCTCTTGTGTCTTGGTCCTCCAAGAAACAAAACTCGGTATCCTTATCCACCGCCGAAGCGGAATACATTGCCGCCGGTTCATGTTGTGCTCAGTTACTTTGGATGACCCAAACTCTTAAAGATTATGGGATATATGTGAAACATGTTCCTTTGCTCTGTGACAATGAAAGTGCCATTAAGGTTGCTCATAACACTACAAAAAAAATACACTTCTGTGATGATACGTGTTTGTCACAGTAGGTCGCGTTTTTTATCATGCATGTACATCCATGACGATTTTATGACAGAATCAAGATAGTCATACCGTCTTTGTCGTAGAAGTGTTCCATGACATTACCAAAATTATCATCACGGAAGTGCACTTCCATGACGATAAATCGCGCGTCACAAAAGTGCTTTCATCAAGGGTGACCGACACGTGGCATCCACCGTAATGGAACGCCGTTAAGCTATCGGGTCGGGTTTTGGATCCGATAACCCATTAACGGCCCCGACCAATGGGGATTTTCCATGTGTAAAATCATCATTGGCTGGAGGAAACACGTGTCGGCTCATTGTTGGGACAGATGTCATCCACTCATTGGACAGAAGGCGCCTATGATACGTCGACACATGGCACGACCCAACAGAGGCCCATTCCCATGAAAAGGCTGGCCCGTTTGACTTGGTCAAAAGGTGGCGGGCCGGCCCATGGAAAGCCTGTTAACGACCTGTTCGCATATAGCCCATTTACAGCCCGCTAACCCGAGGCCCGTTACGCCCTATTCGAATTAGGCCCACTAGCGTCATCTGGGCCATCCAATATGATTCTAGCCCGTTTTCGCCGCCCATGTATGGCCCATGACGTCTTCGGCCCATATGAGGCCCTATGTAACTCTTGGCCTATTAATGGCCCGTGGTGAAATCGGCCCATAATGAATAAAGGTATCACTTTACACCCATTAACGGCCCGTGGTGAACGGCCCGTAATGAACAGCTTTATCACTTTATACCCATTAACGGCTCATTATTCCGTTGGGCGTTTCCAGCCCATGTTATCTTCGGCCTTCTCGAGCCCATTTATTCTTGGGCTCATTTCAAAGATTCGTTTACTTACGGCCCGTATCGCTATTTTACGCCAGGGCCAAATTCAGCGATGGTTACAATCGGCCCGTTTGTGGTCTGTTAATACGTTGGGCCGTTTTCATAACGTCATCATATACGGCCTATTAACGATGGCTCGTTATGGTCGGCCCATGAACGGACGATTCCAACTCTAGCCCGTTTACGACCATAATGCAGCCTGTTATTGGCCCATGTGTGGCCAATCGATCATACGGCCCGTATAAGGCCCATTGATGATATGACCCGTAGAAGGCCCCTACGGCCCGTAGAAGGCCTACTGTTTCTACGGCCCGTAGAAGGCCCACTGTTTCTACGGCCCATAGGAGGCCCAGTGTCACTACAGTAAATATTAGCCCATGGTTATTGTGGCCTAGTTTTAAAAAAATAGGTTATTGCAGCCACTAGCAAACCGCGGAAAAAGAACTGCACTGACTACAAGCAAACAAATAAGCTAGACAACAAGGAAATAAATAAGCAAGCAACTTATGCTAGGCTATCACGGCTATTACACATATTACATCCACTGGGCATCAAAGTTTGCCACCAATGCAAATATAGGGAACAAAGCAGCATATAAACGCCAAGAAGAAAACAAGTCCAGGCTGAAACCACTTGAAGAGTTCAAGAAACAATATCCTGGTACCCATAATGTCGGCAAGATGCTTAGCAAGCTTATTAACTTTCTCTTGTTTGACGCTTAAATCTTCCAAATATTTGTTGTTGCACAAGAAAGTACGCATCTGAATTCTGCAGGGACTTCCTCGCCCTTGACTTCTTGCCGCAACACATACCGATCGATGCATTTCAGCTTGTAGTTGAGATCAAGAAGTCAAGTGATTCAGCAATGAAGTTCGAAGAGCTTGCGCCAATGCAGATCGGCCTGTAACTCGAACATTACATCAATGCAGGACTGTGGGGTTTTCTCACTGTCTACAAGATCATTTTATCACCTTTCTTGGAGACCAACAGGGTTGTCTCACTATCTTGAACCTTATCTGCATTACTTTCTCTACCATTGCATAGTGGGGTGCTCTTCTCCAATATTCTGTTTGCATACTACAAGAGAAACAAGTAGACACATCACAGGTTTAGCTTGTAGTATAGGAAACTCATTTTGGTAAGCCGGTTCAGTAGTAAGGTGGACAGGGATAACAAAGATGAAACAAACATATATCTATGTACTATGGTCACTGTATTGTCCATATCATTCTAGTTTATGTTCCCTAATCAAGATAGAGACACAGTTCAACTCATATATTTTTAAGACACAACAGCATAGACAGAATATAAGTGTGAGAAACTACACAACATTGGCAGCACTAATGTGCATCACATGAGAACATAACTGTTTATACAACTTAAACTAAAATCAACATAGAACAAGAAGTTAGAACAACAATCCAGTTAAAGAAATAGGTTTAAAACATACATGTTGCGCCATTGGAGTTTCAATTGGATCCTTCAAATTCCAAAGTAGTTGGTATGAGTAAATCTGATGATGCAACAAAGAAAGGAGTATGGACCATAGCTACGGAATCGACACGAGAACAGTTGCTCTTCTTCTTTAAATGTGGAGTTTGGGTTAGCTGTGGTGGTCTTCGTGCTTTGGGCACTGCAATAGCTTTACAAACTGCTCATGTGGGGGTACTCTGTGGTGGACATGGTGCTTTGTCAACTATAAGTGGGTTACTATCCATCGGGTTGCGGTTAGATGGGTTGTAGCTAGTTCTCCGCCTAACGGTGTAAGTGTGCAATCTGGAAGAGTCTCGATTATGTGTGGTGGGGCTAGTTTGTGGGCCAGTACAACCATGGTTCTATTTGCATCGACGGGTAGCACTGTATTTTGTGAAGAACGGGTTTTTGCTCCCTTAGATACTGCCATCACCCCCTCCAATTCAAATGGCTGATAAACAAGAAAATAAATTGAACGTACAGACATTGTATGATAGACAGATGTGGTAATTCACATATATGTTGTCTAACAAAAAATGACAACTTGACACAATTTCACATATATGATGCTGAACTAAACATGATAGCATGACAGAGTTTTAGATATATGATGGATAATTTAACAGGATATAATGGCATAATTCAACATATGATGAGTACCTAAACAGGATGACATGACAAAACTATATGATGTCTTTCTAAAATAGGTTGGGATGAAATAATTCACATACATGTTGCGTAAGTATACAGGATGGCATGATATAATTGACATAATTGATTCATATACTAAGCGGTGGCACTCGCATGTATGATCTCTAAACTAAGCAGATAGAATTCAATATTGTGCATATGATGTCTAAACTAAGCAATGCAAGACACCATATGCATCATATGAGAAATATAAAATTGCAACTTAGAGCATACACCTCAGGTGGGATATAGGACTGGTCATCTATCTCTGAATCCTCCTCTGAGGAGCTCCCTGTAACCATCGAGATATATGCTTCAACAGGCACCATTGCCTGCTCTGAAGACCTCGTTTTCACTCCAGATTTTTCCATAACCGGCTCAAATGGCTGATACACATGAAGAGTAGTTCAATATACACAGATTGTCGACAAATGGAATACGTAATAAAAAAAGATGGCATGAGATAATTCACCTATATGATGTCTGGCTCCATGGCGATGCATAATTCACATATATGATAACTGGCTGAAAATATGGCATTGCATAATTCACATATCTGATATAGAAAGCAAACATGAGGCATTCACACAAAGCATGTCTAATCTAAGCAGATGGCATGGCAATGCAAGACACCATATGCATGATATGAGCAATATAATCCAGCCAAGTTAGAGCATGCACCTCGGGGAATACGACCGGGTCATCTCTCTCTAAATCCTCCTCCGAGGAGTTATTCAGAATCAAAGAAGAAATCTGCATCGACAGTAGCACCGACTTTCAGAAGACCTTGTTTTCACTCCAGATTTTCCCATGACCGACTCAAATGGCTGATGCACAGAAGAGTAGATGAATGTATAAACATTGTTGGCAAATGGAATACATTATGGAAAAAAATATGGCACGATACAATTCACATATACGATGGTGGCTAAATGTAATGGCATTGCATGATTCATGTATATGATGCCTGGCTAAGGAAGATGGCATTGCATAATTCCCATATACTCCCTCCGTTCCTAAATATTTTTCTTTTTAGAGATTTAAAATGGACTACCACATACGGATGTATATAGACATATTTTAGAGTGTAGATTCACTCATTTTGTTCCGTATGTAGTCACTTATTGAAATCTCTAAAAAGAAAAATATTTAGGAATGGTGGGAGTATGATATAGAAACCAAACAGGTGGCATTCACACAAAGCAAATCTAAACTAAGCTGATGACATATAAGATGTATAATGTAAGCAATGCAAGGCGCCATATGCATGATATGACCAACATCAAGATGCGAGGTTAGAGCAAACACCTCGTGTGGTAAACAAAGTGGTCGGCTCCTTTTGAATCTCCATCTGAGCAGTTATCTTCCTCTCGAATACAATCTGAAATGCAGGAGGGGGGGCACCGCCCACCATGGAGCGGCGTCTGCATGACATTATATTCGCACGCAACGGTCTTCTCTTTTTCTCTACATGTTCAGTACGATTGTGTACAATATCTGACATGCATAATAAAAAAATAGTTGTATTTTGTAAGGCCTAAGGGGTGCATGCAAAAAATCAAGACTGATGGTAGCAAATGAGTGGATGGATCCAAAACTAATGATAGCAAGTAGATTATAGCTTCAGTTTAAAAAGATAGACAATGGATCATCTATTGTTTGTTCCCACCCAACATGAACCACATAGAAGACCCCAGATGAACCAGATAGTAGAAATATACTATTCGTTGCTGGCTCGATATGAGACCCATGGGCAATTCAAAACTCAAGACTGAACGATAAAGTAGCAGGTAATAATAACCGATGTATAACGTAAGCAAACACGAAAGACTGTGACCTATCTTCCGGAACTATGTAGTCCTCAGGTTCATCTGCTTAGTCGATGATGGTAATGCAGTTGGCGTGGCTGCAAGACAGGGAAGATGATGCGAGGCGGCGAAAGGAAGTCTGCAGGGGGATCTCTGCTGCAGTGAACGCAACGTCGATGGTGCACCTCGGTGGGGTGGATGACGACACGGCAGAGCAGGACATAACACACGAGTTTTCTTTGACGCCTATCTGAAAATGAAGTAAATTTGTAAGGGCTCCTTAGAATTAGAGGATTCTATAAATGCAGGACAGGAAAAACACAGAATAGGATAGGAATGCACGTGCAAAATAGAGCATTTGGAAACATAGGATTTGATCAACACGGGTGTTTGGCTCACATGAATTGGAAGAACAGAGGAATGGAGAAACAAAGTGATGCGACGAGTGTACAACCTCTTTGGCATAGCCTGTGGACCTCGCATCATTGGGTTGGACGTGGAGGATGGTGGTGATCTTTGGTGTACTGCCGAGGCGGGAAGAAGATCCGAGGCCTCTGGAACGGCACCGAGGGTACTGCTCATTGTGATGGACGGTTCCATTGTTGGAGCAGCTCCGCTAAGGTGTCTGGCGACGAGGCTGAAGCATGACAAGACAGACAACATTAATCTGAAGTGGGACCCTAATATCATCTCGCAATAGATGATGTAAAATACATCACCAAAAAGTGCTAGATGTAAACGCATCGCCAGCGCTTACGGCGCTCCGACAGATGTCTTTGTAAGTACTGTTCACTCTGAACTTAATCGAAGAAAATGAACTTCACAGTCGAAACAAAATTTTACCGTCAAACTGATTGAAGTAGTAATGAGCATTGCAATAGATGTATAGGCGTTCGAGCACTAGTAGCAGAGAAGCGATGATCTAAATCAGCCAGACTCAAGCAAGGAACGCACTAGCAGAGAGCAAGTCGTGAAGTAGCACCGCGAGCGAGTGCTAAGGCAGCAACTCCTGTAGCTGCCAGAGGTCGTGGCAAAGAAGAAAGGTAAGCGAGAGCAAGAGCAAAGCATCAAAGACGAACGGAAGCAGAGCAGCAAAGCAGCGACCGACAAAGAAGAAAAGAGCCGCAACGCGAGCGAGAGCCGGAGCAGCTGCAACTAGTGCTGTTGTGGAAGTCGCCGCCGAGGAAGCAACGACATGGGGGAGAGACGCCGTGGTTGATGTGGCCGGCGACGGCGCCGTCGATGGAGACACGCCATGTCTGCCTGGTATCGAGCACCGGCAGCCCCGTGAGATCGAATAAAAGATAAAATGCAGCGGTGAGTGCAGAACCTCCTTGGTGGCACCAAGTTGGCCTCAGCTTCATAGGAGGAATTGGCGAGGGTGCTGCAGTTCCGGTGGGGCAGGTCAAGACGGCGCTGTGGGGATTGAGGTGGCGCAATAGACGAGGCGAACGTCGGGGTAGCTCCTTGGAGGTGGAGGACGGGGCGGCTGATCCGGCGGGACGACGAGATCGACAACGGATCCTCATCCGGTGCGGTGGATGAGGGACGGCGAGCTGTTGTGGTGGACGACGTAGTCGGGGAAGAGTCTCCGACTGGGCGGCGGTCAGGAGGCCGATGAAGGAGCATGGGGTTTCATGGGTTTTTGCGGCCTCGGTGTAAGAATGGGGGGGGGGGGGGCGAAGCGGGAGGGGGGAGCCAAGCTTAGGGCCGCGCTTGTCCGAAATGTAGGGTAAGTTACCAGTGTAATCCCACCGGTTTTGACACCACGACATGGAGCTTCATTTCCGGCTGAGGGGTAGAAGGGGGATTTCGCGTGTCTAGGCTGCGGGAGCGATTTCGTATGAGGAGGGAGTTCTTGCGCGCGTCCAAATTTTGGGATAACAAGGCGCAGCGTGGGTTGAAGAAGCGGGAGTTCCAAAGCAGGTGAGACAAAAGATACTCGAGCTTGAAAATTTCGGGATAACAAGGTGCGGATTCCTAGCTCGGCAGAACAAACTTAACGTGTAAAAAAACAATTCATACAAGACACAAGAGATTCATGTCCCATTTTACTATATTGCTATAGATGCCATTGAAAAAACTACAAGAAAAATGTAAAAAAATCAGGAGAACAAGATTACCCTGCACAGTACCAAATCGATTCGCACTTCCCTCAACAACAACAAAAAACAAATCAATTCCCACCAAAGAAAGAGTAATGTAACTTTTTATATGATTACAGATTCCATGATCTCGAATTTGAATTTTTGAATCCATGTTATGTTGAATTCGAATATATCGTTAGGTGACCTTGCGGTTTATAATTGATGTAGTCGTACATTTTGATCTTCCATCATATATGAACATTTTACTCCACCATGTGAACATATATATTGTCGTCTACCATATGGACTAAATTTGAATCAATTTTCCTTATTTGAATACGATTGTTGTCAAGTTATACAATAATTTAAATATTATCTCGATAACAAAAAACATAAATATAGCAGTAATCATATTTCACTATGAACTACATGTACCATACGGTCTCCAATTCAAATATTTGTATCCATTTTATGTTGAATTCAAATCATAGTACATTATTGGTCTAGGTAGCGAGATGTTTGGGATAATCTAAACCCTGTTTTCATACGTATAATTTTTGGCTGAATTGGGACAAGTTTTGGTATAAGCCTCTTGCAAAACCGGAGATTCTCTCAACAAGCCTCGTGGTTCCGAGAGAGAACGTGTCACCTTTGTGTGCGAAACGATATACGCTGCCTCCCCCCTGATTTTATTTACAGAGGCAACATAGAACTATATGAGTACCCTGTTAAATTTTGGAATTATTTCGGGTTCATTTGGCCTTTTTATACATTAATGGAGTTTCTGGACTTTTATGTGCATAATCTAAATATAAATTGCATGCACATGCTCCGGTGCACCAAAGTGGGTTGAAAAATCACATGTGTGTCCTTGGTTGAATTTCTAGGTCCCATGGAAGAAATGAGAATGAAATTCAAACATCTGGGCGTCATGACTCGGCCGAGAACATCGAGAAACATTGGTTTTAAATTCATGTAAATCCAAAACTCGCCTGGAAATCATCAAACTTGGCATGGTGTCATGTCATGGCACTAACATGTTGTGGTAAAAAATTGGGCCGATTTGGAAGCTTGTGGTTCTAAGAGGGAACGTGCCACCTTTGAGTGTGAAACGATATACACTGGCCCCCCCCTTGAGTTTCTTAACAAAGGCAACATAGAACTACATTAGTGTCCTGTTAAATTTTGGAATTATTCTGGGTTCGTTTGTCGTTTTTTATACATTAATTGAGTTTCTGGTCATTTAATGTGCATAAGTCAAATTTGAACTACAAGCACATGCTCTCGTGCACCAAAGTTGGTTGGAAAATCACATTTGTGTCCTCGGGTGAATTTCTAGGTCTCATGCAAGAAATGAGAATAAAATTAAAACATCTGGGCATCGTGGCTCAGCCGAGGACATTGAGAAACTTGGTTTTAAAATTCTTGTAAATCCAAAACACGTCTGAAAATCATGAAACTTGGCATGGATGTCATGTCATGGTACTACCATGTTGCGATAAAAAAATTGGCCGAATAGGAACAGATTTTGGTATAAGCTTCTTGCAAATCGAAGCTTCTCTCAAGAAGGCTCGTGGTTCTGAGAGGGAACGTGCCACCTTTGAGTGCGAAACGATATACATTGTCCCCCTTGAGTTTATTTACAAAGGCAACATCGAACTACATGAGTGCCCTGTTAAATTTTGGAATTATTCCGGCTTCGTTTGGCCTTATTTACGCATTAATTGAGTTTTTGGTCATTTAATGTGCATAATTCAAATTTGAAATACAAGCACATGCTCCCGTGCACCAAAGTTGGTTGAAAAATCACATTTGTGTCCTCGGGTGAATTTCTAGTCCCTCCTTCCATCTATATAGGTCCTAATGCGTTTTTCGAGGCTAACTTTGACCAAACGTTAGAGCAATAATATATGACATGCAACTTACACAAAGCATACCTTCAAATTTGTATGTCAAAGGAGCTTCCAATAATATAATTTTCATAGTATACATCTCATGTGCTATTAATCTTGTCAATAGTCAAAGGTTGTCTTGAAAAACACATTAGGCCCTATATAGATGGAAGGGGGGAGTAGGTCCCATGCAAAAAATGAGAATAAAATTCAAACATCTGGGCATCGTGGCTCGGTCGAGAACATTGAGAAACTTAGTTTTAAAATCATGAAACTTGGCATGGTGTCATGTCATGGTAGTACCATGCCGTGGTAAAAAAAATTGGCGAATAGGAACAAATTTTGGTATAAGCTTCTTGCAAATCGGAGCTTCTCTCGGAAGGCTCGTGGTTACGGGAGGAACGTCTCACCTTTGTGTGCATAATTCAAATTTGAAATACAAGCACATGTTCCGGTGCACCAAAGTTGGTTGAAAAATCACATGGGTGTCCTCGGGTAAATTTCTAGGTTCCATGCACGAAGTGGGAATGAAATTCAAAATTCAAGGCGTCGTGGCTGGGTTGGAAACATTGAGAAACTTAGTTTTTTAATTCCTGTAAATCCAAAACACGCATGAAAATAATGAAACTTGGCTTGGTGCCATGAGATGGCACCAACATGCTATGGTAAATTTGCAGTCCGATTTGCGAAGGCGCACACATTAAAAATCAACCAAGTCATTTTGGAACAAGTGTTGTCACGTTACAATCGGAAACACAAGTATTATTGAAACCGTGGGCGTTCTACTTACTAGTACCATTTACGTGCCGCCACGCGTCCCCATTTTTTATTAGCTAGGAGGCGCCGTGCAGGGTAGCTATTTGAGTACGAGAGGCGTGCGATCAGACTCTTGCGCGTGCTTATCAGGAGGAGAGCCCTTTGACCTCCATATGTCGTCCACCTCTCTCCCAAGGTCTCCATTAATGGAGCCCGAGCCTCTGTTTAATGGCGTGGCTATGTCTCACTCGATTGAGATTTAAGAGAGAAAAAAGAAAATCTGAAAGCACGGATCTTGATGTAAGATCCGACAGACCTATATAGCATCTCTGCGACTTATAGCAAGACCGATGAATATATAAGGACGATTAGTTTTTTGATCAAAGAAGGGCTTGCCTTCCGATTTTCATTCTTGAAAACCACCACAATTCACAAGAAGTTCAGCACAACTCCAGCCTAACACGAAGGACTAAAAGCTACCAGATTGAAATCGCAACATCCCAAGAGGCCAACAAAGGCCAAACATCTGCGCTAGAACCCAACATTTCACAACCGACAACACAATCCACATCCTAAACCGATTATTACATCAAAAGAAACCAGGAAACTGAAGGAAGCCCAACAAAGAACTAGAAGAACAAAGAACGCTGTGGTCGCCACAAAGAAGAGTTTTCTTCATTCCAGCCTCGCAACATTGATCTTCCACAGAAAGATAAGGACGATAAATTGTCTTACATAATTAGAAAGATAATTAAAAAATCCACATGCGGCTACGCCCGAAATACATAAGGGCAAAAGAAGTAGGAAGACAAGGATCTGGCTCGCTGATCTCTACTTTCTTGATGTGTTCTTTGCGGGCAGCGGGAACTAGTCTCCGCGGCGGCGTGATGAGCTCTTCGTGTCCTCAAGACGCCGCTTGAGAACATCCACGGATTCCTCCACCGGCCTTTGGTGCTTGTTGCGGAGCATGTCATTCTCGTCCATAAGTTTCTTGGCGATGACGTCGGTCCTCTTCAACAAGGCACTGGTCTCCTCCTGCTGGTCTGCACTTTGGACGATCTTCTCCCTCAGCAGGTCGCGCTTGGCCAGGAGCCTCTCATTGCCCTCCCTTAGTTGCCAGATGATGCCGATAGCCTGTTCAAACAAGGCTTTCATGTCGTCCTGCAACCTCGCCCAGCTGGAGATCTGATTCATCTGGCTATGGACGATCGCATGCATGCGCTTTATAACGATCGGCGCTTTGCCCGAGAAATTTTCCCGAGGCGTGGCAGTGAGACATCTCTTTGCATTCGTGGCATGATGGGACATCTCTGCCGCTTAGTAGTGCGGCCGGACCAGTCTGCGCATCGACGACGGCGGGACCTCCGTCTTTGCTTGGCGGCGGCGGGACCTCTGTGTTGCTACTTCCGTGCGGCGGGACATGTCGGCTGCTCTCGCAGCAAGGCGGGACATCTCTCGTGCTTCCGCTTCCATGCTCGCCTCTCCTGGTGGCAATCTCTTGACCCAGAACTCATCTTTAGCCATAAGCGGAGCGCAAGGGAAGGATGCTGAATGACTTGCTTGTTTTTGTGGATGAGGAGTTGAGGAGGAATGTGCAGTCATCTTGGCATACTAGTATTTATAACTGAGTACTAATACACTCCTAAGTGGGAAACCGTTTAGGTTGTGATCGGTGTGAACAGGTTTGCAATTCAATATAGCATCGTACTAATACGCTCCTAAGTGGGAAACGGTTTAGGTTGTGATCGGTGTGAATAGGTTTGCAATTCAATATAGCGTGGAGTTATTTGGAATGTGACGAGACGCAAGCTCAAAATTTATTGACGGTTCTAGTTTCGAAGTGCGGCACTATTCCCGGATGGAGTACTTCTTTTTCTACTCCCTCCTTTCTGGTTTTATAGGGCTTATCTCAAAGTTTTAGTTTTTCCATTTTATAAGGCTCAATTTGGTTGTTCCCCAACACATGTTCAGATTCCAAGATGCATTAAATCATTGCATGCAAATATTAAGTGAAAATTGACCAATGCATGTACTTTATGCATGCATGCATTGCAATTAATGCATTGATAAACATAATTTTTTGAAAAAAACAAGAGCATTAATTAGGTGCTTTTGCAAACTACAAAAAATATTCCATCACTCACCATCTTGGTTGGTGAGATTTTTGAATTAACCGGAAAGAGGGAGTATTGTTGTTTACATGCAATAACTGGCACCATCGTATACATATCTTACGGTTAATGGGGCGTTAGACAAGAATAGCCGCGTGGCGAGCTCTAGGCTAGTCTTTTTTTCAGACGCATTAAACCTATCTCTCGGGACTTCTCGCACGCACCATCGTGCCACCCACAAAAACTTGTACTCTGAGTTTAGTATTACGTTTTATAGGAAGAGAAGAGGTGCACGCACGCACTCATCCTCTCACACACGCGTCTGTTTTTTCTCAAAAAGGAGGATGATGACCCTCGGCCTCTGCATCTGGGAGTCACACACGCATCTAAAGCTACGAATTGTAGTGTTCTCAATCATCCGATTGGCTCTATCATGGATGTACCTATATACTAAAACATGTCTAGATACATCTATATTTTGACAAATGGAAGGCATGTATTGTGGAACGGAGGGAGCGCTTGTCATCAAAATGGATAAAAGGGACGTATCTAGAACTAAAATACGTCTACATACATCTCCTTTATCCATTTTGATGAAAAGTAGTACTTCTTACCCAAAGGAACTTTATATCCAACAGACACAAAATATCCATTCATTTGTTGGAAATTCTTGATCTGATGTCAAAGTAATTGCTGCATCGCCACCAAAACCCACCATTTCTTAAGCTAAAGTAGACCAAGATAATCCCTATATTAGCATATTACTAAGATAAACAGAAGGCACTGTAGAAACATTTAGGACGTGAGCTTGTCAATCTGAATGTGGAGGGACACAAGATTAGCCCCGGCCAGCAGCTTGGGCGGAATCATCAAGAAGGTCAGCTCCTGCACGTCGACGTCGCTGGGATCCTTGCTACTTGTCACCTCCATTTCCACCTTGACGGCGTCGGTCGTGCCTTTGGGCTCCCCCGGCGGGCCGTTCACCCACAGCTTGGCCACGTAGTGCGGCAGTTGGGATGCCCCCGCTCTGATGCAGACGACCGACACGGCGATAGGCGCACCGATGTTGAGCACACCGCCAACCAAGAAAAACGCGCGGTGGTCCTCCTCTGCGAACAGCAAGAGCCGTGGCTTTGACAGTGGCACTTGCAGCTGGAGCACCTTGCCGTACTGGATCCTGTGCACGGGCATGGGATGCGTGGTCCTGATGTGGTGGTAGAGCATCGGCGGCGGGCCTTCGTAGCCGCAGACAGGCACAGGGCATTTGCGGTAGCGGCGGACACACGCCCGGTGATCGACGAGCTTGTGGTAAGTGACGAGAGCCCACAACCTTCATGCGGGCACTTCACCCTCACCGACGAAGGATGAGTCCACCGCCGTGTTCCGCACGTCGAAGCCACCGCCCGGCTTCGCGCCAGCACTTGCCGCTGGTTCCCGAGGCGCTCGACGCGGCGATCCCGTGCAGGCCAGTGCCCTCCCTTGCATCAGAAATAAATCGAACAACACATCAATCAAGAAACCTGCACCTTGCTCAATCAGCCGAATGGACGAGGTGTATTCGAACCTCATACACTGGAGGGGTCAAGGGGCGGAGGCACAAGGGGCAATGGAGCACGGTGAGGTCCATCAAGACCTTAGAGAGCTCCATCGTCGGGTCCTATTCGGTCTGCATGATCTCGCCCTCCTGGTGCACAACCATCTCTCGACTTGGTTCGGGGTATTAGGCTGGTCATAGTGGGGAGTAACTTAGACTAGTAACATGCATATGTTACTAGTCTATGTTACTACCTCTATAGTGCATAGTATCATAGATTAGTAT